>JAODJU010000095.1:13122939-13181146 GCA_026776725.1 Gnathonemus echidnorhynchus | reverse complement strand
GGGGGGGGGGGGGGGGGGGGGGGGGGGGGGGGGGGGGGGGGGGGGCGTGTGAAACAATGATATCTGGCTGAGTGATTTAGTCAATAGGAACTCAATTCAGGGAGGCTGCTGATGCCGATTTCAGGCATTTTACAGAACTATTCTGCTTCGCTCTGGGGTTTCCCTGAAACTCGCGTTGATTACTTTGAGAGCCTAATCCATTTTCATGTCTTATTTATAACAATGTTCAAACTTTGCATGCTGGTAAAAGCTTTTTAAATCATATTACATATATTTGTCAACAACAAAAAGATGGGGGGGGGGGGGAAACGGCTTGTGTCATTTAGTTATTTTTTATTTTATGTAATATTTGCAGCTCATTCGTCCTAGTGGCTAAGTGGCAGATTTCCAGCGTCAGGACTGCGGAGTAAGATGTGAAACGTTGCGGGGGACGTCGCTGAGTCCAGCCGTACATAAATCTGCCCACAATATGGCTCACGGCAGCCTCTGTTCCCCCCTACCTCCGACCACCGAAACTCGCCCGCTGTAAATTCCGCCTCAGTTCTCGTCGATCTTGATATGCTATGCTAACATTGTCTCAACACACAAATCAATTTGATGCATGGAGCCAAACACCAATAAGGCAGCGGGGGCGGGGGGAGCTGCGGAGAACACTGCTGCCGTGGGCTGTGTCTCTCCTCCCGCTCTCCGGCACAAAGGGAACCGGCGGATGAGATTAAAGACGCAAAGCACAGCCCCGGCCGTCAACATAGAGCCCCGCGGTGCACAGAACCAACCCGCCACGCGCTGCGGCGAAAGCATAGCCCTCCTTAAGAAAGAACCTCCCGCACCCACTTAAATGGCAGTGTGGGGCTGTGGGGGGGGTGTTTCAAGCCAGGCGGGGAGTTCCACAGTTCCGCCTATGCCAAAGAACCAGCCAACAAGATGTTCCTATCATGGACACACCAAAGGAAATGCATTTGCGGTCTGTTACTGCTCCTGGGCATTTATAAGGTGCTTCTGTTGGCCCTAAGCTGGCACAGCGCCCTCATGTGGAGGAAGGGTGGGGAGTGATGAGCATCGCTGACCTTTACTCATACGGTGGACCAGTGTATCATCTGGGGCAAACAGGAGAGGGCAGGGCAGGAGAGAAGCTTGGTAGTAAGGCTTACTCGCTCCCTCATCCCCACACAAACAGATGGACTGGGGCAGATTGTTTTCAGTGCAAATGCCATATATATTATTACTACAAATTATGGGGGTTAAAATAGTGAGAATATATTTTCTCTAGCGTTGGTATGTGGAGTTTGCATGTCATCCCCCTGTTCCGTGGGTTTCCTTTGTGCATTCCACTTTCCTCCCATAGTCCAAAGACAAGCGATTAGGCAAACAGACATTGCTCAATTGCTCATTCAAGGGTGTTTCCCAGCCTTGTGCCCTGTGCTGTTTGGGATAGGCTCCAGGCCACCCTGCAACCCTGACCAGGATAAGCAGTTGAAGGATGGATGGATGGATAAAAGTATTGGGACACCTGGCCATTATACCTATAGAAACTTCTCTGACATTCCATTCTAAATCCACAGGAATCAATATGGAGTTGGTCACCCCATTGCAGCTATAACAGCTGCCACTCTTCTGGGAAGGTTTTCCACAAGATTTGGAGATTTTTGCCCATTCATCCAGAAGAGCATTTGTGAGGTCAGGCACTGAAGTTGGACATGAAGGCCTGGCTCTTGATCTTGATTCTAGTTCATCCCAAAGGTGTTCGATGGGTTTTAGGTCAGGGCTCTATGTAGGCCAGTCAAGTCCTTCCACACCAAACTCACCCAACCATGTCTTTATGGACCTTGATTTGTGCACTGGGCCACAGTCATGCTGGAACAGAAAAGGGCCTTCCCTTTCCACAAAGTTGGAAGCATAGAATTGTCCAAAATGTCTTGGTATGCTGAAGCACTAAGAGTTCCCTTCGCTGGAACTAAGGGGCCTAACCCAACCCTGGAAAAACAACCCCATACCATTATCTCTCCTCCACCAAACTTTACATTTGGCACAATGAGTCAGGGAGGTAATGTTCTCCCGGCATCCGCCAAACCTAGACTCATCCATCAGACTGCCAGACAGAGAAGCGTGACTCATCACTCCACAGAACATGTTTCCGCTGCTCCAGAGTCCAGTGGCAGCGTGCTTTACACCACTGCATCCAACACTGGGCATTGTGCTTGGTGATGTGAGGCTTGCATGCAGCTGCTCAGCCATGGAAGCCCATTCCATGAAGCTCCAAGCGCACAGTTTTTCTGCTGAGGTTAATGCCAGAGGAAGTTTGGAACTCTGCAGTTATTGAGTCATCAGAGCGATGGCGACTTTTACACACTATGCGCCTCAGCACTCGATCAGCCCCGCTCAGTTACTTTACGTGGTCTGCCCCTTCATGGCCATGATTCTGTTGTTCCTAAACATTTCCAATTTGCAATAATACCACTTGTTGGTATTCCAGCTGGCTGGAATATCTAGCAGGGAAGAATACTTTTGTATATATAGCGTATTACATGTATTTGTTGTTCATGTGTGTATTGTAGTGGCAAATGCTTATAGTCAGTAGGTGGCACAATGTGCTGCTTTTTTCTCTTGAATGGGACTCCCAGTAAACAGCTGTTTACAATCAAGGATGGTTAACACAGAGCAAACAAAACAACAATGTTTTATTCCATCCTTTTATTACTTTCATCACTTTGTTCACTTCTCAGAATAAACAAGAGTTACAGCTCCACCTCCAACAAATAAAAATTCTGTTAGTCCCCATTAAACTTCCACAGCCTTTCAAATGATGACAGAAACACCAAATTAAAGACTAAATTTTGTAGTTTTCATACATGTTAGGGAACATATGTCTCATTATGGGTTTATAATTGAGGACTCGGATGCAGACAGAAACAGCTGCTGTACTGTTAGGCAGCTGCACCATATAAGCTGGCCTGTTTGGATTTAGGTGACAAAGCGAGTCTGGATCTGATCTTGGTGTGGGAGTTGGATATCTTCCCAGGATTGCACGTTCATCAGGGCACCATCCATTAAAATTCTTATTAAAATCCTTGACTCTGTGTTTTCCCAGCCTCTTACCAGGATATGGGGATAGCTTCACTCTACCAATAAACGATTTAATGATTTAAAATGAGAACATGAATAACTGACCCATAATGCACTGGCCCCAAACGTCCCCACAATGTGGTAAAATTAGTTACTTTTGAGCTTGTGTGGCGGACATTATTTAGGTCCCCACAATATAAACCTCAATGTTTTGCAATGAAAAAAACTAAAAAAGTTTTGCATTTTGTTTGGGTACTTATGGTTGTCATTGTTGAGAATAGGTTTTTTCCCATAGAAATGAATGGAAAGTCCCCACAAAGATATAAGTGTGTGTGTGTGTGTGTGTGTGTGTGTGTCTGTGCCCTTTGTTGCACTGGCACTCCCCCCGACATTTATTGCAATGGACTGGAACTGGAAGCCCGTCCAGGGGTAAGTGCTTCGTTACATATTCTGGTAAAGACTCCATCAGCCCCTGTATGCCCACCAAACTCCACTCCCAGACACTATCCTGGATTAGCAGGTGGAAAGTGGATGGATGGATGGACTCAAGACCAGCATTTTCTTGAATGTAAAATACGGAAATGTATTTAGCTGATGATTCACTAAGTAACATTTCAGCTGACTACAGAGTTTTTCCCAGTAATATGTCTTTTATGAAAAGTTTTTAAGTGCTGTGTACACGCTTGAAATGTTGCGACTACTACTTTCTGTTCATTTAACAGGACAAATTATAGCATGGGCAGGTTCTAGCACTAAGTACTCTCAGTACAGTACAGTGACACAGGGGGGGCAAGATATCTGTAGTTACCATGTATTTGGGTCACATTGTGCTGTGGTGTTATAAATATGTTCATTAAAAAATACAATCCAATATTTACATCTATAGATACTGTTTGATTATAGACTATATTTGCCTTTAATTGTTTATCCTTTATTCCGTAGTTCAGCTGCAAAACATTTACCACCAATTACATTCATATATTACCAATAATCCTAAAAACTATTTTAGAAGCTGCATTTAAAATCAGGCTGTTAAGTGATCACTTCGAGAATGGGTTGGCAAACGCAGCAGAATTTTGCGGATGTGAAAAGCACCACCAAACCTGTGTTTTATTCAGATATCTTATTTACTCCCAAGTGTCTTTGCAATAAAACGAACAGCTAATGTTTGGTCCGTCTCTAACAGCAGTAATGGGCTCACTCACGAAACTGGTCTAAACATCTTTTCCTGAGAAAGCCTGCCTTTGTTTTCTGAACATTGCCTGTGTGTTAGGAGACATAATATTTGTCCTTTCAGTCAGATAGGACTGGAGAGTGAGCATGAACTGTCTCCCCGGAGTGTCTCCAGTTTTTCTGGCAGATACAGCAACTCCTAATGAGCCAAAAGCAACAAGGACCCACCCAAATAACATCAAACGATTTATTATTTCAGTCTTACGCAAAATCAATATAACACGATCCTCTAACATATATGATGTTCTTTCAAAATGTCTTTCAAAAATGACTGACCAGCAGAAAGGAATAGGTGTTCTGTATAACAAACAGAGAAAAAAAAAACATTTACAGCTGTGTTTCGCGTTATGGGGCTCAGGGATCCCTGGTCACCATTTCTGTACTACTTCTGACACAATCAGCTGATAGTCTTGGATATTAATCTTTGGTAAGTGCTTAAGACTGGAAACAAGAGAAAACCCATTCAGACATCATTTTACAATGGGATACATACTGAGAAACATATCAGTTTACAGTGCAATAGCAGAACCGGAACTATCTCTGCATTTGTTTGTTTACTTTTAAGAACTGGCACATTGTTAATTTGTAATTCTGCTTTCCATCACATTCCTTATATTTTTACAACACATGAAATTGTGATGATAATTGAAAGCTGGTTAATCATCAGTGTTGCACTAATTGAGGAACCCCTTACCACAGAATGTTGGAATTTTATACGCGAAAACAACGTGACCTGACTTTGTGACCTAACATTATTGTAGCTTGTTTTAGCACCAGAACAGTTGTTGCCACATTTAAAAAAGCATCGATTACTTTCAGACAATACAAGATCAGGATTTGAAGTACTCGCAAACTAAAATGCACTTTGTCAGCAGTTCCATAAATCCTAGTTCCAGTCATTGTGAATCCTGGAGTGATCACACACATGGAGCTCAATAGGCAGTTCAGCATGAGACACGCCCCCTTAAATACAAGGATATTTCTCATCTAAACAAGTATTGATCAGACAGGGATAAATGCGATGGAAGTACTTTTTGGATTATTCTTCTTCAGTAACACTCATTGTCTACATTGCATTTATTGCCACAATGCAGAAATTTGCGTCACTTCTAAGCATCATCTGTGAGTCACTCACATACCATAAAGTGTGCAGTTTAAGGTAAGACTGACACACTTTGTAAAGTGCAAGCCTTAATTCTCAAATCCAGCTTCAAATAGTCTCTAGTAGTTGTAAAAATAATCTTCCACACATTTTTCATAGTGACGGAAAAATGCTCCGGCAGTAATCTTGATATCTAAATGCATAATTGAAACAAATCTTCGGTTGTAGAAAAGTACACAAACAGATGTTGTTTGTGATTCTGCCAGGGGCTGTTGAGTTTGAACACTCTCATATCCATTCAGAATCACTGTAGGCAGAAAATGAATGCACTGCGTGTCCAGGAGAAACAATACCAGAAAAAAACATTAATGCTTTGTGCAGAGTGTCTAAATTATTTTCAAACTCTATATCTGAGTTTTTGTTGCATTTTGCACTAATTTATACTTTCTATAAGGAATATAATCACATCTAGTTGTATCATCTTTTTATAACATCTGCCTTGGTCTAGATTCTTGTGTAACTACGGAAAACACTTTGGAAGAGTCTACAACAATGCATGTCACTGAAGAAGCTTATAAAATATTAAATTATTACTTTAAAAACAGCCATAACAAAGATTTGTGGTGCCAGAGCAGACTATCCCTCAATCTGGGCCTTGATGAGGTGGCCGCTGAAGGTGACGTACGTGTCAAAGTCATCGCTGAAGATGGCATTCTCCCTCTCGCCCTTGAAGAGACGCACCCACACCTCGTCATTCTGCACCAGGTCCAGCATGAAACTCTGGCTCTGCATAATGCTGCGGTCACTGGGCTGAGTGTACAGGATCACCATCTCCTGCTCATTCTTCATGATGTGCAGGTAGGTCTCCTTCTGGTTCCACGTGTGCACGTTCAGGCTGAAGAAGTAGATACCAGGCACGTAGCAGTAGAACTTGCCGGTGAACATGTTGAAGTGGTTGTAGAGGTTGACAAACTCCGTGTCGAAGATGAGAGTCTGGTAGTACTCGTTGCTGTGCAGGGCCTTCTTGCGGCCCACGGAGAAGGCCGCGTAATATGCCTTGCAGGCGTCCCCGGGGGCCCCTATACTGCCCTTGGTCCCCTTCATCCCATTGGGGCCTCTTGGACCTGCATTGCCAATCTTTCCAGATTTTCCATAGGGACCTCTCTCACCAGCGTCTCCCTTCTCACCTGCATACACAGATGGACATTAGCAGAGGTGGACGTTTCCGGTCCCAAAAGTAAAAATCCAAACCAGGATTTTGTTTCAACCTACCAGTTGAGTACCCTGTGACTGTGACTTTTTTATGTTCAACTGGTTGGTTGAAACAAAATCCTGGTGTGGATTTTTACTTTCTGGACCTGAAATGTCCACCTCTAGTGCCGGATCTGTAGTCTCAGTGAGACTTTCGCTATAACACCATAAGTATTAAGCAACGCATGCTTTCCTGATCTTTGATTTTTACCTGCATCAGTGGGGAGGTACTATCACTGTATTACTTTCTGGTTTGTTTTCTTCTATGCCTTTCAGTAGACAAGCAAACAAAAACACTAAGAATGTCTGTGCGCTGCACTGCTCATTTACATAATTTCATATGGGTTTGAATGAAAAATGGGTTTGAATGAAAAAAATTATCACGGCATCTGCATTCAAGTTAATACACCTAACTTCCTACCACAAATCCATCCTTTGTTTGACTGCTTAGCCAGTACATGGTCACAGGCTGCATCCAGAATCACACACTACGCACTGTGTACTTAAATGAGGAAAAAGTGCACACTGCAGCAACGGTCACTTAGTACGATTCCTTAGTGCGCAAGTACAAAACTTTGTACACTTTCCAGACCCACTACGTTACCTTTTAACTGCTGGATTTTGACCATTAATGATGGTTTGACGCACTGTTTAATGTGGGAGTGTGTGATTTTGGAGGCAGTCAGAAGCCAGAAAACCACCGGACACAGGGCAGGGATCACTCTGCTGGGGCTCCAGTCCACGTTTAATAGCGGAAAAATGCTGGCAGGTACATTTTAAAGTTCAGCACGCCCTTCATAATACAAAATAAATACAAAATATGCTATCTACTGTCTTTATTCACTGTCGTAATGCTAAGCAGATAACCAGCCCTCCCCCACTTTAAGTTTAGTTAGCCTGTATTACAAATTAGGCCTAATTTGTTTTTCATTTGAATATTGTTGGTTATTAAAGATGGAAGATCTAGCATGATTTGTCTACACTTCAGCCTTTAAGTGAAAGGGGCTTTTGACCTCCAGTGTACGTACCTAGCATGCTACACTACAAATCACCTCATACGCAGTTGTTTTAGTCAGAAACCAGCGAGGTTCATGTTGTTGTACCAATGAAAGTAGCATTTGATGTCACACTGAAATAGGTTCTTAGGCTAGCCAGGAGTTGTGTGGCTTTAGAACATCACTTAGCTATGCAAAGCATTCGCTGTGTGGTTCTGGAAGGGCGTGGATTCTGACCACTGTCCTTCGGAAGAGAGCTGTCCTCCCCCCTCACATCCCACTAATCGCTCCATTCCAATCAAGCCAATTTCCTCTCTGCCTTTGCGTTGGTCATTGTTTATGTGCTTAGAAAGATTAAAAGAAGGCTGGATATAATAAAGACTTAAGGACTCCCAGTGAATACACAGATTTCTTAGAATGCAGACACGGCCACAGGGGGCACAGCGGGTAAAGACCCAGACTTATGACCAGTAGGATGCAGGGTCAAAACAGAAGAGGAGGAGCTAGTGTGTAGCTCACTGGGTCAGGAATCTTTGCCAGTGGCCCGGTGGTTCTGATTTCAAATCCCATGGCTGGCAAAGTCGGCCTAATTGTATCGTAGTTGGGCTCTTGACTAACTTCTTCAGGGATGCTGGTTGACCCTGCTCTCTAACCCCAAAGATTTCCCCACTCACGTATTTCTTTGGATATAAAATGCAACTCTTCACAGTGCCTTGAGCTTCCAGCTCGTCAGGTCGGCTCCCGTTCACAGTTTCCCGTACTCCTCCGGTCCCTTCACGGAAATTGGGACCGTGAGCAAACCCGTTGTAAGGCCCCTACCTTTCAGGATGGTGATGTTTATTTGTGGTACGATGTGGAATTGCGGGTGGGGCTCGGCGTGCTGCGGATAGTCCTCGATTGGGTCACAGCAGCGGTGGCACTCGGTTCTGCTTGGTGACAGCAGGGACACGGTGGTGTACTGAGTCAGTCACGGGGTTTCACTGCCTGGACGCTTACACAATGTGCTGGTACATGGAGCCGCTGAAACGTCTCATGAGGGAACCCAACGCAGGCGGCTGACGTTCACACTCTTCAGGGGTGTATATTTGTCTTACCTAGCATCTCTGTCCTGGTCCCTCTGGTGAGACTCAGCCTCGTGGTCCGTGGTCCTGTACGGCCCTGACACAGCACCCATGCAGAGGAGCATCGGCAAGCCCAGGCTGAAGATAAGGAGGAGCCACCCAAAGGTCTGCATCCTGTGGTGGGGATGGGGAGGGCGGAAACCAGGTCCAACCGAGAACGTCACTTGGCAACTGCATCCTGAACGATGGCTCTTAGAAGTTTGCCACAATGCTTTGATTGCAAAAGATTTCTAAAAGTAACTTCATTATGGCAGTAAATAATGGTTCATTGTCCGTAGCAACATTCAATCCCCTCGCCTTGATTTTTTCAGATGCTCAGATATACATGCAGCTGGGACGAATTCAGAAGTTTGTTTTGTGTTTGTTTCTCTTCTGTTACAGATGGTTTACTGCTCCATAATTGAACTGCAATATGGAGCCTTCAACAGCAGCAGTGCCAGCCAAACCCCAACGCATTCAGCGGCCCAAAAAGAAATTTAACCTCTAAGCTCTTTTTAGATGCTTTTGGAAAGGGACGGACCATTGGCAGTGGGAGCCTCTCATCAGTCTGTTTTCGGTTCACGAGCGATTCCAACCCGTGAAACATGGACGAGAAGCCAAGGAATATTGAGCCGGATGGGCAGTAGTGACATGAGCATAGGTGACAAGATTGGATAGGCCATTGCTCAGATCGGCCTCTCGGGGCGCCTGCTCCTATCCAGATGCATAGGGTCTGGTCAACACATTGAGGTTTCTTGGTGTCAGATAAGGCAGTCAGCTATCAGAGTCTGCTAAGAGCACCTGGCTGAGGAAGGCTTACAATGGCTAAAAGTATTAGCCAGGAAAACAATAGCTGCGTAGAAATTTATAAGTGTGGTTTATTTTATAATTTTAAGGTACCATGACTTTCACAGGTGTCATGAAGTTCCTGGGCAAACAAAAAACACATAGCTAATTTAGCTCAGTTTTCATTCTCAAATGGTTCACTCTGGTATCTTTGAAGGGGCAAAATCTACCCTGAACTTTTCCACACCCTGTTCCAATAAGGCACAAGCATACTGGACACAGAGTAAACATTTCTGGAGACTGCACTGCCGATGATCCATAGTACAAAAGCAGATGTTCAATGACATTGTGGCAGCAATAAATAGTAAAAATGCTGCGAGTCATTAACAGAGGCCAAGGAATTGTTTGTGCTGGCTGGGGTGATTGTTGGGCTGACACAATCTAATATGGTAAAAGGCTGGAAACAAGAATGTGGAATATGAACAAACAGTGTAGTCGCTGTCTGTGCAAATATGCAAACATACGGGATAGTGGACACCTTCTAGCAGAAACCTACCGCTCAACGAGGGCTTAGAGGACAAGGTCGCTTTTGAAACCAAGAAGAGCCACACCTCAGAAGACTGATTCGTTAGAAGCACCCTGCATTACATATCATTCATTTATCGATTTTCCAAACCATATGCCCAGGTGAGACATGTGGTGCACAAGCATAATTTTCTTGCTCAATTCTGGAAAGAAACTCGAATGGCTCTGTGCTGTGTCACTTAGCCCGCTAAGGCCTCCGGAGCCGCATCACTTCCTGTTTGATAGCCTGTTTCAGAGGTCACTTCCTTGTTCATTCCCAGTTCATCAGATGCTTTCTGGAACATTCCAAAGCATTATTGTTCTAGTTTTAAGCTTAAAAATGACCATACAGAGTCCAACCCTGGGTTTATCGCATGGAACTCCTGCTTTTTATAAATAGACTTTGCTGAAATGATCTTCCGAACATCAGCATGTAACATTCCGAACATTCATGTAAGATCTTCTACTGTCTTTTGACACTTAGAAGCATAAAAATGGCAAATAAAACACTGGCTGGAAGGAGCGTAACATTCGTATTCATGAGAGGTCCAGTATATGACCTGGAGGAAAATCATTTTTATATTTCGCGATGTGCCTAGGTACCGTTTCCAAGCCATAAAAGCATAGAGGTCCCATCTAATGATACCCAGAAGAGAAGGAAGCTATTAAAGTGATACCTGGAGAATCAAAAGCAAAGTTCAAGCCAGCTCATGAAATGTCGTCAGGCACCCCAGCACCACAGAGGGGCATCAGGACAGGGGCATCGGGACGGGACACACACACCAAGCTAAATTTGAAGAGCTCTCTGGGGGTCCCTATTACATGTGCTAAATTTGGCGTCACCTCATCTGTGTGCCAGCTGTTTGCGCTCCCCTTCCGTTTGGGCTTCGTTCCGGTTACCTTGTGCCCACCCGAATGTGCTGACACACATCATGATATCCCTTTTCTCGTCATGCGGGTCTGTTGGATTATACAGCTGCTGTTTCAAAAGCACGAGTCCTGCTCTGCTGGGGAAGCTGCTTGCCATTGTCGAATTCAGGATGAATTTCTGACCAATGGATGCCACCGCCACAATATACCGCAATATAAAGTCAATCTTGATGTTTTAGTCCCTCATTGATTATAAAGTCAGCAAAAAAGTCCCAAGTTCTATTTCTGTTGTTGCAAATAAATCTTTGTGCCTGGATCCCAGATGTATTGTTTTCATTGTTTTTTTGCATCCTTTTTACATATAAATGTTAATTTAGCTTTTGAAACAAAAAAACAGCTTTGACCAAAAGAATTCCTTTTCCACGACATTTGTTTGCATAGCCATATAAGATTTCTTACAGGAAAAAGTCCATAAACAGCAAATTGAGACTTGCCTCTTTGCACTACATCAAGCTACAGACCTGTATTAATTGCAGTTTTATCAGATTTCTACAGCTGAACGTTGTGCAGTTTGCTGTAATTTTAGATAGCTCAGATTAGTGGTACTTTTTCTAGACTTTCCAGGCTGAAGGTAAACAAAATATACTGGACGTATTTTTTAGTAGGTTTCAGGGCATAGAACTGAACTGTCCACTGCTGTATAACACTGTCTTAACTTGACTTGATGATGTATCTTAAGTACACATTTAAATATTTATGTATTTATTCATTGACTTGAAGGCTAATCCTATGATTTGTGCCACATTGTAGTTATTGTCATAAAGATGTGATGAATTTTATCCAATCCAGAATTCATCTCAATATCTGTTTACCCAACAGCCATATCCTCAGCTGAATGTGTTTAAATCTGCAGTGTGCTTGCAGAATTACAGTTATACACACACTGTTTCTGCCGTACCACTGAGAGTCAGACTGTGTCTTCTTGAACTGAGAACTGAGAGCATTCCTAGGATATGTGTTAAACAGTGAAAGTCTTGAAAAGGTCAAAAGTTCATGACGTGTTTGGGAAAGTAGTAATCCTGGGCTAACCCTGCTTTGTTTTTAAGGGTCACCTGACTTCCTACATATTTTACACATGAGAGATCTATTTCTAAGTAATAATAAAGAAAATGTGAAAATTGTTTTCCAGTGCTGAAGCATCAACATGCAAGGCCCCTTACTGTTGGTAAAAAACACAAATCATTTTATTGAGATCATAATATTTTGATGCGTTTGTGTGTGTGTGTGTGTGTGGATTAGGTTTATATTACATTTTCAGGCCCCCACAAAGATCTATCACTGCAATCAAAAACACAAAACTGCCAAAAGTCTCATATTTTGTTTGGTTTCTTACGGTTAAGGTTAGGGCTGGGAGGGGGTTAAGGTCGTCATGTTGGGATTAGAGTTTTACCCATAAAAATTAATGGAGAGTCCCCACAAAGATATAATTTCAAACCTGTGTGTGTGTATTTGGTTGTTACATTGTTAAGCTGACACCATTTGTGTTGTGGAATGATGCTCCTCTGTCATCAATATGCAGCCATCACCTGCTGTCCAGCTGTGTAACATGTCTACAACAGCCACGCCTGTTTCCACTGCCTCTTCTCCCACTTCATCATATTAAGTTCATCATATTTACAGTGTTTTTACTCAGTCTTTCGCGAGGGTTGTTTACAGAGCATTTGTGGCCCCAAAACGGCTTTTAATGAAAGTTGGCACGACTCCATGAATGTCTCTGATCTTAGTAATGGCCTATATGAGACCTGCGTGTTATTGCTCCACTGGCCACTAGGGGTCTCAGCTTACAATATTATAAACATAAAACGTCGATCGGAGCGATGCTTAAGACATCACGTTAAATCTTAACATCTGCTTATGTTATGCTCACACGTCAATGCCCAAAATCACTGTTTTCAAGTCTTTTTTTATACAGTAAAAGAACGGTAACACTACAGTGCAGTGAAAGCATATCATCATTTAAGGATTTGTTTACGTGCCCAGTTTCTGTATGGAAAGCTTTTTTGACTTGTCAGGAGATTCATCTGTGTACACATACAGGCAGGTGTGTGGACGGTTTTAAGTCCTCGGAGTTAAAGTCGTAGGGAGCATTGATGGCCTTATTAAAGGCAGTGGATCTTCTGCTGGGGATCTGTATATATAAAAGTCAGAAGTATTTTCAGCGTGCTGTGGGAAAATCCTTAGTTAAGTCTCCCTATAGCCCAGCCAGGTGCAGCTAAGTCGTAAATCTCTCACGGCTTTCGGTTGAATTCACTTCTCCCGCTAGCTCTGGGTTCACTCTTTTGTTTGCACTGTTGTTTCATTTTGTTCTGCCTTTTACTGACGAAACAATGGCAATCGCAGCACAATATGATGTTGAGACTGCCGCTTAGTGTGATCCCTCTTTATGGTCTTTGCTTTGCCAGCCAGCACTGTCAAGGTCTCTCTCACACAAACAAAAAACGTTCCCAGAGACACCAGCTCACGTGTGTAAATGCCACCGATGTTTACAGCCATAATAAATAAAACGTGAGCCTTAATAAATGAATTCTTATTTTATCCATTATCGTATTACACCTAATTCTGTACTCCTGTATCGCAAGTTTAAATCCTGGGTTAATGATACCACTGATACCATTTAGGTTTATTTATTGCATTGCATGCTGTTTCAGAGGGATCGTCTCGGTGGGGTGCTTGTTCTAGGGGAATCCCCAGGCACCGAGGATTAGAGCCGTTCGGTCATTCATCAGCCGTGCACTTGGGGCTCGTCGCTGGCGTGACATCCTGTGGAAACGGGAGCCGCTGCGGGCGGATCGTGCAGACGGAGCGGTTCGGTGCTCGGGGCGGCGGGTGCAGGCCACATCAAAGGCTACGTGCGCGGCATAAGCTGCAGGGTGCAATCGCAAAGCTCCTTTAAGGAGCCACACGAGACGCCGCTTCCCCCCCTGTCCCCTTCTTTCTGGGAGCATTAAACCGAATTGCGGAAATGAAGTAATTTCAGCTGGGCGCTGTGATGGCATGTCTAAGGAATTTTTGCCCTAGAATTTTTCCCTTTGCTCTAGATTTGCGCAGAGCACATCCGAAATGAAAGGGGGACTTTCTGAATACAAGAAAACAAGACACTTGTCAGAAATGTCATCTTTTGATGTGTTGCCCAAGTAAAATGATGCATCGCTCACTGTTAGAGCTGAACTTGTAAACAGGCAGATTCCCAGAAGGAGCTATTGCAGGGTATATGCCCTCTCATAATCCCCATCCTCTGATAATGATGATAATAATACCATAAACACGGGATGTGGAAAGCCGGCATAATGCTCTGTGCATGTCTCATCACCACATACATGCCGAATGTGTGCTGTGTGCCTTTTGTTTTGAGTTTGAAATTGGGGTCATTTGCAGGGTGAATTGTGCTCCAGGATCAGATATCAAAACAACAGTGTCGACGGTATGGAATACAACTTAGTACAGTGGAATAACCCTGAGCTAATAAACAGTGTGCTGAGTTTGGAGAGGGGAAAAAAGTCAATTAACCTCTGTCCTGCAACAAATGAATCGGCGGCTGTGATTTGCATTTTTCATTAAGCAAATACAGAATAATTAATTTGGCCTTAAAGTAATCCAGCCCCTGACAGCTGGAGACAAACATCTGGCTGCAGCAGCGGCGCTCTACTGTTTGGCTACATAAAGCAAAGCAAGGTCGGAAAGCTGAAAACAGACTGCCCTGCCACCAGGATGTGCTGCAAATTCTTTGGTAAAAGAGCAGTAAGACTCACAAAGGCTTGCAGTTCATCAAAGCTATTCGCATTAGCGAAAAAAAATGTCTCCTGGTGGTTTCTGCTAAAGGTAGCATATGAGTCAGCCGGTACCAGGGAAGGGGAGGGCAGTCATTCTGCTGTATTTCAATGTGTAATATAAACAGCTGAGTCTCACTCTGGAGCAGAATGCATACTTTTTTTTCTGCTGACAGTCTAAAATCAGGCAGAAGCAGCCGATACGGAGCCCTGGTTGGAGGCCTACCTGTGTCAGAGTGCCACTGCTCGGGTCTGATTTACGCTGAGAAGGATGCTGCTGGAGCCTCTCCCCTCGATCCGCTGCTGCCTGTCCTGGGTCAGCCACGCCGAGGCATGTCCCTCTGCCGAGCAGCCGGGGCCTCGGGATAAACGGGGAGCGGCGGGAGCTGGGGGGGAGGAGCATGGAGCGGGTAGAATGGAAAATAAAAACAGAGCTGGGGTGGAAGGAAATGGGGCAAGAGAAAGTGCAGGGGAGAAGAAGGAGGGCAGAGGAGGAGGGAGGGAGCAAGGGAGGGCCTTGCTTTATATAGGCACACAGCGCCAGGTACTCTCAAGCTGATGAGTTAAACGAGGAGTACCGTAACGACCGGGCTCACGTGTGAGAAGGAGAGAACCACAATTCATTAGGGGTGGGATGGGGGGGGGCTATCTACTGTCCATTAAAACCGCAATCAGCATCACAGAGGCATGGGAAGTCACTGCATATTAGGGAGAATGAACAAATTAGGGGGTTTTAAAGGGACAACAAGTTGAAGGAAGCAAGAGCTGGCAGGGGCATTGAGTGAATGACGTGGGGTCCAGCAGCAGCAGCCATGTATGAACTACTCTGCAGGTTTGGGATTCTTCTCTAAAAATCATCCTGTTGCTCCTTCACCGAACACACCAGAGGGACGGAGGGGACGTATTCTCATAAGGAGAGCCGCATCTCTCTCTCGTCCAGACTACAGGGGAATATAGTGTCTGGAAGTTAAATTTCATAGCTTTCTCTAGAGTTGACAAATGCCTTTCTGGTTCGTATGTCCGCTTGATGTATTTCGTTATTGCTATTGTCTGTTACCGTTTGCTGTCTTGAGAAAACAGGGTCTAATCTCTTTTTACGTTTGATTCATTTCCCTGACACTTTTAGCGAACGCAGCTCAGCGCATTCGTTCGGTATTTCTCGTTGGGGGCGTTTATTGACCTGCTGGTATTGCTGCCCCTCGGATCGTCGTGATGGCGGTTATAAACCACTGTCTGAAGCCTCGTGAAATACGCCCTTAAACATCTTGTGAAAAAAGTGTGATGTCGTTTTGAGAAGGATGGTCTCGGTGTCGTGAGGGAGGTCAATAACCTTTGGCTCGATGCTAGCAAAATAATTGGCAACAGATAAGAACAGTGTAGATATTATGTGAGTCCCGTCCTACAAAACATGTTCTCCACTGACACCAGAGGCTTGTAAAAAAGATTTCCAGCTTTGTTTGAAGGGGAAAAAAGCGAACCTCCCTCAACCATCTGGCCTGTGCGCTAATTTACTGCACAGTCTTTATTTAGTTTGTTTGGCTAATTTGGATCTGTGTTTTGTCCTGGCATCTCATATCTCTTGGGAATTATAGGTCTTTTCTGCCTCATTTGTTTATGTTGTGATGTGTTACAGCCTGAAATTTCCTCTAAACTTTACAATCCACGCAACCCTTTGAAGAGGCAAAATGGTTAATGAGAAACGACGGTCATAATTATGTACCTTATCACTCCCTCCGTTTTCCTGACCGTGCTAAATTCATGTTCCGGTACTTTTTGGAAGTCGCACTGTAAATGAAATGGTGACCATCTGTCTGCCTTAAAATGGGACCACATGCTCCTGCATTGAGTACGCCCTGTAAAACCCCACATTTAGGTTCAAAGAATTCCAAGCAATGATGTAACCATAATGGCCAAGAAGCTTGCAAAACAAGTCCTAGGTGATGTTGTGGAAGGACACAGATTAGGGAGGGGCACAAACACCCCCACCCAAGCAAAGTCAGTCAAACTGTCAGGTACAAATGCCAAATACGGTGTATTACTCCAAAGGCGTAGTGTCCCTGAATGCCGATGGGTCAGCATCTCTTATGGGGACGTTTTTCATTGGCAGGAACAAGGAAGCCTGTCAGGATACGAAGTATAATAGCAGAACACTGACAGATTCTTACAGAAAACCTGCTTCAGTCTGCAAAAGACCCCAGACAGGAACAGAGATTCACCTTTCAGCAGAATGACAACGTGAAGCACAGAGTCAGTCACTCAAATGGCTTAATAGCAGAGAAATGAATTTGCTAAACCTGGGCCCTAACCAGAGTGACAGTCTGCAGCAAGACTCCTGTGACTCCCATCAAACCTGACAAAGCTCACATACGCCATCATCACACTATCACAGGCTATTCCACAAGGGCTAAATGTGTTTGTGCAAACACATTTGATGAACACTGAAATACTTCAGCTTTATTTTTCATTAACCATGGTTTTCAAAAACATTTTGATACTTATTGTGGGAGTTCTGAAGTTTGTCTGCATTAAACGAAAACAGCACAGGCTGTAAATTCTTGTCTAAAAGTGGTTGGAATTATTTACTGGCATTGCACAGTTGTTGTTCTGTTCTCCTTACCTCTTTGTGAATGATTTTTTTAAATCAAACCCACAGTACACTTTCATCATTTTAGTATTACGGTGTTTCCGATGTGTGATTCTATGGTTGCACTGTGGCTTCACACCCCCAAGAATGACATGTTCACTTTCACCATGGCTCACCGACATGTGGAGAGTGCACATTCTCCTCATGTACGCATGAGCTTCAAGCAGTGTCTCCCCACAATCGGAAGACATTCATCCATCTTCAGATGGGAGGTTTATAGTGGTGGTATATGCCAAATAGGTCAGACCAGGCTGCTCATTCCAAGGCCTCTGACTCCAAATCTTTCTGTGGGATTCTCAGATGTTCCCAAGCCAACCAGGGCTGTATAATCCCTCAAGGTTGTCCTGAGCTCGCCCATGGGACGTGTTCAGAGAAGGTCCCTTGGGAGCCAACCAGATGGCATCCTTGTGAGATGCCCAAACCAGCTTAGCTCACTCAGCAGTGTTATTCCACCCCTACCTTGGAGAGTGAGCCCAGCGACCTTACAGCAAACTCTTATGTCAGCTAACTGTGCTTGCAGCCTTGTTTTCTCAGTCTGTACCCACATCTCATGACTATGGGACACAGACTGGCCGGTGAACTGCAAGCCTCATTGGACAATCCAGCTCCCAGTTCCCCAAAGACTAACAGTTTTGTTAAATCTGCGAATATAAGAAACCTGTGTGTGAGCACATGGATGACAACTTCCCCATCCAGGATACACCCTGCTTAGATTCCTGTGCTGCAAGGTCACGTGACCTTGCATCCGACACGTGATTATGGAAAAGGGACAGATAGGTGTCTCAGTTCCAGATCATTGAAGTGCTTCTTCCTGGATATCTTGTTTTCAATTTCTCATGTGCATCACGTGTTAAACCATGTTATTAATGAATAGTGGTGTCGGTTATGAGAGGAAAGTAATGTTTAAAATATATTTTGATTATACAAATTAGACTGGCCTTGGATTTTTTATGTATATGAACTTGTAACTAAAAAATTCAGTTTAGCAGCTAATTTCCCAGAAACCCTAAATGCATCCAACTTAGGAAAAGTAGATAGAAATGCATCTGTGGAATAAAGTTTGTGAATTATCTATATGAAAGGAAAATAAAACTTCTTATATTTAGTTTACATTATTTGGTCCTGATTTTTATGTACATTTTTCTTTATCCTTAATGATTTTTTGTTTCCACTCCACAAAGAGATTTCTTTGTACGAGTTTGTGGTCAGTCGGGTCATGGGAGTTTAAAAGAGGGCGGTCCTATGTGTGAGTTGAGGTCCAAAGGCAGATTCTTTCAGAAGAAAAAACTGGTAGAGATGGAGACCCGTATGGGTCACCACTTCCGTATGAAGAAATTTCCCAGCAGTGGTAACACAGTTGTGGTTATCTCATGTGAATAAATGCCTTTTTCCAGAAGCAGTTCAAAGTGAAGCAAAGTTATTTCAGCAAAATAATACTAGTATACTGTCATATTTCTTCATAAGTTTAAAATTCATGTGGTGGTACTTTTGTTATTTACAAATTAGTTTTCTCTGGCATTAAGCTAAATTTTGATTATAAAGGGTTTTCTTGGCAATAGGTGAGATAAACTTAATGATTTGTGTTATGAGACCCCTGGGTATAACAACTAGGTGGATTTGTTAGTGTGGCTGAATGATCTAAGGTTTAAGTCACAGGCATTTTAATGGCATGGGTTCAGTTCCCAACACTGCCGTTTTTGTGGGTGTCGTGTTGTTCAGCAGGTTAGGACTCATGATGGGAAGGTCACTGGTCCAGATCCCAGGGCTGAAAGAATGATGTCACAGTTCCCAATTGCTCCAGGGATGGAGAGCAAGATGGGATATACAAAAATATAATTTCCCCACAGGGATAAATAAAATACCACTGTTCTATTCTATTCTATAAAACACAGGAACGGCATTATTTTTTCATGGCTCGCGGTTATTACTAATCTCGACCACTAGATGTCCTCCTGGGCTCAATGTTCAGAATACAACCAATTTAAGTAAATAACACAAAAACAACGTAAATAAGATTAGAATCCACATCATTATAGCTGCAATGAAAAGACGTTTTGACTCAGCTCCTTAGAGCGTAATAGCCAAAACATAAAACACTAGTTCTTATTTGAATATTACAGTAGAAAAAACGATTAATACTTCTGTTTACCATGCCTTTACTGTTAATTCAAGATCTGTTTATGAAAGCCAGAGCTTAATACTATATGCAACTGTTGGTGATTTAGAGAACATGGCTGCGTATAAAGGCTTCCGTATCCCGGCAGAGGGAGACAACACTACCAGTCAATGCTGTTCAGTCATCAGTTAGTAAAATACTCAATGCTTTTGTTTTTTAAAGCGTAGCTTTACCTATGCAAGATACCTTTTTATATACTATATAATATTTAGTTTTATGTACTTCATATTTTTCCATTCAAAGTGTAATTGCAGTTAACCAGTTAACCATTTTCTTTCACGTTTAATGATTATGTTTTATGATTATTGGGTAAGTAGTAATTTTTTTAACAAATTATTTTTTTTCTTTTTTCATATGTGAACCTTAAGCATACTTTTGAAATTTAAAATAACAAAAAAAAACTATCAAAAGAAAAATATACGATGGTTTCGTAAATACAAACAGGGTCACGTACAATGAACAGACCATGGAGGACTGATCCTCATAACACAGGATGTAACTTTCCGACGAGTCAAGCAAAGCTTTATAGCCCGACTGTACAGAAGCTTCCCGTTCGGCGCATTGACTTGCACGTGAGGCCATGTTGCGTAATCCGACAGCAGCCATGCCATGTGACTGCTTCCAGGGTACGCGCACTCATTGGCTATTTACTGACCAATCACAGTCCCGCTCCCACACGTCAACACTGCGCCGCAGCAAGTTTGTAGACGATGCAAAGGTTGCTAAAGGAAGTCTGTAAATGTAGCGTACACAAATTTTAAAGGACATTGAAAAGGCAGAGCCGGTGGGGGTAAAATCATAACTTACTACCTTACGTTTTGCAGATTTTTTTTTGACTGTCGAGCCTATATTTCGTACATGCTTTATTGTTATCTTCGCAGTATAAATGTTTTTCCCCCAAAGTCTCCTCTGTCCATCTTCTAACCACTTATCCTGGTCCTGGAACCAGTAATATAAAACATAGAACTCAAGGCAAGGGTTCACTCTGGATAGGTTGTCAGACCACATACATATATACACACAGTCATATTCTATGGGGAATTTAGAGATGTCAGCCAGCCTGATGCCATACAGCACAGAGGTGGGATTCAAACCCCCCACCCCTGGTGGTGTAAGGCAACAGCAATACCGACAGAGCTGCCATGCCATTCCGTGTGCTTTTCTGCATATAAATAATCAAAATGAGTTTTGATCAAGACCTCAGCGATGTCCAATGTGATGTTATTGCATGTGGCAGGGGTTTCACTGAATAAGGCTGCCTCTGTTTGCATCACATGGTCACAATAAACTCCCTCAAAGGTGATTTCAGCTTAGGGGAAACAAAGGAGGAAAAGCAGACTCTCAGTAAGCAGAAGCACATGCTGCTTTTCATTCCTGATTGCAAAGTAAAATAGTAGAGTAGTGGCACAGGGCTGTGTGCAGAGTTACGTATAGGCCATGAGTATTCTTTAGAAATGTTAAGGTCATTTTATGGATTTCTGGACATTGTGGATTTGTTTCTGTTATGACTCATAACCCCTCTGAAATGCCTATATCTGAGGTGTCCAATGAGCATAAGCTGTTAAGTTCTGAATAATGGAGGATTTTCATGCAATCACTGCTAGTCCCTCATTGGCTCCTGCAGACACTAATTCACCACATTGCATCCACACAGCCCTTGATCCATGAAAAATGACCTTTTGACCTGATTGTCTTTTATCTGTCCTTGCAAAACATATTGGTTTCTGGTGTAAAAGTATCTCACACCAAAAAAAAAATCAAACACATAAAAAAATCAGTTGTGCCATATTAATTCATAATCCTTTTCTCAAGTTTGGGGGGCAGGGGCTGCAGGTGTAACCAAAAATGTTTTCAGCTGTGCGCTAGTTGTCCTGGTCCTTCTCCCAAAACCTATGATATGGCTCTCTGTGCTTATAAATCAAGAAATACAAAATCTGAGAAGTGTAATTATAATGAATGTGGCATAGGTAGAATGACAGAAAATATCTGACACAAATTTGACTAAAAGAATCAGTGCAGAAATTCCTCCGCTGGCACCTGGCCTACAAGTGTTTGCTGTTTCCTTTGAAAATGATTCCATTCAGGATTTTTGTTCTGGTCCCAGCTACAGTCACTATTCACCACAAAGAAGAGAAAGTAACATTTGTGTTGCCATTTCTTATCATAAAACCAGGATTTGATTCCCCCAAAGACAGAAACTCTCAGTGACGTGAGTCACCTTTGCGTATCTATCAGATAGACATCAGCTCAGTTGCAGTATGTATCTGTTGAGCTGTGGCATGCCTCCGCGGTCAGTGTGCTGCTAGAATGTGGAACAACAGGCTGTACTGGAAATCAACCTTGCACTGAACAATTTTTTTTTTTAAAGAAGATCAGTAATATTTACTTGCAGAATATAATTGTTAATTTTTATTCATACGTGCAAAATGATGCCTAACCTTTCAGTGTGAAGGGAATCCTGACCTTGTCAAACCAGTACAGTTTGTCTGCGGTCAACATTTCATAGTTATATTATAGGGTATTTGTTTTAAATCGATGCACAGGTACTAAGGTATGGGAAGCATGTCAAATATTTTTGTCTGAGTACTTACTAGGATACGTATAATTAAGTTATAAATTATTCATTTTTAAGTATAAAGTCATTGGTATCTTAGCATTAAGTATGTCACCTTGAGATTAAGAACACAGAATGTCATTTAAAAATAACAAAAAATGAAATTTGATCTCACTGCCATCGCTTCCAGGGTGTAACCGGCTTTGTGCCTTATGCTGCCCGGGATAGGCTCCAGGCCCCCCCATGATCCTGACAGGTTATGATATCACCATGGATGATATAATCTGATCTGTGCCCATTCTGTTAAACAAAAACATCGAAAAATGAATACCAAATTCGCGGGCTTCCTTACGAATTATTTAATGTCCACAACAGAAACAAAGTTATACTTGTTCTACTAGCTGAATAAAAGCATTGCTTGCGTTAGGTTGATAGTTTTTCCTGACACCCCCTCACCGTTTGGATCTGCCCAAATGCCTCCTTTTCTATGTGACCTCTCGTTACTAGAGGAAGTGACGTAACTGGAGTGTGCTGTAGTAATCTTGCATGGGTAAGGGAGGAAATTCTCCCGAGAGTTAGGCTACGGTAGAAGAAGGAGAGTATCATCATTAAAATCCATCTCCATCCTCTTCTAATTTGACGGCGATGCCATCCAAAAGCACCAGAACATAATATATACACTTCAGGCTTTCGGTTGAGTGCAGTATTGTCGTGTTACGAAAATCGGGGCGAAAGAAAAGCAATGGTGAAAATTGGACTGTGAAAGAAGGGCGAATTTATCTGGGAGTTGGGGGAGGAGTATATCGGAAAGGAGATCGCTGTGTAGTCGCTGGGGTTTCAGTGTTTGGAGGAAGTTAAACCAAGGTTCCAAAGAAAGACACGGTTAACGTTTTTTTCTCAGCAAGTTACTCTGCTGGCTAAGAAATTCGGTAAATAGTGAGAAAACCATGGAACTGAGAGTAGGGAATCGGTACAGACTCGGGAGGAAGATTGGAAGCGGATCATTCGGCGATATATATCTGGGTAAGTAGTCATATCGAACGGCAACGTTTCAGTAAGTTAACCTTTATAATTAACCTTAAGCGACGATTACTACCCTTCACGGAAAAGGGTAGTCAACTAGTATTTGTTCCGTCTCGTGCAGTTAGCTGCCTCGTCGTGGTAATAGCCGTGTTGTAGTAGCTAGAGCTGCACAGAGTCCCTTTTTCCCGGATGTATCGAACATTTTCTTGACAAGGTCCCAGGTTCCACAGCCTGTTCTCCGTCGTTTTAACGCCATAAGCTGTTTGGCCGCCCTCTGCAGCCTCGCCGCTAGCGCCGTTTCCTTTGTATCCCGGCCGGGGTCCCGTAAGCCGGGTGACCGTCGGCAGTAGGATGGACACCGGCAGGTCCCGTGCCGTTTTTCGGCGTGTCTCTCCCTTCCCCCCAGCCCGCAGACACTTACGGCCCGTCCCCCGCATTCAGAGCCTCGATTGTCCGACGTGGATTTCCAGCCTCTGAGGCCGATGCCGGCCGTCAATTGTCCTCGTTTTCGTCAGAAAATAAACTGCGAATAAGCAACTAAAACTAAATGTGAGTGCTATATCAATCATGCTTATCAAACTGGGAATAACCAACCATCAAACTGGGGATATCTAATGAAACCGTGGTTGTAGGCTTCTGAGGTTACTATGTAATTTATTTGTCGGCAGTACACTCTAAATATGATTAAAGTGTTGCGTAATCGCATTTAACAATTCGTCATAATCCGAGAAACAAGCTGTACATTGATATCTAACGCGATAATTAATCTCTAAGAATTTGATCGTTAAGGATTGATACATGACAACATTGACTTTAAAATGGGGGTAAAACGTTACATATGTTTGTAAGTGAAGTGACAGCTAATGGAACGTGTTGGGGCTTGTTAGAGTGAAGTGCCTCACTGCTGGTAGGTTTTTTGGGTAAACTATTATTTCACCCTGGTTTTAGAAGATATTTCTGTGCTGTTCTGCCGTTCTATGGCTTTAAATGCAGTGGGTAGGATTACTTGGCAGGCCAGGTTTGTAAATGCCAAAACCTGTGCTTTAATGCAACTCTGTAGGTAAGTGTGTCAGCAGCTGCCCATGTCAGGGTAGCTTCTCTGCCCAAAATTATTTTTGGGACATTGCATTCAGTAATTTACTGGCATCACTGTGGCTTTCACTGGGTGCTTGTCTGGCAGACAGGCCGCACATATAGTGCTCTGACAGGACCAGTTGAATGCTGAGGTGCAATGCTGCCTGTTCTGTATGTGGGTATTTGTTGCATAATTTAAATACGTTTTTTTTTTTTTAGGATTCAACAGTTCTGCTCAGCTATTTCTTTGTAATCTATACTTAGTCATTTAATGGTCTTTGCAGCCTTGTTAATTGCTTAATAAATATTTGTAAATAGTGAATTTGAAATTTTTTTGTGAATCACCTAAACTGAAACTGATTTGATTTTTGTAAAGGTTTAAGTTAGAATTTTCAGCAGCATAGAATCAATCTTGCGCTTGTAAAATTAAAGTAGTCTGCATTTGCATGAGCAACAGTGTTGATTATTTGGTGTATTTGTGGTGGGTTGATACAGTATGCAGTTAATTCATTATCCTTTATTTTACTGGGCAAAGCATTAAGAACAGTTTCTTATTTACAACGACAGCCTGGCAGTTGTGAAGCAAGATCACTAGTTTTAGTTCCTTCCAGTTTGAAG
This sequence comes from Gnathonemus echidnorhynchus, assembly GCA_026776725.1. Classification (NCBI taxonomy): domain Eukaryota; kingdom Metazoa; phylum Chordata; class Actinopteri; order Osteoglossiformes; family Mormyridae; genus Gnathonemus; species Gnathonemus echidnorhynchus. Next base: position 13,156,266 of record JAODJU010000095.1, on the reverse strand, counting down.
TCCTGTATTTTTAAATCATTCAAAAGGCAGAACTGTAGTGTGTTGTGTGAGAAGTACTTTGCTTCTCATTGCCTTATTACCCACAGTGGTTACTTTGTGATAATTTGTAATATCACTCTAATTCCTGTGGATTGAGTTTATTTTTTAATTATGAAGATCCCATTACCATGTAGTCTCAGTTGTGTGTATATATGTGTGACACATTCTGACGATCCTGGTCTGTCAGTAGTAGCATGTTGGTGCTGTTTTGGTGTAACTGCCCAGTATAAGACTCTGCAGCTGGTGAGTGTTACAGAAACCCTGCTAATATCGCAGTCAGTCCTGTGAAACAGAAGCAGCTGGAGGCCTGTGGTTCCTTCAGCTTGTCTTTTTTTTCAGTCTGGTGCTCAGATGGACTTCATCGGAAAATAATTTATTGACGAGTTAAGTTGTAATTAAAGCACATTCAGTTAGTGGATCTTGGCATTAACAGTTTACATCCTGCCTGCCTTCCATTGTGGTGTTTAAATCTGATTTATATTTTTTAAATTGACAGCGGAATTGTTCCTAAATGTTACGAAAATGTATTCAGATTTATGTGCAATGTTCTGGATATGTGCATAATATGCATAGATCTCATCATTCAGTGGTGGTGCGATGATTCCCATATATCTTGTTACTTACCTTTAGTTGAAATGAAAATGTTCTAATGGACAAATGTAGCATTGATATGGGGACATTTGTGGTTTATTTTCATGGGTGTGAGAATGATATTGTCAGTGTATTTAAGGGATGATAACCTTCCATGCTTTCAGACAGTTACAGGAGCCATACCCCTGTGTTGTGGAGTCTTGTTGCCAAAGCAGCTGAGCCAGAATGCGAACGCTTTTCTGGCAGAGTGGGAAATGCTAAGTCTTTAATGCTTCCTGGTCAAACAGCCATGCAGATGGATAGATGGGGGGAGGAAATGTTGTGACTTGGGTCTTGCTGTACAATGGTAAAAGCTGCTGTGTTTTAAGCATGCGTATCCCATTTTGACAAACAGAAGTGGCACATTTAGATGTTTATTTGGAATGTTCTTAAAGCAGAAGTCTGATTTTACAAGACGGGTATGATGTCATGTTAGATTTGGACACTGGCTTTGCTTGGAGACCTCGAGGCAGAGTGTAATGTTACAAGCAGCTGGCTGGATATTCTATTTAAGAGTCTGCTTCATGTGAAGTATCACTGTTAGACGGCCTAAAAGCCATGTTGGAGAGAATACATACTTTATGGGGAGAAAATGAGAAAGTTGGATTTTTTGTGGTAACGCACCCAGTTCACTTCATACGCAGCTGATTTGAAGGACACCAGACGAGGAAATGTTAAGTGTGCGGCTTCTCATTCTGAAAAGACAGGCTTCTTAGATAATGCTGTTCTTGGTGTATTCAGGGCTTTTTTTCTGTTGCTTTTTGTCCCACTTAGGCAAATTGCATTCTGTGTAATTATGCTAGTGATAAAGGTCTGCTCTGTTTTGTAATCTGCTGGGATGGCCAGCATGTTTGTGTGGTTTGTGTGGTTGAGGGTCGCAGTGGATGTCAAAATGCACATTTAGAATCTCTAGAATATGGGGTGCAGTATTATGTAAGGTGTGATTCCGGAGATTACTCCTTTAAATGACTGTTTTAATGGGTTCTGCATTCACTGCATCACTATTTACTCAGCATCTGAGGTAAGTCTTGCGCTCATATATTTATAATGTTAGCTCCTGCCCCCCACATACATCCTTTTGCTGGCTGTTAGCAGCTTGAATGAAGGCATGGCCAATGGTACTAAAACCTATTAATAGGTCTTAGAGTTCTGTTTTAAAGAGAACCGTCAGGGGCCATGTTTGAGGACAAATGTGTATCGCCTGAATACACTGCCTTTGGGTTCTCAGTATGAGAGTCACTGTGGGATTTGACTAGATTATGCAAATGAACTGTCAGTTGCTGGGATCCCCTCCCTTATTTATGATGGAACAATGTGCCTTTGTGGGGGAGGTTCTGCACTCCCTGGAGCAGGTAGACGGGGTGGAGTGCAGTGGAGCTTTGTTAAAGGCACACAATATGGCAACCGCTTGTGCTTGTAGGGGTCGGACACTAGAACATAGTGCACTCATTTCATATAGTAGATGAGAGCCATGCTGATTGACAGGAGTGCTGGCTGGCAGTAACAGTGCATAAACTGTGTTTGTGTCCCATTATCTGATAGTGAGTTTGCATCTTTGCGGGGTGAGGAATCGGCATTTCTGCATAATGCAAGTTAATTTGTGATTTTTTTTTGTCATGAATTTTATTGGTGGTTTTTGTGTTGTTAAATGACTGTCCTAAAATCATGCAGGATGAAATTATTGGAATCACAAGGACATCTCAAAATAAAACAATTAAATGCCCAAACATCAATAAAATGGGGCAGTTTAGTTTTAAATTGGTAATATAACCACTCAAGCACAGTCTGATTGGTCCGGATCTAGTGTCCTTGTCGGTCGGTATATTGTTCCGGCCGGGCTATGTATCATGTCTGAAGCACCTGTGACAGCTTGCTGAATGATGTTTTCAGGCTGTCTTTATGTTCAAGCAGTGCTATTTAATATTTGGAAAACCTTCCAAAAGGTATTTTCCTGATAAAGTAGTAATCCTCAGAACTCTTTCCTCTTAACGCTTGGCTTCATGTACAGTTTCATTGTTGCCCTCCATGACGCAAAAGCTATCTGATTTTGTTTTGAGTGAGGACATTTGTGTTGGTTATGGGCTGCATGCGTTTACTGATAGGCCAAAGTAATAGATGTGGCAGTTTTGTGTTTGTGTGGGGGGGTGGTGGTGTTGAAACTAGAATTTTCAGGTGTCTTCTGTTGAAAACAAGCTGTGAAATAAGAATTTAACTTGGCTGTGTAACTTTTCAGACATGTCACTATTGTTTACCACACTCTAGTTCTCCTGCAAGCATGCTTGATCGGCCACCATTATGACATCATTGTTCGCACTGCCTGACTTCAGTGCTCGACAAATGCCTTGGATGAATAGACAGAGCTTGGGGGTTTTAAGGGCCAGTGATGGAAACGGTTGTTTCCAGTGAGGCCCAGCTCTTCCTTGCCATCGTAATGGTTTCCCAGGTGCAGGGCTGTTTTGCATAAGTAGCTGGACGTGGTGGTTTTTCCGTACGGCAGCTAAATCGCCATAGTTGCATAACAGCATTTAATAAGTCTTAGGCGGCTGCTCAGCTGTTGCCAGGAAGTGTTGCAACAAGATTTTGTCCTGTAAGCAAGAACATGTGTTAGTGGGGAGTCAGGTCTGAATGTTAACTCGCTCGGCGCTGTGTGCGCCTAAGTAGTGTCCGTTTCCTGTTGTGCCTCTGCATTATCGCACTCCTGGCATAACCCCATCCCATAGCAGCTCGTCCTTACAGCGGGTCAGTCATGACTGCCCTCCGATGGTGATCGCAGGTGTGGTGTGACTCACCCACCCCAAAATACCTAAATAGTGCTGCAAGCCTTGGCAACCAATCAAAAAAAAGTATCTTATTTGTCTGATGGTGCATCGCTCTCATAGAATTACTGTTTTCATGATGTTTGCTTTGTTTGGTTGACAGCCAGTAGGGGCTGTGGTGACCTATGTATCAATGTTATAACAGGTATATTTTAAGTATGATTGGTTGAGTTTTTTTCCTGTGTTTAAACTGAACTCAGACCTGGTGAGTCTCTCTCTTTGAACTGGGGATGTGTGTTGATGCTGGCTGCTTCTGTCTGCCGGTTGTTACATATCTCATCTAATCAGGCTGTCCTCAGCTTCCTAGCAGAATTTAATTCTCAGAGACTCTAGAACCTGCATTTGTTGGTTTAATTTAATGGCTGGTTGGTCTGGAATCCGGCATATGACTTGTGCATTAGCTGGAAGGAAATCCCATGTAGGCACAGAATATTTTGGGATATTATAAATGTCCTGTTATCGCATTAGACTGGAATTGTCCTATGGAGAGCAAGTTCTTTTTGCCCCTCTAGGTTGCAAGGGCACAGTTGTCGTTCACATATGCAGATATGGGTTGAGATGGCAGGCCAGAATAACCACAACTGCTTTTGCGTCAATAGGCGTTGAAGCTTTGTTCCCCACCTCATGCAAATTGCAAGAAGCAGAAGTTTTCTTGGTTGTACTATGCGAAACTTACATGAGATTGTATGTGAAATTAGCAACATACTGTTCTGTATATTTCATGTCTCTGGAGTTCAGGGTTGAAGAGAAGTTCCAGGTGGAGTTTTAGAACTGTTTGTTTGGCTGTGTGTATGTGTGCGCTCAGCATTTCCTAAGGAATGGGATACAATAAATGTTCCCTGTATTACCCAGAAAGGGAAATAGCTTGTGCACATACATTTTTTTTTTCTGGTTTTGTTTTCGGTGGCCCCAGAGGACTGACAATGGTTGAGCATGATTAACTCCAGCTGCTGTGAAGTGTGTTGGGGGAGGAGCTTTTAATTTGTGCCCTATTTAAATCTTCAAGGTCAAGCTGTAGCCGTGCTTCAATAGTTTGAACACGACACGCTTGTAGAGTTCCACGATTTTCACTCCTGCAGGCACTGAGCGTCCTGCGTAAGATTATTCAGTGTGGCCACAGAGAGACCGTTTGCAGTGTACTTACTGAAATCACAGTAGAAGCTAGTAATCCAGAACGATGCTTCTCTCATCCTTTCTGTCCTAGTTTTTCTGGTTATGAAGTGCTGCTCTAATGTGGCTTCGGGAGTGTCTGCCGTTTTTGTTAGTGTAGCGTACCTGCCTGCAATTTAAGAATTATCTTAACTTGACTAATGTTCAATTGCTCTTTCCTATGGGGAATTTGCTAGTTTTTTTTTTTTCATTTAAATACTTTTCCAAATAAATCTGTCTTGATTTGAAGTTCATTCAAGACTGTTTGATGTTGAACTGTTACACGTTGAAGTGGCAATTCAAACAAAAGTTGCCATGTGAGGTTGATGGAAAAGGTTCCAGATACACAATCCAGATAAAGCACGCACGGAGAGTAAATGAAATTAAAAGGTGGTTTATTCCATTAAAACAGTCCGGTTGACTTTCAGGTTGTGAACAAAGGATGAAAAACAAAATAAAGCAGCAAAATAAGTATTCCACAGAGTAATATTTCCTTTCTTTTGCGGTCAAAAAATTGTTCCGCTTCACCATCTAACCTCCCCAGTGCTCTGTATATCAACCAATTAAAGCCCTGCGTTCACGTCACTGGTGTCAGGAGGTGTGTCTACATACCACATGACCGGTAAGTAATTGGTCACATGACAAGTTTACCACAATCACAAATAAGGCTCCTACACACGTGGATATATTTTAGATGGATGTTTGGTAGAAATGCAGTGGTAGATTTGTACATTATTGATGAGTAAATTGGGCAAAGAATATGGCTGTTTTTTCAGTTTTAGAGAAAAAAAAATTTAAAGGGATATTTAAGTAAATGTATAGATCATGGCATTAAGTTGACAATGCTGCCTTGAGTGTAAGGAGACCTTGTTAATATCCAGTAAACAATTCCAAGGGAAAATTTAAAGCGTTTATTTCTTAATTCTTGCATTATTTCATAATGAATATTTCACTTTATGTAGAATATTAGCTTTTCATTTTACCACTTGCTACGGCTTGTGATACACGAGGGGCTGCTATCGCTTTGAAGTGACGCTGCTGCTAGTGGGTGAAAAATTGTAGGGCCTTTTAAGTATTCGCCACTTGCGTGAACTCGCTTGGAAGATACTCAAATTGAACAGCGAATGCTTCATAAACGCTTAAGACGGAGGAACGATGTGGCACAATATGTCATATGTTTCTAGTAGCCTAATTAACGATGTTTTGTCATGCATTTTTCATCAGTATTTATTCGTTTTAAAATATTAAAGTAAAAAGAGCTCTTGTATCAGAATCCGTATTGGTGTCAGCAGTTCCGTATCGGAATCGCATCGGAAGTGAGAAAATGTGGATTGGCCCATCCCTACTAAAGATACACGATTTACAGATTAGCATCTGATATGCACCTGATTATTATCCAAAATTATCGGCTTTATTGTGATGTGTCGATCTTAACCGATATTTAAACTTCAAATCAGTACTCAAAGTTAGCGGCACCAGAGCTAAAGACGCAACTGCTAAAGTAATGGATTGCATTGGATGATCCAGCCATTTTCCACGGTGGAGGAGGAGGGATTTTGTTGGCCCACTCAGCACTCGGAACCTCGCCACAGTCTCCCAAGGCAGCGCTACTTTGACGTCTCACTGCCTGCTTTTTATGATGCGCTCGCCCGACACGTTTATGAGATCTTAAGAAGTAACATCAGCAACATCACTTTCACTACATATCCGTGCAGTTATCAGGGTCATCCCCCCCCCATGTTGGGGGATTTTCAGTGCTAACACACCCTTATATAAGAATATTTTTAAAATGTTGCTGCTGCTTCTTGTAAGGAAACTGGTATGAAACTTGAAGGCTGGGTCCCTGTTTGTGTCCCCATGGGTGTCATGTGGCCCTCATTAAATCTGCGTATTGCCGTCCCCTCTGTCCTCCCCATTTTGTATGGTGTCTTTTCTACAAAACATGAAAACTAGGCTTGAAGTCTTCACAAAAGGTTTCAGAGTGTGAGGGCATAACCGTGAGAGATTTGAAATCTGGACAGGTCCCCCTCATTGAATTTGCATCCCCTTGCACCTCCTACCTCATTGATACTTCTTGGGTCATTGTCTTTGGAACATAGCTTTCCCATACACATTTAAGATGCAGGAGTGAAGTGGGACAGGAGGAACGTGAAAATGAAGTTGCCTTAGGAGTCTGTCTTGCTCTTATGTCATAGATGTTAAAGGCTCTGGCCTCTTCAGCTGGAGATTCCCAAGTGTGCCTACAGTCCATTTTCACAATCGCTAGGGCCTCTTGTTAAAAACCCAGCCTTTTTCGCAGTCTTCAGCGCTTAATGTTGATGGAGCCAAATATTTGGCTCTTCTACTATCCGGAAGGAAGCAAACCGTACCTCTGTGGTCCCAGAAGCACGGTGGATCTGTGGTCTGAGGCCACTTCTCAATAAATTCCAGGTTGTTTTTCCTTCTAAAGAAATGTTTGGTATTTATAGTCATTCCCTCTTTACATCAATCTATTAATATCCAGAGTTTTAATGTTGGCAGTCGCTATTGTTGCTTAGCTGGCCTGATATAATGGGATCCATTGGGCATTTGCTTTAGTCAATGAGGTGACTCAGAGCAGACTCTGTTAATGTGTGAGAAGCCTATGAAATCCTTCATTTAAGATGCACCGCAACCCCCTCTTTTGCTGTGGCTTCCTGTCTCTGTCAGCAAGAGGTCTCATTCCCCCCCCATTTCCCATCTGCCATAAAATCGTTCCCAGAATTCACTGCCAAGTGGCGAGTCTCTATATGGCAATACGCATTAAATTTTGCTTTACCCTAATTTAAAACTGATAGGCTAATTACTGCTTATAATTACAATATTTCAGTTCCAGTATTGCTGTCATTTACATTACATCTTCAGGGTGTTAAGATATTCCGGTTTCAAAAATGAATTTTGAAGGCGGTTGCCATCTGACAGCATTTGGGGCTCCGAGTAAAGGATGGTGGGAGGAGAGCAGATTCCTGTTGGTTGAAGTTGGGAGCAAACTATACATTGACATTGTTTTGAAGGGTCAAAGTTCTCCCTGGAGGGTGGGTGGCTTGAAGAAGCCACTCTCACTTATGCTCACGTCAATGTGGCAGCTTGCTTATTGGTCAGCTGACGATACATTTTGGTCCAGCTCCTCTGCCTCGGACGCCTTATAAGATTGTGTTCTATGTCATCGCAGGACGCGCTGATGTTGATGGGTGATGATCGCATTTTCCCACTTTGCTGCCAGCAAACCCCACGAAATTAGACAGTTGCTCGTTTATATAATTGATAAAATTGGCAGGAGGGTGCTGGCCGCTTTGTCATGGCCGAGCTATCTGGAGGGTATGAGTGACTCACAAGCCTTGGTATGGGGTATGTGTATGGGAGTAATCAGTGTGTGTCCTTTGCTTGCTTTAGAACCTGAATGTAAACGTTGTCTTTTTAGCGAAGAAGCTCCTCCCGTTTCCCCAGCTGTGCACTAACAGCCGTGCTCCTTCCTCCTCAGGCACAGATATTTCAGTCGGGGAGGAGGTGGCCATCAAGCTGGAATGCGTGAAGACGAAACACCCTCAGCTCCACATCGAGAGCAAGATCTACAAGATGATGCAGGGCGGTGGTAAGCAAGGCCTGCACTTCTGTCCTGTTACCCCCATACTTTCATCTCTACACCCTTCTGACCTCACATGTCAGTCCTGCAAAGCGATATATGAGGGCTCGATCTGATACATCACGCCATAAACATTTTTCTCCTTGTAGATCCAGTGTCACTGAAAAACTGGTTTACACTAAGTGATCCAATGTTAGGTTTCTCCCATGTGGAGTGGCTTGGTGTTAGTCACCCTAAAACCCATTCTCAATGTCAAAGGGGTTAACCAGAGCTAACAGCACCTTCGTGCTTGTCTGCATGGATACTTGACCTGCATTGGGAGGCGCTCGCATTCAGCGATTGGTGCTCTTTCCATCAAGCATCTAATGATGTTATGTAATGTCAGATGCATGTTTAATGATTGTAGCAGTTACCTCATGCAAGAAAAACAGGCATCCTCTGCACCAGGGCAAACCGGAGTATTAACTGTTTGGAGCACACCCTCCCGGACCCAGCGGAGTGTGTATCTTGGCTTTCTGCGTGAAGGCCGTGCCTTTATTCACTGCGCACTGCATTAAGCCAACACCCTTCATTTTTGCTGGAAATGAAACTGGCTACAGGGTAAATGGGCTCTCCAGCTGCACGCTGTGAGAACTGCGAGGGTCCCTGAATAGTCTCAATCCGCCGGCGCGCTGACCCAAGCGAGTCCTTGGAAAGTGGAATCCCATTTATAATGGATGCATTGGTATAGCTGAAGTGCAGAGTGACATTTACAGAGTGAATTCCGAGTCCAGGCAGACAGCAGCACCGGCGTTGATTCCCGGACAGGTGGTTAGGTTTTAAGATCCTGGAGTTAAGCATAATCCGCAACGACGCAAAGGAGTGAACAAAGCAGAAGGGTTGGTCATTTGTGTAACGCTCCTCCATTAATTAGTTCTCCAGACAGCATCTCGTGGAAACGTGTGATGTCTTGAGTTATGCTGCCGAATTCTCAAGTGCAAGCGATAAGTGAGCCTGAAATGCGTGGAGCATCGCTATAGTAATATCAGTACAGATCCCTCCCGGCTGATGGTGCTGCTTTGGCGGTGAAGCCCTGCAGCTGTGCTGGTTTGGCTGGGAAGCTCGTGTCTTCACGGAGCACGTGGTGCATGGCTATGACGGAGAAAGTCCGTTAGGGTTAGGGTGTGTGCAGAATTGCGTTGTTTGAGTTTCGAGTGCGCCCAGGCCTGGGTTGCCCATTTTACAGGCGCGATCACTGAAGGATTCCTCTTGAAGTTCACGCTAAAAGCTTACTCTGTGCTTTCCTGAAACGGCAATCTTGGTAACGCTTCGTAAACATCACTCTGACAGACCCCAATGTGCTTAATTATTGAGGTAGCTTTGGTCGATGTGAATCCTCTTAACCTTCTTGCCTTAGCTCTGCTTAATGGTTTGGAGTTGTCAGGTTTGATGTCTTTAATAGTTGACTGTGTTGAAGGGGTAAAAATACCCCCCCCCCAAGCTTCATTTTGGTCCTGGTTTTTATAAAATATAAATGTTACAATGTGGGCTTATTCATACTGCTTTTACTGTTTTGCCCCTCATTGTTCCTGGAGCTGAGAGCAGCTGCCAGCTGTGAACCATGTGACCACTGCTTTGGTGTGCACTGAGCGTGCTCCTACCCAGCACGTCCTCCCTCCCCCTCCCCTCCCCCTTTTGTCTGCGCCCCAGCCAGTCCTGGCATGTCGATGGGGGTAGGGCCCAGGCATTCTGCCTCTGTGGCACTCTAAAGAACGAGCTTGGGTCCTGATGAATATTCAGGGGCCGCCCATCCTGCCGCGTGTGTCCTGCTTAGTGTGTCTGTCTGACCGCTTGGGCTTTAAGTTTGCCTGCTGTGTGACTGCTCTCGTCCCTCCCCCCTTCCCTTGGGCGCTCGTACTGCGGGGCCCTCAAGCTGTTACCACAGTTTCATAATTTTCCCTAAATGGCCGTTCGACTGCAGCAGTGCTTTCAACAAATTAGGAATGGATTCTCCCCTTAGGTCTCTGTTAGCTGTGTTAACTATATCTGGCTGTCTGTCTGCACATGGGGAAAGTACACCTCAGTTGACCTGAGGCTGGGGGCTGTGTCGGGGATAAATTTGACCCCTGTGCACAGCCAAGAATAGCTGACCTGGAGGCAGCCTGCTGCAAAACGCTGAGTTGTGTGAAGCGTGCCTGTGGCCGGCGCTTCCCAGGCCCCTCAGCCTGAGGGCCACCGGCAGCTGCTGCGAGGGCCGCTGGGTGCGGGAGGCTCTGATTAACCCGCCATCTGCGGCCCTCGCTTTCCCCTTCCCCTCCTCTTTTAGCCGCAGTCTCCCCTGTGGTCCCAAAGCTCAGGACCCGGCCTGAAGTTAGCTAGCGTGAAGCCTCATGCTGCATTGAAGGTATCGTTACCCCCCCTTGCTCAGCTGTGGAGCTCCGTACCTGCCTGAGTATCAATGAGATCGGTCTGTTAATAGCTGAATTATAAAGCCCTTTGTGTCCCTATACCTGCAACCCCTGTGGCATCTCCAGGGTTCGGTCCATCCTCTGTAACTGTGCTTGTAAGTCACCTCCATGTGGGAGAGTTTGTGCACTGTGTTTTCTCTGAATGTGAAACATATTTTAATCAGACCATTTTTTGGATGTAAACAAACACCAGCCCCCACCCCCCACCCCGTAGTCATTGCGGTCTTAACACCCACGTTGTTAATTTAAAGCACACTTCTGAAAACAGCTTCCTGAAATGGGTGCAAAACAGAGAGCCTGCTCCTGCAGCAGATCTGCACAATGTCCCCACTCATGATGCATGCATATGAAGGATGACAAACTCTACGCTATGGTTTCTGTGCCGCATGTGTGGTGATGGTCACGAGTTAGCCGGCTGCGTGTCTGACTCTGCATCTGCTTGTCCTCCCTGCAGTCGGCATTCCCACAATCAAATGGTGTGGTGCTGAAGGCGACTACAACGTGATGGTCATGGAGCTACTGGGACCCAGCCTGGAGGACCTGTTCAACTTCTGTTCCCGCAAGTTCAGCCTGAAGACCGTGCTTCTGCTGGCCGACCAGATGGTACGGCGGTTGGTGGGGGCCCGTTTAACCCGGAGGAGGGCTGGGTTCTATCTGTGGAGGGCAGGCAGAGAGCTGTGAAGCCGTCCACGTGACACTTAGTCAAATATGTACCGGGCGAGTTTCCGTCTCTGGCCAGGTCTGAGTATATCAGGCGCGCCACCAAAACTTCACAGAGCAAAGATGTCTGAGAATTTGTTTGGACATCCTGTTTCACAAGACAGAACTCATTGTCTTGGTTTTAAGTTTAATGGCTACAGGTCCTAGATGGACCAGAGCAAGCCAGAATTAAGTGCGTCTGAATATAATAAATTTGGTTCTCATTCACTGGGGTTCAGAGCTACTTGTGTAGACAATGGTTTTACTCAGGCATGTGTGTCCAGCAGCAAGTCGGTAGTTCTGACAGTGACATGGAAGTACTGCTTCGTTACTTCCATTGTGTTAGCATAATGCATGATGGGGTTTATCCAGTATCATGTCCTCAATTAAGTGAACATGAATTCCTCACGCCCTGGTTTTTTGCATAATGAACTGCATCGTGAGGATCCAGCATTAGATACCTTTGCTGCCCCCTGCTGGATGAGGTGCTACAGGACGACCAGTGTTGGATGCCATTGCCAAAAATGGTGAAAGCTGTAGCTTTATTTTAGAAACTTGGCAATGAAGTTTTGTCGTAGCTAGTTAGGTGTCTCATTTTTGCAGAATTCATTAGACACCTAACAGAGCGAACCTTAACAGGTTTATGTATAACATGAATTTTCATTCAGTGTTTAATGTAACAATTTTAAGGGCTCCTTTAAGGAATGCAGCGTGCCAGATTTCATCTTCTTACCCAAGGGGAAACGTGACATCATTGTGCTCTGTCATGACCCTCCAGTTTAACTCTGTGGCAGGTGGATTTAAAACAGTGTGAAGCAAAGGGCAGCGGCTGTATTAACCCGCTCCGCTGCTCGTTGCAGATCAGCCGCATCGAGTACATCCACTCCAAGAACTTCATTCACCGGGACGTCAAGCCCGACAACTTCCTGATGGGCCTGGGGAAGAAGGGCAACCTGGTCTACATCATCGACTTCGGCCTGGCCAAGAAGTACCGCGACGCTCGCACCCACCAGCACATCCCCTACCGCGAGAATAAGAACCTGACGGGCACGGCGCGCTACGCCTCCATCAACACGCACCTGGGGATAGGTAGGCGGGGCCTGATTGGGGGGGGGTCGCTTGCATCAGTATTGGGATCTTCTGAAACAGTGTTTATTTTATAGAGGCGTACCGGGATTTTCTGGCTAATGGAAACTAGAGAAGGGCAGTCAGTTTGAAGGGTTGCAGAAAACAAATTGCTATGAAATGTAAATATAGAGAAAAGCCTGAGAAAATCCGATACTGAAGAGCTGTTGTGGTTGAGACGCTGTGGTTTTAAAAGCTGTCGTCTGGACTCCCCTTCCTCCGCTGAGCAGAGCAGTCCCGCCGTGATGACCTGGAGTCCCTGGGCTACGTGCTCATGTACTTCAACCTGGGCTCGCTGCCCTGGCAGGGCCTCAAGGCCGCCACCAAGAGGCAGAAGTACGAAAGGATCAGCGAGAAGAAGATGTCCACCCCCATCGAGGTCCTGTGCAAGGGCTACCCCTGTGAGTGAGCGCTCCGGAGCTGGCCGCCAGCCCCTCCGCGGCTGCGTTTGTAAGCCATGTTTGGTTTTCTCCACACAGCCGAGTTCGCCACATACCTCAACTTCTGCCGCTCCCTGCGTTTCGACGACAAGCCGGACTATTCGTACCTGAGGCAGCTTTTCCGGAACCTGTTCCACAGACAAGGCTTCTCCTACGACTACGTGTTTGACTGGAACATGTTGAAGTTTGTGAGTTTGCCAGCCGTTTGGGGGAAACCTTCTCTCGAACATTACTTACCAGATTTTTGGTACATTCCACTAAGGTCAACATAGATCACTTAGTGTCTCAATGACCTTAACTGAGTAGCACTTTGTCTGCTGTTGAGGACCTGGTAACCCTCCATGGATGCCCCCTCACCATGGAGTGCTCGTATGGGGGTGCCGCCTGACCTCACGTCTCCGGTCTCTGTCCTCAGGGGGCCAACAGAGCGGCGGAGGACGCTGAGCGCGAGCGCAGGGACCGGGAGGAGAGGCTGAGACACGGCAGGAACCCCGGGGCCAGGGGTGTCCCCTCCGCCTCTGGCCGGCCCAGGCCGGCTCAGGAAGGAGCGCCCGCGACCCCACTGACCCCGACCTCTCACACCGGTCAGCACTGCTTCCACATGACACCGCCGGCGAGCCCAACCCTGACAGTCTGGCTTCCCGAGTAGCTTAGTCAAGTCAAGGCACTCGGCCCCCTACAGCTGTCAGGTCACATGATCAATCGATAACTCGTATCGAGCTGCTTGTTCTCAAGCCTGAACCAAATATCATGCCAGTGGCGGCCGCAGGTATAAATATCAACCGGCCTTGTTCTGCTAGATAGGGCCGAGTGTGTGCCTCACATGCTCCCCCTGCTGGCCTGTGAGGGGTCTGCAGCTGAGCCACTTACTGGCCTAGTCCATTGAGTCTGGCAGTAGCTGTGGCCATCGCAGGGCTGAAGGGAACCAGTTACGGGTGATTGCCCGTTTTGAAGGTTAGGGTCTCAGCGAATGCGCCATTTTGATATACGGCTTTGACGTCAAATCTCATACCCCTCCCCCAAGACCCAGCAATAAAATCTGCCGTGGCTCATAAAAGTGATATTCAGAGCTCAGTTCCGGCCTCCTTTAATATGGGGCCTGTGAGATGCTCTTCAATCATGTGTCTGTGCGACGCTTCCACTTTATGGTGTGGTAGAGCCATTGTCAACATGTTCTCCTCTCTCCGTTCCCCCCCCCCCAGGCGTCGAGCGGGAGAGGAAGGTGAGCATGCGGCTGCACCGTGGCGCCCCCGTCAACATGTCGTCGTCTGACCTGACCGGCCGGCAGGACACCTCACGCATGTCCACCTCACAGGTACGCGACGCCCCCACCGCTCTGACGCGCACCTTTCGGCGTCGCCCATAGTCGCTCTCCGAGTCTCACGCTGTGCCGACTGACGGCGTCTCCCACTCTGCAGAGCTGCAGAACTTCCTGTGCTCCATCCTGTTCACGCGGGGGTGGGGGGGTGGCAGTGTCTGCTGGCCCCAATCTCGTTCGCTAGTTTGTGATCTGGTGGCGTCTACAGGTTCATCAAGGTAGCGTAGCTGGGGATTATGGGATTGTGTCTAGGTTAAATGAATAGGTAATGTTGCATTTTGCCTAAGTTAAATACAGTGTTAATATTACCCTGAAGCCCTTTTATTGGGAAGAGGACGCCTTCAGGAGGCTGCCGGTGTGGGCCAGTTCTGACAAGGCCTCCCATCAAGCAGCACGAGCCCCCGCCTGCCTGGCCCAAGATCAGCTTAGCGCCCGATAGCGTGTCTGAGCCCGGCAATGACAGCGCAGGACAGGCATGCATCAGCCATGAGCGCAAGTGCCTCGACGCGGCTGTGTTGCTGGGCTTGAAACCGTGTGTTGCCGAAGCGCCTGGCGGCATGCGACTCTGAATGGGGCGCGTTTGGGTGCGGGCACTTCTGAGGTCAGCGTGGACGGCTGGCCGGCCTGGGGAAGGTGGACGGGCCGAGGGAGCCACACATTAGCTGGCATGATTTGGTAATCCAACCCGTGCTGTGAGAGCGCCTCCTGCTGGTCGCTGTGGAGCCAAACGTCCCATTTTTGTTCCCTCTCCTCTTGCTTCTCCTCAAGGGTTTTAACATACAATCCCTACTTTCGCAGCGGTACCTCTGGTGCCGTTAATCTGCAGTCGGCCTGTCGCCCTCTGTTCCTCCCTTTACGGTTGGATTATGAAGTCATGGAGATGTGACAGTGCTGAGTGCCGACGGCCCTCTGATTGTTTGCCACGCTGTGATGTGTCCTGTCCTCACAAATGGCTTCTTCTCCCCCCCCACCTCAGAATAGCATTCCCTTCGATCACCACGGCAAGTAGCTGCTCGCCACGTTCTCGTGTGAAGGCAGCACTGGGTGAGTGTTGGCCGGGTCCCTCGTGCGCGGCACCCCCCCAACCCCCGCAGGACGCCCACGTGTCCGTCTCCTATAAACGTGCGGCGACTGCGAGCTTATGTTTCGCGTCTCCCACGTCACAGTTCATGCTTTTTGTGATGCCCCATGTGGCCCCAGGCTCGCGAAACCCTACATTATTTAGGAAGACGTCATGACAAAAGACTCATCTCAAGAATGTGTACATTTTGCACTAGTGATGGACAGTTGAAGGGTACGTGGAGGTGGACCATCCCAAATCCTCCTGCTGCCGAGGGGGAGTTTCTCATTGACCAGTCCGCGTCCATGAGCCCCAAGCCGTGCATCACTCCATCCACACTCATCCACGTAGTGCTTGGCCTCTGTCGTCACTGCAGACATAGCAGAGTGGCGTTGAGCATCTTAGCCAGTGGCTTGATGAGCGCCGTTATCCACTGCAGACGCACGTGCATGATATCCCTACTGCCGCTAGCGCCGCAGGTCCCGGTCCGCTGGCACGTTTCTGCACGGGCCACTGGCATGACAGCAGAGCTGTAGGTGTGGCGTTGAGTGGTTTGGTTTCCCCCTCTAAGCTGCTGTGTGTGGTGCTCCAATAGTGTGCAGTGCCTAAACTCACCGCTTTTCTTCCACACCGCTTGGGCTCTGCCTGATGCCCGCGTTCCCTCCTGCATGCTGCCCACTCAGACTGTCCTCCTCCTCCTTACCGGTCCGTAGGCAAGGTGCCAGTCTAAAGGGCGCTGGCCTCCCAGGGTGGAGCACTCGTCGTTTTGTGTGTGATGTGAGGAAGTATCTTGCTAAACGACTTCCACGCGGTGCCTGTCTGACGTGGTCTTTGTTGAGGTGCTTAATAACAGGAAGAGGCCGAATGAGCCCCGTCTCTGTGGGCCTCCCTTTCTGGAAGAGCACTGCAGCTTCTGCGCAGAGGACACCCAGTGGCTTTTCTGAGCATTACCTTTCATGATGACGTCATGCTCGGGGTGAAAAAGACCCAGCAGCCTTCACAGCCCATGCTAATATCCATTGCAGTTTGCTCATGGGGCCTTACGCCTTCACGCTCTTACGCAGGGGGTCCTGGGACACGTAACCACACTGACTATGCGGTTGATGATTTTTTTGATTAGCTGTTCACCATATCAGAGCATTTAACTGGTGCTGAATGCTTTCATCTCTCGTCACCTCTGGCCTGCCTTTGACCCGCAGCATGATCCTTCATCTCAGCCTGCAACGGCTCTGCTTCATTCATACTGGCCTTTTATGTACCTCAGTCCATGGGTGTGGTCTCAGTTTAAAGGGTGACTGTCCTTTATTGCACCTGGATGAAAACCTATGGAAGGACTGAGATGACAAGTACTATTAGAAGCAACAGTGCCATGTTATGTGAAAGGGCTCCTCCAGAATATAGGGTGCAATACAAAACTGTAATATAGATTTAGAATGAATGTCATGACCAGCGTGTGGAGCAGGTGAAAGGTGACCTGACGTGTTGTGGATGGTGATGTTGATCTCGACATGGCGGAAGCCTGACGCCCGTGTCTCCTCCCCTCACTATGTGCAGATCCTGTCTCGCGTGAACCCCAGCGCTCTCCACTCTGCTGTACCTCGATGAGACACCTCCACGCACAACAGAGGGCAGGCAATGCATGGCTGATGGTCACTACTACTCCCCCTACAGCCTCAACTCTGCAACGACCACGGAACATCAGTCCTGTACAGAGCCAGTCTGTCTTCAAAGCCCGACTAAATGGAACCACGTAAAGGCCTTTCGTTTGGGACACGCACGCACGCGCACACGCACGCTCGCTCGCTCACCTGCCATCGCTGAGTGTGCTCCGAAGAAGGCCACAGTCTCAGCTCCCTCCTCTTCCTCCACTTCTCCACACTGGTGTCTTGAGAGCCGGCTGCCGCCCATAACCTTCAAGGGAGGTTCACCATGTTTCCAGTCACTGATGATCGGCGCCATTTCTGTCCCCAGCCATGCTAACCCTGCTGTGTCCTGATACGTTAAATGAAATCTCCTTCGGTTTCTTTTGCCCCCTCCCCCCCCCCATGTTAAGTATTAAATTATACAAGCCATGTTCTATTTAGATCGGTAGCGTGTTGGTGTGTGGCTTTTGTCTGAATGAAGAGAACTGAAAAGCGTTCATAAAAATAGTTGCTTCTGATTTAGTTCTCCAAAGACCCAGAAAGATTGCGTTTCAGGTTAAGTATTTTAACACTATTTATTGTTTTAAACCTTTGTTTTTAGCCCCCCGTAATTCCATTGCTGTTAAGGATAGTGTGCCTCTTCCAGGCACTGGTGGTTACTACTGTTCAGCAAAGCCTGTAAACCATGGACACGGACTGATGGATGCTCATCTTAGAGACCCTCAATGGTGTGAGGAACTCAGATGTGAAACAGGTTCCCGCACTGCACCCCCCCTGCTTTTCCAGCACCCATTTTGGGTAATCCTGAGGGTTTTGGCCTCCATCAAACTGATGGTGCATCGGATACAGTTCTTTCGACTGTTGCTGTACAAATATACTGCATTCCTTTTTTATTTCAAAGCTGTGAAATATCTGTAATATACAAATGTAAATGCTTTCCACTGGCTCTGTGGTGAGCTGGCGTGTCTCCTTGGGCCCGCCGTGTGGAGCAGGGGTGCCCAGCGTGAGCGTCCTGGCCCAGCCCCACTAGCACTGCCCTCAGTGCCACTCTGACGAGGGCATGTCTCTACACAGCTGGCGAATGAAGACTTCGGCTTTTGAGGGCCAGCTTATCAGAGGCGTGGAGCACACGTTCCTGTAGCATTAAACAAATACACGCCATCTCCCCCCTCCCCCCCCCCCTTTTTATATATTTTAATTTTTTTTTTTGGGTCAGATACATTCTCGCATATCAGAGGCTTTCAGTTACTGCAGATTCTTTTCTTTCATTGAACCACTGCTGGTTACACGTGGAGGCTGGTAAGTGTGTTTGGGGAAAACTGAAAGCCAGGCTGACTGCAGGTGAGTGGCTATGGAATCTCTGGTTGTGGTCGGGGAATGTGAGTGTGCATATAGGACCTGTGACAGCTTGGTGCCATTTAGCGAGGGCATTGCCTAGTAAGGATAAGTGTTAGTGTGTAGTCTGAAGATATTAATCGCCAGTGTGGAGTCGACACTTGGAGTGGGACAGGAGCGGTGCTTTTGTTGGGTTGGGGGGGTGATTCACTCCATACTCGTCTTGTTTAGTAGTTGGCCGGCCGGTGTTCTCAGTGAATGTTCCTGCACTGATTAAGAGGCACATGCACTAAGTCTTTGCGTTTTTAGTTTTTCTGGGTTTTGTTCAATGGTGGCAGATTTCAGAGCTTTGGGTTTGGACCTCTGCCATCCTGGTAGTACACGATGGGTATTGCAACAAGCAGCTTGTACAGGCAATGCAGTCCGTCTGGTCCCTGGGGCTTCCGCTGTGTTTTTCTCCTCCTTGCCCCCCCCTCCTCTGTTTATTCCTTAGTTTAGGCCCCCGTGGGACAGTCAGGCCCCACCTCCCACCATCACACTGCTGTATCTTGTGTAATTATGGTAATCTCCTAGCCTTGTAATTTTGTTTTCCTCATTTGTATTGCCACTGTATTTGTGTACTTTAAAATTGTGTAAATAAATTAAGAACTTGTACTTTTTCCTGGATCTCTTGTTTTTTTTTTTTTTTTGGTTGGGGTAGAAGGGCACTGGGTGTTTTATTGCTAATGGTAATTTTAGTTTTAACCAGTAGATGGCAGTACAATTTGGGAATATAGTTGGCAAACTGGTCTGTGCCTGTGACCTCCCCGCCCCCCCCCAATCCTGTGTAAATGAAAGTAGCTTGTACCAACACAACTGCTATTGAAAAGGACAGAGCAAGTTAGTCTCTAGATTGCACAATGGAAATGGGTGTGTCTTCTAGTATGCATACTTTTGTGTATCATGTGTTTAAGTAAAACTTTTCCTAAGAAGGCAAGCTATTGGCAGTTACCCTTTTTGTTTTGCAAGCCCTTCCTGTTCGTGACGACATTCAGTTATTTGGGTAACTCTTCATTCTAATGCAGGTGAGCCGGTTAAAACGCCAGTTGGGCTGTTTTGGTAGCTTATCAGGTATGTGCTAACAGTGTTTGTGCCGCTGCTCTGCCAAGTCAAACAATTCCGGGGTTTTCCTAAGATCACGTGCTTTATCTGCTCTGCAGGTCTGCCCTCTGGTGGTCTAAAATATTTCACAGTAGGAATACAACTCTGGGGAAAAAATAATTGACCAATTTTTTTATTTCTCAATTTATGGGTGTGCTTCTTTGCAAATTTTTTTTTTTGTGAACTCTAACCTGGCTCTACTGTTTTTCATTGATGAAGGGCTTCCTTGTTTTTGTTCCTGTTCCTGTTACAAATTTGTCCTACCAGTGCACTTCATACCATTTAATGTTTCCCATTCTTTTTCTTTTCATTTGATGTCATCCTCTGATTCATGAGACACTTGGATGAGTTGTCGGTCATCTCTG
The DNA here is from genome assembly GCA_026776725.1 of Gnathonemus echidnorhynchus. Classification (NCBI taxonomy): domain Eukaryota; kingdom Metazoa; phylum Chordata; class Actinopteri; order Osteoglossiformes; family Mormyridae; genus Gnathonemus; species Gnathonemus echidnorhynchus. The sequence continues at coordinate 13,136,459 of JAODJU010000095.1, read as the reverse complement.
ACATTACAAAGTTGCCTCTGTCCTCTGGCTGGTTTTTGGTCAATCCTAGTCTCTCTCTTTGTGTACTGTACTCTTGGAAACATTGAGCCTGAAAGTGGCCTGCCTTGCAGCATAGTCTTCTACCAACAGAGCCAGAACTAAACTAGGCTTTAAGTATGCAGATTCTTAAAAAAAAAAAAATCAAGTGGTCTATTTACCAGAGTTGTATATGGAGACTCATTTGCCATGGCCAAATTTTTAAAAGCACTAGTGAATAGGTCAACTGAGAATGAGATTTAATTTTAAGTACGTTTAGTACTTTGATTTGGTGTTAGGCACAATTTGTTTCACTGGTCTGAGCAGAAGCAAATCCAGGCCAGCAAGCTTTGTTACATGTCTGAACATGAAAATGAAATCTGGTTTTTCCCTCTTGTAGGATGACTGGAATGTGTAAATCAAACTCCTTTCCTTGAGCAGCATTTGAGTGGGTGTATGACGCGCTCAGCCTCATGTAATGCCCCTGTAACAAGGGTACTCCTTTATTACCCAACAGCGGAGAAACTTTCCCCGTTCAAATGCATCAGAGTTGCTTGGTGATGGTGCCATGAAATTCAGGCATTGGTAACCAGTAGATACCATGTTTGTAGTGGTTTTCAGGATCAGCTTCTACCTTGTTTTAGGAAGTATTGCAAGTTTGGTAAGAGAAAAATTAGTGTTTCATTCTTTTGGTAGAATTCCTGCCATTGTATAAAGACAAGAAATTTACAAACGAGAGGAGGCCATTCGGCCCATCAAGCTCGTTTGGGGAGAACTTAACTAATAGCTCAGAGTTGTTAATCTTATCTAGCTCTGAAACCTGTGCGCTACACTAACAGGAAGATTATTCCATACTGTAACTAAACGCTGTATAAAGAACCGTTTTCTCAGATCCCTTTTAAAATGTTCTCCCGCTAATTTCCACTTATGGCCACGAGTTCTAGTATTTAAACTAATATTGAAGTAGCCAATTGGCTGAACAGCATCCAGACCTTATATACCTGGATCATGTCCCCCCTTAGTCTCCTTTGCTTGAGGCTAAACAGATTCAGCTCAGCTAACCTCTCCTCATAAGATATTCCTCTAAGATCAGGAATCATTCTTGTAGCCCTACAGCACGTTGCACTCTTTCCAAGGCAGCAATGTCCTTTTTAAGGTATGGTAACCAAACCTACACACAATATTCTAGGTGGGGTCTTACCAAGGAATTGTATAATCTTAGCATCACCTCCATTGACTTAAACCCCACAGACCTAGAGATGTAACCCAACATCCTATTGGCTTTTTTAATTGCTTCCCCTCACTGGCGAGAGTGGGACATGGAAGCATCAACATACACACGTGTATAAACACATTCAGATGAGTGGTGGTTAGATGGTGTAGTTATCACCGCAGACAGGTTGCAACCATTACTAGCTGATTGTTTTGTTTTTTGTTTTGTTTTTACCTAGAATTACCTCCCTGTTATTCCAGCTGAAAAACAGCTGATCCTGTAGTAAAATTCCACAAAATAAGCCTGGGAGCATTTGGCTCTTCATCAAACAGACACTGTCAGGCTATCAAGGGCCATGGTTTGTTGTAGAGCTACGTATATAGTACTGACGGCTTTAGCAGAACAGTCAGGGGTAGAGAGATGTCCAGAAGGCCCTGTAACCATGGTGACCATACAGGATCGTCAATCAGCAGTCGCTGGCATTGTGCCAGCAATCAATGGGGGTGGGGGGGATGAGCAATAAGGTCAGCCTAAAATGACAAGAGGGAATGCTTGGGGGGTTGGGGGGGGTGGGTTATAGAGTGCAGCAGAGGCTGTGAAATGGGAGAGTATAGGTGGGATGAAAGCTAATCTTTACCAAGCTGTAATTCTCACACTCTCACTGGTGATGACCTCTTCCTGCTTCCTGTAATGATCTGGGTTTATTTTGCGGCTTCCCCATGTAATCACTGGTGCATTGTCCACCTTATTAAGTTAGGCACAGGCACCAGCTGGCGCACGCTCAACGCATTCTAATCTCATTCTGAGAGGATTCGGATGCGCTCTTCAGCCATCCCTGCATTGGTCTTACTCTCCTCCCATGGGGGACGTCTTTAGCTTTGAGATTGGCTGGACGAAAACGGCTGATAGCATGTTGAGCTGAAGCACAGGTGACGCCCATCGTGAAAAGATCCAGAAAACAATCCATATAAAAGCAGCTTAACAGAACTAAATTGCACTGAATATTGTGTAAATACTACCATGTTTTGTGCTGGTTTTCTAATTCAGTCTTAAATGTGCAACAAATTTATTTAAGGTAAAATTTTCTAAGCAGGTAGTGGTGGTATGTACAACGCGGTACTGAAAGTAAAATGAATCAAAATCCCTAGTTTTAAATCAATTAAAAATGGCTTTTGCTGAGTAAATAGCACACATCTGTTCTTTTCCAGAAGTTACTGTGTTTGAGGGTTTGCTTGCTGTGAGTCTGGTCTTTCTCCTCAGATGACCAGTCATTTAGTTTTATCAGCTAATTGAATGATTTGTTAGATACTTCCTTAATTTCCAATCTTTGTTCTTTGGACAGAGATATTGGTACAGAGAGGGAATTCATGTACACCTGGGTTCAGGGGTCGGTCATCTGGGTTTTGGCATAGACCAAGTAAAGAAAACTCAGTTGTATATAGTGACTGAGATTAAGGAACAGATCCAGATGAACTGGCATCCTGCGCTGGGTCTCCACTGGCTTGTGCCATGTGCTGCCTCAAGTAGGCTCCAGCCCCCGGCCACCCTGTACCGGGTAAATGTTTGGAAGACGGATGACTGCTTGTTACATGACATCACCCCGACCTCCATTTAGTTATCCGTATACCCTACCCTTCCCTGGATAAAACATGTGGCTGATTCTTCTCGTACACATGGTCTCCATGATCATTAAATGCCACAGTCTCCAAATACCTCGACCTCGCCCATCTGTCACCCTTTAGCCTGAGTGCTTCAGAGAGTGGAAGGGTCCTATCAGATGTTCGGTTCCCTGGTCTACAGAACTCCCTCTCCCAGGAGATATTTTACTTGACAAGGATTTCTTGGATCGTGTCCATGTTTTTGAAGTACAGTCATTTTTCAGCCCCACTGTTCTGTCCCCTGAGTGTTTTGAAGTCACTGCTGTTGCCCTCAAGAAGGAACTGAAATACGATGCATGGGACTCCTGTGCTTAAAACATGTCTGTGATTAAATTACATCATGTTGGTTTCAAGGGATTTTAATGAATGAATGTTTTGACCAATAAAACTGTGGCTGATTCTAGCTACAGCCCATACTACAATTTGACAAGTCTGCCCATAATGGGAGAGAAAGGGGATGACATTCAGTGGCACAGACTAAGGGCTGGGCGATGTAGACAGTATATCAGCTTATCGTCATATCACTCATAAAATTTATATAAGCAAATGTGTAACTTTAACTGTCAATAGGAAACTCCCTCAGAGTAAACTTCAAGTGTCGGCCAAGAAAGTGACAGTTCAGCAGCTGCGATATATTTTTAAAAAGGAGATATTGTGGATTGACGTTGGTGGTATGGCAATACTAATTTAAAGGTGCGACACGACAGGCTGGTACTGCGTATTCTCTGCCCGAAAACTTGTCATAAAATGGACATAATATTTCACTACCTGCAGCATTGCAATCCAGTAGAACATACGGAATGCAAGTGCGTGCAGTCACAGACAGCTGCAGGTTTGGATTCCAGTTTCAATCTAAAGAAATACGGGACAAATCACATTATGTTTTGGATGAAAACATGGCATTTTATTTTTCATTACGGGATGGGTGACAACTCTACCAGCAATGTCGAATCTGTCCCCTGGAACGAGCAGCGAACCGGAAAAAGAAAAAACTCCGCTACGGTACACTTTACAGGGATCCTCGCAAAGCTCTCTGTGTGGTCTGGAAGTGGTTCTTCACATCGTGCAGAATCCAAAAACCGTAATGGGTACCGATTTCAGTTTGTAGCATTTGTTTTATTTTTTATGTTCTTAGTTTGTTTAAAACCTGTCTCCTAAAAAATTGAGACAAAATAGTTTGCCAAATTGCCCAACCCTACCCAAGATGCTAGGGGGAAAAGGATTTGGCCAACCTGGGGGGGGTGGCCCAGCCGTGTCTTTGGGCAGGCCTGGCACTGTGGTAAGGTAACTACAGCCTACCCCAGAGCAGATGTTAGTGCCCCAAGATTGATGTAATATTTGAAATTAGCATGACTAGTCTATTGAGATTCCTTTCAATAAAGCAACCTGTCCTGAGAAACTTGTGATCTGAAAACAGGATTTTTTACAATGGAAGGTGGATTGAATAACTTGATGGTTTTAACTTGGTCCGTGACGTTGTCAAGAGGCTGGAATTCTGATCATGGTGCTGTTTCGTGTTTCTCAGAGGCCAATTCTAGCACCTTCTCTAAAGCATGTAAAACAATGAAACCCAATGTTTGGAGATGGTGCTTAGTGTGCAGAGATTTAAAGTGTATAGCTGCATCAACAACTGTCACAATCCTTTGTCATCCTCTCCTGTAACCATGTGCTGGAGAATGATGCAGACGCTTAGACATTATACTTTCCTATTTTTCACAAATATAGCGATGCAGCACGATTTACCACTTACAGGTAATGTGTTTGATAGACTTTGCCTGGTGACCTTTACACTTGTAGTTGGTACTATGCAAAGAACCAGGTTTAATGAAACGGAAGGAATTTGTACACAGTCAAATTTTTTCTTTTGTCCTCGTTCTTTTGTTCAGTTCTGTAGTGAGCAAATATTTGACTGTGAAATATTTGTGTAACAGCAGGTAAGGTTTTTTTGTGATACGCTAAATTAATTTTTAACCTTTTAGTGTTGTACTGCTTCCAATCCCTCATTTGCAAAATGAAAACCGATAACGTTTGGCCAGTGTCAAAATCCCAGTTACAACTGCTGGATGGGAGGGAGTGTGGATCACCTATGTTCATATGGCAGACCTGGGACTGACCCCAGAACTCACTTTGGAGTCTCTATCTCGTTTCACAAAAGACCACTGAAGCATCCATCCCACAGAATAAATATTTATTCACTAAGTCAGCAACAGGTAAAGGCACGTAAAAAAAAAATATATCTCTTCTCCCAGTGAAATATAAAGTACCTTCATAGAACAAATAACCAGAGAGGAAGAGCCTGGTCGTCTGAGTACACTTGATACATCTTTTGTCTGGTTTAAATATAATAAAATACATGGAGACACAAAGGTGCATTTCACAATACTCAGCTTGAAGTATGTGGAGATCTGGGGGGGGAGGGTCTAAATACTGAGGACAGTCTGCAGCAATACGGACAGAGAAAGTGACAGCTGGACGCCTTGAGCCCACTGCTGCAAAGTGTGCGACGGCAACACATCTGCCGCTGAAATAGCTGAGGTTAGTTGCTCAACAATTTACCATTTACCACAAGCACCTACTTGTATTTGCCTTTACTAGTAGCATTTCTTGAAACCGTGTGACATTTACCCTTATCATTCTGCTCTAAGCCTGGGTGGAGTCCCTGTGCTCCGTTTGAACTTGTGAAATGCAAATGTTTTTTTTTTTTTAAGCAAGTTCTCCTTTAGTCCCTAAGATTGTATGCTTCTGGTGGTTAGACGTCCCTCCCCTCTGCCCACGAAACTGGTACAGCTTTACATATGATGGTGCAACACTGTACTATGGGTCACACGCTACAAATATCCATACAAACGTGCACAGACAGACACAAATGCAGGGTCACTGCAGGATGGAGGTTGCACCTGTGCGAGGAAATGAGGTCCTGTGCAGATTGCGAATTGCTGTTGCGTTACATTCAACAGGAGGCCGGACCAAAACTCAGCTTCACACGTATGCAGTTTCCGTAAAATAATTTCAGCAATCCAGTGCACGAAAGGCCTGTGCACAGACATTTATATCCGAAAAGAAGGAAAGTCCAAAAATTCATTTTGACTCTTTAATGGTCTTTAGTTACCAATAGGACACAGTGGATAACTGGGCTTTTGTTGTTTTTACAAAAAAAATACTACAAGCCAGCCTCACCCTCTAGTTTCTTCTTTAAGGCTTTCCCCAAAGGTGACCCATCTTCCTCTCCCAGTGCTCCCTCCAAGCAGTGATGTCACACTCAGCAATAAGCAGCAGGCAAGGCATCCAAGAATTGGTCCAAGAAACAGGATGAGCTAATGTGCACTTTAAAGAAGCCTGTTGGTCTTGTTGCCGGACTTCTGACCGGGTTCCTATATGTGGTCTAGCACACTAAACAGGAGGCTGAAGATCAACCAGTTTATTATTTTAACAGCTTAGAATTAATCACTAACTAGCTATGGATCTTGAAATGCAACCATCAAACTGAGGCAGTAGTTTGTCTGTGAACTCAATACCAACATTTTCAAGCTCTCTTTTGCATAAAGGATATCAGGGGAAATGTATGTAGATGTAGGAACAAAAAAAAAAAAAAGAAAAGAAAAAAACACTTTTTCAGTTCCTACGGACAGTGAAAACAAAACAGTGTGTCCCATGTATAGTGACTAATGCCCATGTTAACCAGTTTCTCGGCAAACCAAAAATATACTTAAGATCCTAAATGACATGCATCATGAAAATAACTCAACGGTTCATTTAAAAATACATTTAAAAAAAAGCAAAAAAATGCACGAGAGTAATAAGCATCTCATGTCTCCCTGTGACTGTACTTAAAATTTTTACTGTACTGCCTTATCAAGGTTCAACAAAAGCTCGATCTCTGAACATTTTTAAATAATCAAGAATCTAAGAGCCTGCAAGTCTTCTTGCATTAATGTCAGCAAAAAATGTATCTTTATGCTGACATTTATGAACTATGCTCACAATATCACAACAGAGTGCAGGTGTCAGGTGTCAGGTGCACTGCATATAACCTTTAAACGAGATGTTCTTATTCGCTACAGCCATAAAGCACAAACTTGCTTGCGTGTGCAATATTCAGCATTTTGGTTTAAACTTTCTAGCTCCATTAAGCGTAGATATTTATATACTGTGTAAATATTACTGAGAACAGTGATTCAGGATTTGAAGCAGGACCCTGGTGTCGTCATCTTGAATCCTTGGCCATGGTCATACCACTGGGGGTCCCGATGAACATACTGACAAGGTCCACGCAGTATAGAGTTTGCGTTCACTCCAGATGCAAGGTTAAAGCAAGCTGAAACAGTCAGATTCAGACTCAACCTACAAGGTGAATTCAAGATTTTCAGGATCCCATTGAAGGAAAAGTGGGAAATCTCTGGAAATTCTATCAATGCTTTGGAAGCATTTTAGAAGTGAGGGAAAAGGCTGGAGTGCTTCTACAGAGAGAAATCTCGCCTCCTTTTATGTGAGAGTCAGTAATAATTTGTTGCATTTTGGGATGCTTCTTTGATCCATCATCAGCACGTGTCTCTGCTAGGCATTCTGACAGAACCCACTACAGCATTTTACACCACACAAAACACTATGTAACACCAATTATTAGCAAAGGAGGCAGTAGAGTCCCTTTTGATGTAACACGTATATGGTTTTCTCATTGTTTCGTCAGGAGGAGGTTGTGAAATTTCAGCTTGCTTTCTCCTCCTTTTTGCTGTTCTTGCTTCTCAGAGATAGGTTTCTGAGTTGGCGACGAGACCTCCATTTTGCTCTTCACTGTCCTTCGGGGTTTCCTCCGCTTCAGACTGCGCTTGGGGGCTGCTGGGCTGCTTGTCTTCCAGGTCCTTCTCTATTTCTGTCTCATTCTCCTCCTGCTGGTCTTTCTCTGCCTCTTTGCTTCTCTGCTGCTCATCCTCCGCCGGCTTGTTGAGCTGCTCGGTCTCCGTCTCCGCCACGGCCATCTCCAGCTTAGCTTCTGAAACCTGTGGGCTCTTCTTCATGCAAAAGAAGTTGCACGTGGCGAGCACTACGGCAGACAGGACCACCTCAGTGCCAGCCAACAAGAAGACGAACATATATTTATGGGTGTGATCAAGCAACCGGCCTGCAAAGAAAATGAGAGCAATTATTCAAAACAAACCTAAAACAACCAAACAGAACCTGAAAATCCCACATCATGATCGGCTGGTAGGTTTTGTGTTACGTTCTGTCAATGTTGGCAGTTTTGCATTAGGTAAAGTCGAGGATACAAAATAACTTTTAAAAAAAAGTGCATGCAATAAAAATTCACCTGCAGAGGGCGGTCCCACCAACACAGCAATGGCTTCCATCAGCAAGACCAAGCCGATGGCACTGGAGAACTTCTCGGTGCCCACAATGGCCATAAGCACCTCAAACTGGAGCGCACCCACCATGCCGTAGGAGACGCCAAAGAAGATACAGAAGACGACTAACGCGGCATAGTCCGTGGACATGGAGCCAATCAGGTCCGTGGTGCCATTGAAGATCAAGGCGAAGCTAAACAGGTAGACGCAACGCGGCCGCACCCATTTGAGGCCAGCGATGATGCCACAGGTGGGCCTGGCAAAGATATCAATGAAACCCAAAATGGTCAAAAGCAAGGCTGACTTGGTGTCCTCATTGCCCAGCCCCTTCGCATAGCTCACCACGAAGACTGGTGGCACAAACAGGCCCAGCACCATGATGGAGGCAGCCACAGTGTAAATGAGAAAGCCCCTGTCTTTGAACACAGTGAAATCCAGAAGCTTAGCCTTGGGCTTCTTCTCCACCGCTGCAGCTTCCTGACTCTCGTCGTCTTTTGGCTTCTTTGGGTCCACCAGGGGCCTCATGAGGGCTCCGCATGCACAGCAGTTCAGCAGAATCCCACCTAGGATGAGGAAGCCTCCACGCCAGCCATAACTGTACTGTAATACCTGGCCCAGCGGGGAGAGACAGCACAGGGCGACTGGGCTACCTGCGGCTGCTAGCCCATTAGCAAGAGGGCGCTTCTCACTGAAGTATCGGTTCAGCATGATGAGGGACGGCTGAAAGTTCAGAGCCAGGCCCAAACCTGAAGATAAACGACAGCCACAACAACTCTGAACATCCATTAAGCATAAAAGATCACATCGGTCAGGAACTGTGTTTGTAAACAAAAGGGTCTGGGTTGAGTTTCCAGAAAAAGATTCCACGCTAAAGCAGGGTTTTGCTTCAGTAATGCAAAACACAAATAACTGTAATGATCAAGGATATGTTGCTCTGAATAAACACTGCTGCTTAGCAAACATTAATCCAAAGGGTAAATCAAAAGCTACAGGTACATTCATAAAGGTTTCAGCCTCCATATCCAGTCTAAGTGCAACCAAAAACAGACAGAGGGGAGAGAACTCACCTGTGATGACCCCCGTGCACAGGTAAATATGAATGATGCTTGTAGCAAAAGATGCCAGGATCATTCCCAAAGAGGCGAACAGACCCCCCACCAACATCACTGGGCGACAGCCAAAGCGATTCACCAGAATACTGCATAGGGGACCTGTCAGGAAACACACAGTCAGGACACACACACCTCAGCAATTCCCCAGGGCCAGACTGAGAGCATTAAGTACCCCTGGGCAACAGCACACATGAGGCGGCTCATGAAATTCAGATATGCATCCAACATGAAACAGGCTACGCCACTTTGCTCTTAGTCCATAATTAGTACCCGTTTTTGCTAACGGCAGCGAGCCGTTATAGAGGCAGTGCCTGTCCGGAGCAGCGAGAGTGGCGCCACCAAACTCCTACCCTGGGAACTACACTCAGCATCAAGCCGGCATAGCTTTAAACTGCATCTGAGTATCAGTGCTTTATCTCAAAACCTCTTCTGATTTCTTTTAGTTAGCAAAAGTATACTGTACATACATTTATTCTACTTCATATAGTCTATCAGGTCGTTCCTGCTTTTACTAAATGTTAGGATTATTTTAGGTTTTGTGTGTTATTTGGTATGATTTTTTAGGTCATTTTTTTGGTCTAGCAACACTCAATTTTTTCCCATATAAATCAATTCATCATTTCAGTTAGCGAAAGGTTTCACTGGAACACTATACTTTTGGACAGTGGGGAAAACCTGTATTAGATATTAAATCGCATTAACTTGTTAAAAGACATTCATGAATGTGCCTGGGAGGGCTTTTGAGGGGGGTTGCCCTGCTTGGTGCCCCCCCCCCGAGGACATGTTGCCCAAATGCCCATATGAGTCAGTCAAGTAGTTGATGTATTACCTACATAAAGAATAGTGTAGAACTATTCATTTGTCATTGGAAGGTTTGAGGACATACCTGTTCCATAGAGCATGGCCAGCAAGATGGAGGAGATCCACGCTGTGTCACTGTAGCCAACGTCAAACTCATGCATCAGCTCCTTGAAGAACACACTCACAGCCTTGGGGAAGGCGTAGGAGAATCCAGTGATGACGAAGCAGCCAAATAGGACCGCCCAGCCCCAACCTCCATCCGGAGCCTTCACCCCGCTGGGGCCGTCGTCCACGACCACTCCCCCCATGACCCTCTTTGCTGTTTACCCTGCACCCAGAAGTGTTACAAAAAAGGTAAAAATGCTTGAGGAAATGAGTAACAAACATGTTCCAAGATTGCACAATATCCATCCATCTTATAACCACTTATCCCGTCCAGGGTCACAGGGTTTATGATAATATATTAAATTTAGTCTCTGAGTTAGTAAGAGGGCACCTCACAGCTTTTTCCATGCCTGATACAACCCTGCCAACACATCGTTGTTTGTATGATTAATGTCGCAATTGCTGCAGCTGTAGAATAGTTCCTAGTCACCAATGGACTACTGCTGATTTACAGCAAACCCCACCTAACAACCACCACATGAAAACAGATCACCCCCAATTATTACTGAAGGACTGTGAACAGCCATCCTTTTTTTTAATACAAACATATTGTTGATTAATCTTGCTGAGATCATTCTTCTTTTTTCAACTCTATTGTTTTTTTTTTAAGTGTGTGTCTGCATCAGCATTAGGTGTTGATTTCCGTTTGGTGTAAGCTGATTAAATCACACACTGGGAACTGCTCTCCATAAGCCTGACATTACCCCGTGACCCTAAGGCGAATGGATGAATGTCTGACATGAGATTAAGAATGAGACACTACTGATTGCACAACCGATGTTTTATTCACTCACTTAGGAACACAAAGGAAGCACTTTATTCAGCATGTGTGACCTTAAAAAGAGCGAAACCATCTTGCTGTGAACTTTACATTGATTCATAGCATAGGCACCTGATAAAGTCAGTTATCCATAAAAGTGAGATGTGCGGATGCTAATTTACCCTGGGCCACCCGCCACATCCCTAAGAAACCCTGACCTCTCATACCTCCTGGCCACGGGCCCTTGGATTGTGGCTTTTTTTCTATATTTGAGCAGCTTTCAGGGGCCCAGTGTTACTGGAAGGAGACCCCAGGGAAATCACCCCACCACTGGGGCTGTGAAATGGCCCACCAGTGCCACACTGGAAGATAATACACCGCTGGCATACAGAGCAGTGGTGACGCAGTGCAGGGCCGGCCAGGAGCTGCCTCCCCACTGCACAATATTCACATGGATGTCAAAGTGAGGTCGAGCATGGGCGGCCATCTCTCTAACTGGTTTATAACACTACTGTACATGATTCTGCTCCAATCTGGCCCCAAATGCCTTGTGAGTCCTGCTCTGTAACTTATAACCAGGAGAATTCCCCTGTGAGTCAGAACAATCCAACCCTAAAAAAATGCAATGCTATTTAATGACCACAACGTGTTAATTGCTGAATTTTTGTTATTAGTAGTCTCTACCACTGAGCAAGTTTCTAGAAGAAACAGAAAATCAATTTCTAGGAAATATATTTTTTTTCCATCGTCACCAAATGATTCAGTGTGGGGAAAGTTCAGCTCCATTTTATGGTTGCAAATTGCACATCATTTCCCAGATTAGTGTTTAATTTGAACACTGATCACAAGTTCGATCCATACACCAGTACATGCTGCTTATTCATGAGGAAGGAAAATGCAATAACATGGCTGATCCAGAAGGACAACCCGTCCTTGACTCAGCTTCTACATGAATCTCTCTCTCTCACTCCCATCCCCCCCCCCCCCCCCCCCCCCCCTCACAGGCATGTCCCTGCTTCTCTCCGACCGTCATGCATATTCCCCCCAGCTAATGACCCAGCCCAAGCCCTCTTTGCCCCCCAAGCCTCTTCCAGCATACATGTGCCCCTCCAAAAATACAACTGACATTTTCGTATCCAAACCAGTGCAAGCCAGCTGTGTGAATGCAAATATGACCGTTTGTCTGCACTGAAATGTCAGGCCTGACATGGAACATAGAGCAGTCTTGTGGCTTCATGAGGGAATTCCAGTCTAAATTTATAGGCATGCACAAGCTCTTCCGTAACCAATACTATAACTCATATATGCTTCATATATATACAGCTCTGGAAAAAAATAAGAAACCACTTCATACTTAAAAATCTGCATTCTTAAATCCTGGGTTTATCCTGGTTCTGTTGGCAGAAGGCTACGCTGAGCAGTAGCTTGCTTCCACGTTCAAAATCTTTGAGACAGCAGTACACAAGAATAAGGTGAAGCAGGAGACACTGGGAACAACCAGAAACCAGCCAGGTAAAGGGCAGAAGCGACTTTCTAATGCCAGAGATGACTCAACCGACAGTTTCTCATGAATCGGAGGAAGAACTCAAGTGACCTTCAAAAGGAATGGGAAACATCAAGGGCAGGTGTGAAATGCCTTGCTAGGACAGTTCGTATCAGGCTCCTAGAAGCAGGACTGAAGTCCCACAAAGTGAGGACCCTCATCAATGAGAAAGCAGGCTGCAGTTTGCAATATATAATTCACAAACACACACCTTTAAACTGGGAAATGAGGGAAACTCAAAATTCTGCTGTGTTCTCTTAATTTTTCCAGAGCTGTATATAAAGACACATACATTTAACAAAAAAAACGTAATGAAACATAACAAAGCATAATGATTTTATTAATTGCCTAAATATTACATGTGTATGTTAGCTCTATACCCTGTACACTGTCCCCAGCTTTTGCCATTTCCCCTGCGATTCCTCCGTTGGTAACTCCTTGCCCGCCATTAAGTCTCAGGCAGGACACCTGTTAATCGGGATCTTTTTAGCACAGCCACTAAATCTTGCTAACCCGGCTGGCATACGTGCTTCTTATGAACAATGGATTTCCTCTGATAGTCTCTCATAACCATCATGGAGAACACGGACTGAACACATCTTCAACCACACGCTGACATACACTAAGATATATGTGAAGACAGAACGAGTTTCATAAGATCGTTAGCACAATCAAAAACAAATTTGTGTGATACACTTAAAATTACATTCACCTGTAGTGCTAAAACAAACACCTGCCACAACAGATGGCGTAAACCCTTCCAGCTTCTGTTACGATTGAAAAATTAATTAATGTGCAGTCAAATCACATTAATAAATGTTCAGTTAAATCACATTAGCAGTGTTGGGCATTTCAGGTCCAGAAGCTACAAATCCAGACCAAGATTTTGTTTCTACCAACCAGCTGAGTACTCT
>JAODJU010000095.1:13087127-13106317 GCA_026776725.1 Gnathonemus echidnorhynchus | reverse complement strand
ACAATTCAATCCGTCAACCGATTTATTTTCCCACAAAAATTACATTTACATTAGTTAGCAACATTTATTGTGATCTTAGAATAATATTAATATCTAAAGGAAAATAAAATTCCAGATTCCTTAGGGCCCCTCCCCCCACATGGGGCCCTGGTAACTCAGTCCCCTTTTCCCCCCCACTATGACGCCCCTGCAAGCGTTGGATGGAGTGGTGTAAAGCACGCTGCCACTGGACTCTGGGCAGTGGAAACCTGTTCTGTGGAGTGATGAGTCACGCTTCCCTGTCTGGAGGTCTGACGGACGAGTCTGGGTTTGGTGGATGCCAGGAGAATATTAGTTCCAGTGAAGGGAACGCTTAATGCTTCAGCATATCAAGACATTTTCACACAATTCTATGCTTCCAACTTTGTGGGAACAGTTTGGGGAAGGTCCTTTTCTATTCCATCATGACTGTGCCACAGTGCACAAAGCAAGGTCCATAAAGACATTGTTGGGTGAGTTTGGTGTGGAAGAACTTGACTGGCCTGCACAGAGCCCTGACCTCAACCCCATTTAACACCTTTGTGATGAACTAGAATGGAGATTGTGAGCCAGACCATCATGTCCAGCATCAGTGCCTGACCTCACAATTGCTCTTCTGGATGAATGGGCAAAAAATCCCACAGACATACTCCAAAAGCTTGTGGAAAACCTTCCCAGAAGAATGGCCACCAGAGGTGGAAATTTCAGGTCCAGAAAGTACAAATCCAGACCGTGATTTAATTTCAATCAACCAATTGAGCATAAAGAGTCATAGTTACAGAGTACTCAACTGGTTGGTTGAAACAAAATCCTGGTCTGGATTCGTAGTTTCTGGACCTGAAATTTCCACCTCTGATTGCCACTGTTATAGTTGCAAAGGTGGGATCAACTCCATATAGATGCCTATGGACACACACCATGTTCATCAATTTCTATTTGTAGTAGCTTGTACAGAATAATCTCATTACCATAATTTTCTAAAGATATTTCTGATTTTTGATATGTTACTGGCTCAAATTTGTAAATGTTCAGTTTTCAGGTACCATACAGCAGTATCTGAGACTCATTTGTAGATGATGTCTGGGGGTGGGCAGGGCACTGTGAATGATGGGGTGAAGCAGAGCAGGCAGTTATTTAAAAACGGTTCTATACGAAAGCCAAAATGGACCAGTGCAGACCAGAACAAGGTCATGAGAAGAATATGTGGACACAGATCGCCCCTCTCACTTTATTATAGCGTGGGTCGGGTGGCTCGCACTGTATGAGGACAGACATCTTGGGTGCATTCACTTCTGCCTGTCCATGCGCAGGCACTGGCGAGGGCAGCCCAGAATACAGTCAGGCTCTGGAGGAGGAGGTGCGGGGGCTAAAGACCCGCTGCCGGCGCCTGGAGGAGCAGCTGGAGGAGGCCCTCAAAAGCTCCGGTCCCACCGCCGCCAGCCCCGCACCCGTCCCAGCTCTCCCTGTCTCTGCTGACAACGCTTACCTCCAAAATCACATCCGCTGCCTCAACGAAACCATCGGTGAGGGGACATCCTGTATGTAAACACATGTAACCTCGAATGCAGGAGACATGGTGGTCCTAAAATGCCAAAAAACAGGTGTCTGTCTGTTTGGTCCTTTCTGAAAGAAATCTCAGTGCTGTGCTCTGAATTAAGTCATTGTTGGGTAGAGTGTGCAGCAGCAGTTACACCTTTGATCCACATGATGGCGATATACTAACCAGCGATTTTTAAAGCATTCTTTTACAGCTTTTCTTCAAAAGCAGCATCCCATCCCCCAACACACAAGCCCGACTGTTTCATTTAAAAAAAAAAAAGGACATTTTATTTCCGATAGTTCAGCAGTTATTTTTGTGGCTTGGATACGCTGTTGGTAAATGTAGTACGGCTTGGCTTCTGAGTCCTGTCTGACTGAGCACGATGAAAACGCATGATGGCAGGTGGGCTGCGAGTAGAAAAAGTGTCCAGTGCTGCTGCCTTGAGAAAACTGGAAGTGAGGGTGGCGCACCTGGAGTCTTCCCTGTCCCGGGTCACACAGCAGGTACAGACACGCTCTCCTCAGTCAGCCTCCTGCACTTAGCCGTTAGCAGCTAAGGTAATTAGCGTTAATATGTTTCCTTAAGGGAGAATTCTGATGAAATTAGCTGTTCCTCATATTTACTAGAGTAGAAATGTATGATTTCATGATTTTTTATTGTTTTGTTATGCAATAATTAGAATATTTTTGGTAACACGAAATAGTTATATTAAGCCGTCTTAATTGTCTTTGAACATGTCCGACTCTCGCTAAAATGCTTGCCTGGAGTTTTGCGTAGATAGCAGTCAGACTGATGGACCGTGCCACTTTCTCCACAGCTCCATTCAAAGCAGGTGGAGTGTGATGAGTTGTCCTTTGATTTAGCCAATCAAAAGAAGCGAGTAGCTGCGGAAGAGGCGGGGCTGCGACAGAGATTGGCTGCTGTGGAAATGGAACTGGATGAGGTTAAGCGGGAGGCCGAGGAGTACCAGAGGGGCAGCCTGCTGCAGAACCTGGAGGCTGTAGCCCTGGGCAACCAGGTGAGCCAGTGTCTGAACCATGAACAAACCCTAGAGATGATCCAGTGTAGTGGACCCTGACCTATGAACAAACCCTGCAAGTTTTAACTAGAGGTAATCCAATCCAGTAGAGAATAACCTGTAACAAACCCATCTGTTCAATTCCATTTCCTTAAAAAATGTAATAAGTGGCTTCTGATTTACAGCTGAAATGGTGTGCCAGGTAATTATCTGAATGATGACGACAGTAACTCCATTAAAAGGTGTATTAGAAAAGTCCAGCCTGGCTCTCTGGCTCCTGGGGTCTGCAACCCCCGGCCTCTGATGTCATCAGATATCATGACTGGTTGTGAAGTAGAGAAGGGAAAGCTTGCTGTCTAGGGTCCCTGTTAACATAGCTGCCTTAGTATGGCAGATAACACTTACGTATGTCAAGTCTGAAATCTCAGGAGTAACAGCCTTATCACGCTTACTAGCTCGTTTAGTGCAGTTTAGGCATCGACATTCATCCATCCATCCACCCTCCGACCCCTTCCCCGATGTAGAGCTGCTCTGAAACATGCCTGCATGAAGTGTATGTTGCACGAACAGCATGTTTGACAGACATGAAAGCTGTTTAACACTCTGCCATTACATCACCTGAAATCATCAACTCTGGGTTTCATATTTAGGTTTCTGCCCTCAAGCTGGATATCGCAAGCCGACGAGAGCCCATAGTTGTTGAACAGGTAAAGATAGAAGGATGGTTTAAATTGAAAAATGTGAATGTTCTGCAAGGGGACTTTGACTATATTTTGTTACTCAGTTTTAGCATAATTTTACTAATTTATACAGTTGATTATTGATTAGTTCTGTTCAGGTTCAACTCTGCCTCCCTCTGGGACAACAAAGGCCGCAGGGTCTTTATTAATCCCTGCCCTCTGTTCAGCAGCACACCGCTCTCTGCTTTGTCCCCAGAGCACAGTGCTGCAGGAGCTCCAGAAGGAGAACCTGCACCTGAGGCAGCAGCTGCTGGGGCGGGGGCGCGAGGATGTGGTTGCCATGGAGGCCTGGGCTGGCGCCGGCCCCGCCCAGCTGCAGGCCAAGCTAAAGAAGGCCGTGCGGAGCATTTCCCAGCTGAGCCAGGACAAGCAGAGGCTCATCGAGATGGGGAACCGGCTGAGGGGGCAGCTCGTCGCAGCCGGCCTCCACGGTTAGACCCGCAACTTTATTGACAAATGTAAACAAGCGTGTACAGTTTAAAACACAGGCACACAGGCCTGTACTCATATCTTTGTGGGGACTGTCCACAAACACACACACACACATTTTCAGATCACACAGTCCACATATTCATATCTTTCTGGGGACTTTCCATTCATTTCCATGGGCATAACCCTAATCCCAACTTTGGTACCCTTAACCCCTACCCAGCCCTAACCTTAACCAACCTTAACCAACTTAATAAGTAACCAAACACAATACAAGACTTTCAGCACTTTTAGTTTTTTGATTACATTCACAGATGTTTATAAAATTGATGTTATCCTTGTGGAGAAAAAAATGTTATAGGTTTTTATTCATTTTAATTTTATTTTAATAATTACTAAATGTCGTATGTTGCTCCTGTCAGACAGGAGCCTCACCTGTTTTAGAGACTAGACATATAGATATAGATATAGATATAGATATAGGAGAGCACTGACGGTGTTTCTGGGTCCCTAGAATGTTGCCTGATTGCCAGTTTACTGTCAAGTGCAAGCAACTGTCTCCTCTCCCAGAATTCTGTTCACCGCTTGCAGTTAAAAATGAACAGACACCATACAGGTACGGCTGATTCTGATTAATGAGGCAGTCCGCCTGAATAATGGTGCCACTCTTTATACTCCCTGGCAGTCGCTCAGCCCCCTGGTCCCACAAACAGACCCGACCGGGGTCCTGAGGTCTACACCCCGGAGCGGCAGCAGAATCCCCTGTCTGCTCTGGAGCATCTACAGTATAAGCTCACCAAGCAGGTGAGCTGGCAGCTCTCTCACTGTGTCGCTATGGCGGCCATGAGCCTGAAAGCTTCTTTCATCCACTAGAGGGAGCCCAAGGAGTAGGGAACTGTAGGTCTGTCAGCAACCTATGGATACTGAGCATGCTGCCCAAAAGAGGGTAGTCTAGGATTCATGTCGTCCTTGTTAAGGGGATGCTCGTCTCCTCTGTTGTCAGGATCTGCAGTACGCACAGCAAGACGATTTTACAAAGACCCCTGTAAGAGCAATGGTGCGTCCGTCTGAGTCCGAAAGCAGGGGCCGGGATGAGGGAGTCTGTGTCGGCCAGCAGGTACGGCGGCACTAATCTAATGACATTACAGCCAGGTAGCCCGCAGAAAGGTCTGACAGCTCCGCCTCCCTGACTAACAGCGTTCCAGGGCAGAGAAGGAGTATGCACTCCCTGAGAGACTCAGGCACTCCCCCGGGGCGCCCCGGGCCCTCATGTCCTCCCTGGGCACAGACAGCTCCTTGCAGGAGGTCTGGCACATGCTAGAGGTGGCCTCCAGCCTTTCGGGCCTCACCCCTGGGGACGGCGCTGACGGAGGTGGGTGCACATGCTTACACCGTCACCTTCATCCCCTTTGCTCTGCCGTTTTTCCCCAAGCTGCCTCATGATGAAGTGATGACCCTCCACTGAACTAGTAAGTCACTTAAATTTAAATAAGAAAAAAGTCTATAGGAGTTAAGTAAAGCGTTAATCATTAGCTGCAATAGTCGAAATGTACCTAACATTGTCTGGTTTAATTACTTTAAAAATATTTCCCCCCTGTTCAGAATTGCATATATATTGCATGACATTTCATATTCGTCATACTCAGTAAATAAAATGACGAAACTTTATATTTATTTTATACTTCGTAAACTTCCTCTCTTCCCCTGGATTCCTGAGCCCATGTTGTCATAGCGATTTAAATTTTTCTTAGATTAGTTTTTTTGTGAATTCTGCAGTGAATTCGTTTTAAGTTTGCTTCCAAGTAATATTCTAAAATCACTTCACGACCCGAACTTACGGACAAAGAACTTCTCACAGATGAAATGAAGCAGCAGGAAATCCGAACAGCAACAAACAGCCTAGTATGTCGGTCATGTAATTCAGCATATGGGAATGAAAAGGCCACTGTGGAAGATGTACTTATCACAGCTTGCTTTACAATTCTTAGCCTGCAAGGCATTATGGGAGAGAATGGTGGACGCAACATGACTCTGGAAAGGTCCTTTGGGAGAAGGGCATCAGCAGAAATGACAGTCTCCTAGGGACAGGAGTACACACGAAGTTATGAAAATGGGGTGAGATGTGTGTCCTGATCCCAGGCCAGGTTTCAGGGACAGAGGTCGCTTAGGGACTGGCCTTGTTTCACGCCTGTATCAGATAGCCAGAGTCCACTGTCTGCTGAAACGACATGGCGAAGGGTTTCTCAACCACTGTGAGGCTGCCAGATCTGGAAGCACGCAGTGCATGTGGAGTCCATGAGATCAACCTCACACGTGTTTGTGCTGCAGTTTTACTGTAAATTCCCAGACTTATTTAGGAAGATTTATACTTGTGCTGTGCTTTAAAGTCGCAGTGCTACAGGACAGGCTGCTTGAATACCGTGAAATCCCGTTTTTACACAGTTCTTCATTCTACAGTCATGCGTCCCTTAACGATAGGGATATGTACTGAGAAATGCATCGTTGAGCAATTTCGTCGTTGTGTGAACATCATAGAGTGTACTTACACAAAGGTGTAGTACGTATGTCAAGTCTGAAATCTCAGGAGTAACAGCCTTATCACGCTAGGTGGCATAGCCTACCACAAACCTAGGCTATAGTAAACTTTATTTTTTATAAGTAGAAAGAGTGCACTGTAAAATAATAAAAAGTACAGTACAGTAAATGCATAAACCAGTAATATAGTGGTTTATTATCATTATCAAGTATTATGTACTACTGTATGCATAACTGTACGTGCTATACTTTTACATGACTGGCAGTGCAGTAGGCTTAATTTACACCAGAATCAGCACAAACACATTAGTAATGCATCACTAGGCGACAGGAATTTTTCAGATCTATTATAATCTTACGGGACCACCGTCATATATGCGGTTCTTCATTGACCAAAACTTCGTTATATGGCGTGTGACTGTAATGCATCACATTCCGTGCATGCTTAACACAATTAGTTTTAACTGACATTTGTTGGTGAGTAACAGGTCATTTGCCTTCATCATTAAAGGAGGCCACGTTCAGGCATTTCCAGTGACACATTTTGTAGACTGGTTGTGCATTTTTCAAACAGCCTTCTGCTTTATGGTAACCGGTTTTGCTTGTTGCTCCAGTCCATCGCTAATTTTCGCATTATTCCTCTTAATTAGTAATCGCCCGTGATGATGTAACGTTTAAATGCGTAATTGACATACTTTATAGCTAAGTATGAATCCCTGGTAGGAAGCAGAAGCTGAGAACGGCAGTAACCTGATGCTCTCCGGTCAGGGTCGGCTACCCCAGTGGCCTGTTGTGTCCCCCGTCAGTCAGCTTATTGACAGAGGCTGGAATGGACGCTTACTGGCTCTGCCTCTGTGTATCTGGGCCCAGCCCCAAGAAGTATGGCATCTGGGTCTGGGCACGGTGTTACTCAAGCAGAAGGCTCACCTCTAGGTTCAGGGGCCGCCTCCTGTTGCTGTTCCCATGGAGATGTCCTCACGGTGAGCCCCCACCCCCTCTGTATTTCACTGGTGATGGGAGATAAAAGGCTTAGAATCCCACTCTGGGTAGGGCTGCAGGTGTTTTACATTACATCAATAATAAGCATATCTGAAATCTGATAATTGATTTACAATATATTACATTGTAAATATACGAAGCACGATTACAGAAGCATGAGGTGCCCCCCTCACAAGGTTAAAGTAAATAGTTGAAAATCTTCATTAAACAAAAAATTAGGACTTAATCACATCTACTCAACTTTTTTCCTTCCAAAATACAATATGCATTCAAGTTCCAGCATTAATCTCCCCTCTTAATTAATTCCATCCTCCTTTGATTTTTTTGGAATGTAAATTCTCATCTATATTTGAAGACTCCAGTGGCATAGCAAAGATAACTTGCAGATTGTACTCTCTAGACTTGGAAGCATTTTGGCTAACATGACATGATGATGATTAGTGACTTGCATATTACTTTTTTTGTGTGAAGGATATGTAAATGAAAGAATAGAGAATTTGTCTTGAGGTCAGGTTAACTGAATTTAAAATCTGTCCATGTTCCACAGTCCCTGTGTGCTGATCCTCGAGATGAGCTGGTTACAGATAGCAGCACTGTGTTGTAGAGCGTTACAGGTCAGAGGTTATCCTGGATGGGTCCAACAATGTTTGCTTTGTGCTTAAATGCTCTGCTTCTCCCAGCCACAGACTTGCATCAGTGGTTACAAAAGAGCAAACGTGCTCTGGACAGCCCAACGTCATCTCTCTCTGGCTTTGCCCATTGGCAGGTCATCCTCAGCACAAAAACCTTGAACAGGAATCGTTTCCATTTTACAATACTCTCCCGATTCCTGGGCAAAGCAGCGATTTCTTCTCATAAGGAACACTTGTCATCCTTAGTCCTTTTTCCTCCTTACTTTCTGCCGTTCAGGGATTGATCAAAAAACGTTAACTGTTTTGGCAGCTACTATCTGGCAAATAACCCTAGTGGGTAATTTGTGTCTTACTTATAAAATAAGAAAGAGGCAAGCCTGTTGTTTTCTGTCCTTTTTGGGTGTCGTCTGGAGCAGGGGGAGACTCCAAGCGAGCCGGAGGAGGCAGACCAGGTCCAGCACACAGGGTATCTCTCCAGGGTACAAAGATACCTGTTGAGGAGAGGAAGAAAATGACAAGGGCAGCTGGCAAGCCCAGCATGAAGGCCAAAAGTCATGGGAAGGCTTCTGGTATAAGAAACTACAATATCAAAGACTGAAAAGCATCTGTATTTTTATATGCTGGGATGTACTGTCTGAAAAGTTAATTTAATGTAATATAACTCATTTTTTTATGGTAAATTGGAAAGATACACACACACACATTATATATATATATATATATAATTACTAATTACTAATTAAGCTGAAACGTGCAGTTTTTCAACTTTAAATAAAAAGGCTGCTATGAACACAAAATGTGTGCTCATTCTGATTACTTAACTGTACCAGAAAGGCATATTTTGAGAATGTGGTACAGATTAGAGTTGGACTAATAGCTTGTAAAGCTGATTGACCACTAAGGTTAACAGAATTGTAGCAAAAAAAATATTCTCAAATTATGCTTGTTCTGCGCCAGACAATATTACCTTATTATGCACACCAAAAGAGAGAGAGTCAGTGATGAGGCCTGCAACATGCATTACTGGCTGACGTGTTCATTCTGACAGGACAGACAGCTTGTTTTTGTCTGTTTTCTCATTCACATAAATCCCAGGGGTTGGTGAAACGTTTACTGGACAAGACGCTGTATGTTGGAAACTGATGCTCAACATAATAAATAAATAATAAAATAGTTAAAACAAAAACTATGATGGATGTACCTCAAGTGGTACAGTTTGGGAATATATTTTAAATGTGGTCATATTCATTTGACAAAATTTTGCTCAAGCAGGCAAACTCCTGCTATGCCATATGTATGTGTGGTGTGTTTTATTTAACTTTTTCATGAAGATTCAGTTGAACTACAGTAACCCTAGTGTCAGCTTTCTCCAATTACATCGGTGACACTGCTGTCCTGGTAACAAGCTCCTCCTATACTGTGATGTCATAACATCACCCTATCTCCTAGCAACTCCCTTGCATTCACTGCGATTGGATAAGCCTACACACCCCCATGCTCTGATTGGTTAATCTGTGCACCTGATAGGAATATTGCAGCTTCTAGAGGGCGGCACAATGTGCTCCAAGAAGAGTTTTCTAAGCCTTATTTCCCGAGTAAATTCACAATGAAACCTTTCCAAATCCAAAGTATCTTTGGAATACCTTCTCCTCAAGTAGGACATGGCTTAAATATTGATCACAACAAAGAAAAACAAATGTCATGCTTGCTTTTACAGCTGACACTAGTTATAACGTGTCGATACTTAAAAGGTTAATATTCTGTCTAAAATGCGTAAACGAATTGTCTACACGCCACCAGGAATCATTTATAAAAGTTTTAATTTACCAAGCAGCACAATATTCTTAACTTTGCTACATATCCCTCATACTCTATTTCGTAAAGTCATATTGCACCCTAATGCTAAGATTTAGCAAAGTAAAGGCCTTCTGGGGTATGACAACTTACAGCTAAAAGCATGAGAATTTGCAAAACTTGTACACTACACTAGATTTCCCTAAATATTCCATTTAAATAAATTAATTTTAAACCAGTACCTTTACTGTAGTCACGTTGAATGAATGTAACGGCGTCTCCTCCAGGTACGTACGCCATTGCAATTAA
The DNA here is from genome assembly GCA_026776725.1 of Gnathonemus echidnorhynchus. Classification (NCBI taxonomy): domain Eukaryota; kingdom Metazoa; phylum Chordata; class Actinopteri; order Osteoglossiformes; family Mormyridae; genus Gnathonemus; species Gnathonemus echidnorhynchus. The sequence continues at coordinate 13,096,303 of JAODJU010000095.1, read as the reverse complement.
AACGAAAAAGAAAAACACTGAATTAAAACTAAAAGTACTGTGACTGATGTGCGTGTATTATTAACTCGCTGTTTGAGTGTCGAATGATGTACGTTAAATTTAAAACAGAAAATCCTATCAGTGTTTTCATAACCCCTATAACAATATGTAATCGCAGTTTCGAAATGTTGTCTGAATGATCTTTTTTTGACCTCGCAACCGCGATTTGGACTGAATTTGGCGTTGACTGTTGAAATACTTGTGCGGCGGGGTAGAAGAACCGCGTTTACTCAGCGTCGAACTTGAGTAACCTGTGTCAAACGGGGTTTTCAGAGTTTTTTAATGAATCCACAGAGGCGGTTGGATGTCACCCCATCGCCGACTGTCTGGGAGCCCAGCCTTCTTTCTCATTGGACTGTTGAGCAGAGCCAAGCCGTCAGCCCATGTGGCGTGGCCATAGAGCATGTCAGACATTTAAATTAAACAGAGAAAGAGAATCAAGCCAGCGAGAGAAATCCAGGAGGAGGCAGCCAATTGTAACCGGTTTGTAGCGTGGATCCAGTTTAGTCTCAAGAAATATCCTGAGATTAAGGCTCCGACATTATCTCCTTTGACGGTTTTTGAAGAATATATATTTTTTTGCGCTGGTTAAGGATATTACCGCAGGTGAGTGTATTCGCATCCCCATTCATTTCTAAAGGAGTGGTAACATGTTGCGGCCAAAATACCGGTTTCCTAAAGCTCCGGCCAGATGGTAACTACCGACAGGAACGACATGGAAAGATCGATGCTCGACTTAACGGAAATGTGCATTTTGGCAATTGGTAACGTGGGATATATTTTCGCGTTGAAACCAGAGCTAAGACGATGCTTAAAGCTAAATAAGCGATAGATGTATTCGGTCGCTGTTAAATAAATAAGCAGCCTTCCACTTGTTTATCTGCTAACCCCGCGGTGGCGAGCTAGCCGGATAGCTTGCGGCTTGGCGCAGTTACAAAAATGATATTCCGCTTTGGGTACCTCGAATGAATGAATGAATTATGTAGGCCTCACTAGCGGTGAAAATTAATAATGATAATAGGGGGGTAATTCGAGTATGTACAAGCAGGCTTCTGGCTACCCCGATGCGACGAAATCCTTCAAATTTGCACATTCTGGAGATGAGGTCAGCTCGCATCTTTAATCGATGAATCAGGTGTTATAGTCACTTTATAATAAATATAACTCTGTTACAAAAATGTAGTGGTATAAGAAAAAACCTCTCAGGATGACAGATGTGGGCAGTCAAGGCAGTATTGCTGCATATATACACATTGGAAAAAGTGGCGCATCCCCACCAAATGGAAGCATCAAGACACACCTGGGCTGAGAAAAAGTGCCAACTCCTAGTTTGCTAACTAATCTATAATGCAGCTGCTTTCTCCGCAGCCCATCACTCTTTATGCACATCTGATGCCGAATGTTAAATTTCAAATACGTCGGAGCAAGCCGCTAAATAACAGTACGTGTAAAATATATATTCTCATGTTTGCAACACTGCAGTTCAACAACAAACTGGCTGATAATTTATGTTAGTGCATCGCTGGTAAGTTTTTAAATACTTTTTTTTATGTATTATTTTGGCAATCGTTTAATATCGGATAGCAAAGAAACAGAAGTGAAATGTTTCAGCGCAAAGAGGAAGCGAGAACCGGCCGAATCCCTGAGAAGGATTCAAACAAAATGGATTCCGCCTCTCATCGCACTTTGCTTATACCCGTTTTTCACTGTGGCGCAGTTTTTAGGGTGAATTTTGCTTATGGATCTCGTTGGTTGGTTGCAGTTGGTAATTGGTGTCTTTTTTTTTTGTAAAACTGTGAATCTTCGAATCTTGACCATTTCCTTCACTGATACGGGAATTTTCAGATTTTTGTGACGTCGGGTCAGTCCTTAAATTAAATATTTAACTATTAACTAGCAATAGTTTGATGCCCTATCATCTTATCTGTACTATAATCTAAGCAATGGTTCTTTCCCATTAAGACTTGCAGGACGTTTATCGAGGCATCGTACCAGTTACCAATATTAATAATAAAGTGTCATCAACTGCTTTACAATGACGGATTTGTAACACTTGGTGAAGTGACGTATTCACAATCCTAAAAGTAAACCGGACTAGAGGGTCGTCAGCATAGTAAAGTTCATGCAAGGTGTCCCATGTTTTTTTTTTTTTTAAACCAACGCCTACGCAGTTTTAATAGTGTTTTATGATTGCATATAGCATGACCTGTCTGTGCCTATCCGAGCTATTTCTGCAGAGCTGTCGTGCATGGGCCATTTTAAAAGTTGCGTGCGGAATTTCTCACGCCGTCTGTCATCAATGTGTCGATTGAATCTACCTTAACGTGAGAACGCACTTAACAATCGAGCCTTCTTAAAATTTACGGAATTGCAATTATTAGGACAATTTCTGCTTAATGGTGTCTGTTCCGAAAATACACATTTCATCCATTCCATATATATACTGGAATTGCTTACTACACAGCTGGTAATGTAACACATGCATCTCTACTGACTGGTGTAGATTGTTACCCACAAGGAGTAGCAGTAAGCCTCCAACGGCCCATGCTCAGGGCTGGATCTGCCTTTTCAGGGGCTCAAGGCAAAGCTCTACTTGGGAGGCCCCCCTGTAAAGATAATTGATTATTTCACTTCCTCTGCAATGCTGGTAAATTGGGGGCCTAAGGCAGCTACCCATTCTGCCTATAGCTAGAACCAGCCCTACCCACACTAACTGCATGCTGCAACCTAAAATCCATTCATGTGCCAAATCTGCAGATGTATTGTATCTGCCAAAGCTTCCGTTAAAATTCGCCCATGTGGTGATCCTGTGACCTATGAACATGTCAGTGAGCTTGTTACTACTCACCTGATATAAAATATGACTAGTAAATTTGTACGCACAGATGAGTTGTTCACCTTGAGTATGTCTGATAGAATTCATGGAGGGGGGACAACTTTGTGTTAAAGTGCTGAATTCTGCATCGCAGACAGGCATCACAATGACCCCCAGTAATGGCACAAAATTCTGAAGATGTTACATTTTTAAAAAGTCCCTTCACATTTTTTTGTTTTATGCCCTTAATGTTTAACACCTTTTTAAAATGAGCAGTTTATCAAACTTTTAATATTAAGACCTTAGTTTTATGACATTAATTTAATTTGCCTTGTGTTCATTTTAATTTGCTACACCTGTTACAGATTTTAACAATATGATGCCAGACTGGCCTTGAACCTGAATAAACCTGAATTGTTTGAATGGCTACTTTTTGTGATTTGCCACCATCTTTTTACATGTCTGGCTAAGACAAATGTTCCCTATTGTTTGGACGCACTATAGAGGTATTTGATTAATAATTAACACTTAAGTGAAACACTGTCATACTGCATAATTGGGATGCTGGGTCATTGATCCCTCTGCATTGTGCTTTGTTAGAAATTGGGGGAATTTATCCATCAGATTTTTACTGTCTGTACTGTATGAGTGCACAGTACATTTTTTTTCACCACTAAAATACATCATAGGAAGGCCAGTTAAACTGGTTTGCTGAATGCGTGCTGAAGACGTGCATCGTGCGTAATTGCCATGTGATCACACTCTGGCAACACAGCTAATAGCTGCTGTCCCCGCTGGGTATCTGGAATGTGTGGCCTCGTGCATGTGTGTACCTGTTTGGACCTCCTCCGCTTCCCTGCCGTTCTCTGGAGCCAACCAAAGACAAGACATGGAAGGGTGACTCATCCACAATGGGAATCCTTTACCGGCACCCAGTACTGTATGAATACTGATTTACAATTTTATTACCTATTTAGTCATATTGACCACATGGTTGGTATTTCACATGTGGGTCTCATGAGGGTGTGAGTAGTACAAATGGAAAATAGATTTTACTGGTTAGAGGTTGGTTAAGAGAATTACCCTATGAGTCAGTCTGTAGTGGGCCATGTGAACTGTGGCCCATGTAAAAGGTGCATGTCAGAACTGGATCAATATGGAGCCGTAATCTTCTGTGGCAATATGTAGGGTTGCATTAAACTGGGTTATGAAGTAATCAAGATGTGCTGTGTGTGTCTTGCCTTTTACTCCAAATGAATGCTAAAATACTTGTTCTAGATTTTTCTTAACTGACAACGTTGATTTGGTTGAATGGCCAGTTAGTGTCAAATACTGTCCCTCACTAGATATGCACAATGATAGTCATCTGTTTTGTATGGCATCTCAGTGTTTTAAGGGGAAATAGCCCAACAGTCAGTTTTAATCTTCTCCCCTTTGCATCCCCATATTTACCTGTACAATGAGTCGTGTTTCTACACTTGGAAGTCCCAGCGGCTCTGCCTTTGTCTGGGTCGCCGGATAACAAGGGCGAAGGGGGCTCGTCGCTGTGTGGCAATGGCCTCTATCCCCGTGGGAGAGGGACTGCCATTTCTGTGCCCCCTTTGTCAGCTGAGGCTCTCTGGCGAGCCGCAGCACGCATTGTTCAGCGCTGAGAGGGGAACAAAGGTCAGCAAGACTCCCATGCCACTTCCACTGGCTGCTTGAACAGCTACTACAGACCCACAGTCTGATCTCCCGGAGAAAGGGGACGCTTTTTATTTCAGCTACTCATTTATTTCCCTCCTCCCTGGCTCGACATGAGCGCGTTCTCTGTCGGCTCACGCGCAAAAGGGCATTTCTCACACCGCTCCGTCCTCCGGTGAACCGCTGTGACTCCCCTCTCCTGTCACCTACAGGGAACTCGACGCCATGGAGGAAATTGTAATCGCTGGCATTTCGGGCAGACTCCCCGAGTCTGACCACCTGCAGGAGTTTTGGGAGAACCTCTTCAATGGGGTGGACATGGTGACAGAGGACGACAGGAGGTGGAAGCCAGGTGAGACTCGGAGCTGGTTGTTATGCTTGAGATCCTCCTCTTTAGTTAGCACTCTGTCCATGTGTATAACATTACCGTCTGTCATTCTTTGTGCAAAATCATTTTAAATGTGTTTGGAAGCGTTTCAGCGGTAGGGGATATTGTTATGGGTTTTTATTCCTTCCTTTCCCCCTCCCCTACTCTGCCCTTAGTGTTGGCAGTAGTTTCCTCTCTGAATAGAGCTTCACTTTGTTCGCTTTTCACTTCCCTTTATTGAAGGGAGCTATTCTGCTCCTCTGAGACAAACCCTAAAAGGAAAGATGATCTGCATATTCTCAGTGTCCCTAGATGCCCCGAAAAGCCGAGGGACCCTCTGAATGAAGCTCCTCAGCTGGGCCGTAACGTTCTTCCTGCCTCCTGTAGGTTTGTATGGGCTGCCCAGGAGAAACGGAAAGCTGAAGGATATCAGTAAATTTGACGCCTCATTTTTCGGCGTGCATCCAAAGCAGGCTCACACAATGGACCCCCAGCTCCGGCTCTTGCTAGAGATCTCGTATGAAGCCATCGTAGATGGAGGTGAGTGCTTCTGGCATACCGAACAGTAGAGGTGTCGGATGGCTTCCTCTGAACCTCACCAGGGCTTGAAGCACCTGTTGCTTGTCCTGTCTCAGCAGTCTTAGGGTGAATTGCAGGAGATCGAACATCTGCGGCTGCTACGATGGTTCCTTGCCTGTTTGAACATAATGCTTAGGTATCATTTGCAAGCTAGATTAAAAAGAATCTCACCCCCCCATAATTCATTGTCCGCAGGCATAAATCCAGTAGCCCTCCGGGGGTCCAAGACAGGAGTATACATCGGCGTCAGTGGCTCAGAAGCTGGGGAAGCCTTCAGCCGGGATCCAGAGGAGCTCCTAGGCTACAGCATGACTGGTTGTCAGCGGGCTATGTTTGCCAACCGCCTCTCCTACTTCTTTGACTTTAACGGTAAGCAGGGGGCAAATTGTTGAAGGCCTCTGGGGTGTAAAACTTCCTATATTGCTGCTGTATTGGGAAATAAACGTGAATCACCTCCAAAGAACGTGTTTAGGGTTTGCTAAGCTTATTGGAAAGTTACCAACAGACTTTCACCTCTGAGGCTAAGAGGTTGTTGGTCAACAGTCCAAAAGTATGTCTCCACTCTGCTCGTTCTGCAGGTCCCAGCACCGCCATCGACACGGCATGTTCCTCAAGCTTGCTCGCCATGGAGAACGCCTTCCACGCCATTCGCCACGGACACTGTGACTCCGCCCTAGTGGGTGGGGTCAATCTGCTGCTCAAACCAAACACCTCCGTGCAGTTTATGAAATTGGGGATGCTGAGTCCTGGGGGCAGCTGCAAGTCTTTTGACTCCTCAGGTAGGGGGTTGAGTCGCTCTGGGATGTGGGGTGGAGGAGGGGCAGCGGTATTGACTCGGGGAAAGCGGAAAATCAACTGAAATTGCACAGCACCTCGAGTATGATGCCTTGCCACTATTCTCAGGTGACGGATACTGCCGGTCCGAGGCTGCTGTGGCCGTGTTGCTGACCAGGAGGTCCATGGCAAAGAGGGTTTATGCCACAATCATCAACGCGGGTAACAACACAGATGGTTACAAAGAACAAGGTAACTAGTGACCGGGAGCCTCAGCACTAACTTGAGGTGTTTGATGCCCCAGATGTATCACTGACCTTCTACAGACAGGGAACTTTTCCCTAGTCACTCTTGACACGGATGCCACCGCAGGCCGTGTTTATAAACAAATCCAACCATAGATCATGCATCTGTCCGGAATGCAGTGGCCTTTGTCCCAGGACACCAGCAGCTCGTATTACCTCTGATGTCTGCAGGCAGCCCTGTCTCTCTCTCTCTCCCCCCCCCCCCCCACCTTTCATACTAATGTGATATCTTGTGCGTCATGGTTTGAAGTATACCAGATATGTGCACGTGCTCCTGCGTGTTCATTCTGGCTGCTGGTATATAGTGATCACGTGATGTCAAAATGACAGCACATGCTGTGTGCAGATACAGACAATCGGCTCGGATTGATAGCTTATCACACCATTTATGGCTGTCGTCTTGTTAAATTACCGCTTTTGAGTGATAGCTAGATGCCAAAGTTTCTCATTTTCTCATTAATTAAGGGTCCTTAAAATGACCTTAAGTGTCCTAAAATGGCTATTGGTTAAAATGTGTTTTAACCAATAAAATGGCAGTAGGCTAGAAGGCTAATCTTGTAGTTTAGACCATTAGAAGTCATCTAATTTTTTAAGAGATATAAGTAGTCTAATCCAGCTTCCACTCATCTATCCATCCATCCAACTATCCATCAATCCATCTACCATAACTGCTTATCCAGTATCCATTCATGATAATGCTGGAGCCTGTCTTAGGAAGGATGGGGTGACCTAGGTGGGACAGCAGTACTTTGCAGAGCACAGAGTCACATGGAGAATTTAGGGTCACCATTTCACCCAACCATATTTTTGAACCATGGGAGGAAAATCTGCTTCACTGTGTCCATCCTCTTCAGGCGTTACCTTCCCTTCGGGTGACATGCAACAACGCCTGGTACGCTCCCTCTACGAGGAGGCCAACATCTCCCCAGAGCAGGTGGAGTACATCGAGGCCCATGGCACGGGCACCAAGGTGAGCCTGGCGCTGCACCGACTCCGTAGGCCCAACTCCATGGTCCCCTACCGCTGATCTCCAATACAATCTTCACCCTCTGCAGCTTGTTGGGTTAGGAATTTATGCTCATGTCCAAAAGGTTGTGGATTCAGATCTTGTGCCCTGCAGAACAATTGTATCACCATTGTGGTCCTGAGCAAGGCCCTTAAGTCCAGTCACTCTGGGAATGCTGGCTACCCATGCTCTCAGATCGTGACGTGTACGGGCAAAAGCATCACCTGTTAACTTCAGTAGTTACCATGTAGAAGTGAATGTCCCATGAGAAGTTAACCTGTAGATTTCCCTTTAGGTTGGGGACCCACAAGAAGTTAATGGCATTGTCAGCGTCTTCTGTCAATCCGAGCGAGAGCCTCTGCTAATTGGCTCCACGAAGTCCAACATGGGCCACCCCGAGCCTGCGTCTGGCCTGGCCGCTCTCGCCAAGGTAACAAGCCGGACGCTTCGCTCACTGTAAGCAGGTCGGGTCTTTCTGCTTCACTAATGGATGGGGGGGGGTTCTTTGCTGTTTAGGTGGTTCTGTCCCTGGAGCACGGCATGTGGGCTCCCAACATTCATTTCAAGGAGCCCAACCCCGATATCCCAGCACTGCTGGACGGCAGGGTGCGAGTCGTCACCGAGCCTTTGCCCGTCAAGGGTGGCATCGTAGGCATCAATTCCTTTGGCTTCGGAGGTTCGAACGTCCACATGATCCTGCGTCCGGCGGGCCCCGTGGCCGCGCCCCAAGACACAAAGCTGCCGCTCGCGGTTCCCCGGCTCCTGCAGGTGTGCGGCCGCACGGAAGAGGCCGTCAACGAGCTCGTCCGGAAGGCCCGGGACAACGCCAACAATGCCGGCTTTCTAAGCATCCTCAACGACATCTCTACCGTGCCCGCCGCCAGCATGCCCTACAGGGGCTACGCTCTGATTGGCAGCGAGGCGGATGCCATGGAGGTGCAGCAAGCTCAGGCCACATCCAGACCTCTCTGGTACATCTGCTCAGGTGAGGACTGCCAGACTTGATCCTGCATTTCCCATGATGACACTGGGGCAGCTGGTGGTGTAGGAGAGCACTCCGAGGAGGGGCGCTGCTCTTATATCCTTAAGCACCTTCTGCTTCACCTCAGTTGACCCAGTTTGGCTGGAAAAAATTAGTCAAGTAAAAATGTACCATAAAGAGTAAAGTACTCCTCCCTTACGCCCTGTGCCGCGTGTTGCAAGTCAAGCGAAGGAGTGTCAGTGTCGGGTGTGTGCGGAGAGGGACGGGCCCCTGAAACCACCTGGTGTCCGCAGGGATGGGCACACAGTGGGCAGGAATGGGCCGCAGCCTCATGCAGCTGGCCGAATTCCGCGAGTCCATCCTGCGCTCGGACGAGGCGCTGCGCGACACGGGGCTCTGCGTCTCCCGCCTGCTGATGGAGGCTGACGAGAGCACCTTCGAGGACACCGTCCACGCATTCGTGGGGCTCGCCGCCATACAGGTGAGATGGAGCGGGTCGCCGCGGCCCCATGGACCTGCCCCGGCCTTGCCGCTCATTCTCAGGCAGGAGGGTTTTAACCCTCTCAAGGCAGGCGTTGCTGATTTGCAACAGTTAAAAACTAACTACCTTATTACCCCACATACAT
>JAODJU010000095.1:13063385-13073836 GCA_026776725.1 Gnathonemus echidnorhynchus | reverse complement strand
TTTTTTTTTTTGGGGGGGGGGGGGGGGGGGGTGTTGTTTTCCTTTCCTCACCTATAACACGTTTGACCTCCAGGTCTGTGATGGGAAGGTGTCGGTCCACGTCATCGAGGGGGACCACCGCACCTTCCTGGAGGGCGAGGGTGTGGATTCTATCACTGGCATCATTCACAGCTCACTGGCAGAGCCCCGCGTAAGTGCCAGAGAGGGTTAGCTCTGCTCTGCTCTGTCCTGGCCGGGGGGGGAAACGGGCACTGGGACGGCAGCGAGCAGGCCTGCTACGTCATCAGCCTTCTCTTCCTTCTCTTGCTGTTTTTTTGTTTTATTTTAATTTTTGTTTTGTGGTTTCCTGGAAGGATGTTATCTGGACACATGTTTCAGCCTTAATCTGTCCGCTTTCTCCACCTGTGCTCTCCTTCCATGTTCTCCTTTATCTCTCTTTTTGTATTGTCTGTTTTGGTTTTGTGAAGGTACAGCTTAGCAGTTCACATTACACCTTCTGAAAGCATACTCATGGTGCATGGTCACGTGACCACTTATTAACCACTCACATGCTCAGATTAAGATGATGACTGTCTGCTAAAGGGCGACACTGCTTCAATCGATAGAACTTTTGTAAGGAAACGTTCTGCCAGCCCTGATGATGCGGATGTCATTCTCGGGTTAACCCCGACCTTAAAGTAAAATGTGTGTGTGTGTGTGCGTGTGTGTGTGTGTGTGTGTCCCACACACACAGAAGTTCACTTAGATTCACCAAATGCATAGATTAGACGAGTCAAAGGTAGCTTTTGCATGAAGATTTTATTTTACTAAGAGGGCATCTTTGTCTTTCTGGGTGTCACTGAATACATACACACCACTTTGTGTTGGTTGTATTGCCTTGCAAAGGTGCTGCACAGCCTTGGAGTCCGTACAGAATTTCATGTGGGCTATTGATCAGAGTATTTCCATATGGGAAAAAGTACAGTGCCTTGGAAGCATCTTGGGAGTAACAGAAATGGTTGGAATGGTTTTGTTTCTAATGAACGTGTGCAAGCAGCTGAGCTCATCTGTGAAGTGACTGAAACTGACCTCTCTGGCTTGTGCATGGTGCAGATAGCGAGGAATTGCCAAATTACTCTGCTTTGCAGTGTTACCTCCCCCCCCCCCCCAGTGTTTCCAAACAGCACTGTCTTTGTTTCATATGACTTAAACTTTAGGAGGACCAGTTGATCTTCTGTACCTGTTCTACTCTAACTTGTGTGTTGACAAAGTCTGGAAAATATGGTACATGCTCTAAAAAAAAAACCTGCTGTAGGTCACACTGCTGTTTTAATGTTAACTGATATTTCTTGCTATTTAATGCATAAAATGTATTACATTAGTATATATTTTTTCTTTTGTTTGACGCAAAATTCTGTGAATGTATTTCTATTCTGAAATTAAAAATAAAACTGAGTAATGATATTTGAAGAAATAAGCTGGACCAAGGTTACTAAACTGAAGCTATTTGAAAATATGCCTGAAGTCTGAATAAGCTGCACCGATGCAGGGTGGTGGATCGTGGAAGCTGGATAGCAGAGGGCTGGTGCATCACACAGCACTAGCCCAGTGAGCCCAGGGCTGTCCTTTCATAGAGAATAAAGCGTTACCTGAAAACATTCTTTTCCTGACAGTGACCCACAAACTGGAGAATATAAGGGGAGAAGGATCCCAAAACGACTGATCTGATTTCTGAGACTTTTAATCAAGTCGGTGAAGAATTAGATGACTTCCAATTTAAAGTGTAAAGGAGAAACAATGGACTGCCTCTCTCAAGTTTTTTATTATTTTTTAAATTCTATTATGTAATTTCTGAAGTATTTATTGTACTAGTTGAAATAAAATAGCATCTCAAAATGTTGATTCCTTGTCTTTATTTCTGAGCATTAAATATAAATACATGTGTAATTTCAGCTTCAAAGTAATCCTGGACAGTTTAGCAGTATCTGTTTATTTGACATGTATATAGTGTCTGTCTGTCTTGGGTTGGTATGACTCACCTGCTAGGTTTCCAAATGCAAATTTACATTCCCTTGTTTGTATTGAGTTTCCATCAAGACAATTGGTTTATAATCTTAATATTGTCAGAAATGTGATTAGAAAGATGTATTTGTACTGTTCTCTGCATTTCACCATAATTACAAAGACATCAACACTAATATGTGTGGAATTATGTACTGACCAAAAAAGTATTAAAGAATGATTTGGTTTTTTTGGGAGGGGACAGCTCTGTCAGTTGGGACTCAGAAGGTTGCTGGTTCAAATCTCATGGTCGACAGAGTGATCCCACCATTGGACCCTTGAGTGAAACCCTTAACCCCAGTTGCTCCAGGGACTGACTGACCCTACTTTCTCCTCTGTGCCAGTTTCATGAGGTGGCTTCCTGGGTGGCTCTTCTGGCTGTCATGAAGGAGATCCCACATGCTGAGAACTCATTGGCTGCTTCTCTTTCACACTTTGGTCAAACTCCTCTAGAACAATTTCTTCAGTGTTTACGTAACGTAACCAGGACATGTGATGCAACACCATCACTCTCTCCTTTGTAGGCAGATTTGCATGTCCATGCATTGACTGATACTGTAGATAAAGTAGCCAGGCTTAAATACATTATATTGCCAAAAGTACCATAATCCATAATCCCCCCCTCCAGTAAACTTTACACCTGGCACAATGCAGTCTGTACCAAGTATGCAAGTACCATTCTCCTGGCAACTGCCAAACCCAGACTTGTCCACCGGATTGCCAGACAGAGAAGTGTGATTCGTCACTCCAGAGAACACGTCTCCACTGCTCTAGAGTCCAGTGGCGGTGTGCTTTACACCACTGCATGCGACACTGCATTGCACTTGGTGATGTATGGCTTGGATGCAGCTGCTCGGCCATGGAAACCCATTCCATGAAGTTCTCTACACACTGTCCTTGAGCTAATCTGAAGGCCACATGAAGTTTGCAGGTCTGTAGCTATTGACTCTGCAGACAGTTGGCAACTTCTGCACACTATGCGCCTCAGCATGCGTTGTCCCCGCTCTGTGATTTTACGTGGCCTACGACTTATGGCTGTGTTGCTGTTCCCAGTTACTTCCAATTTGTTAAAATACCACTAACAATTGACCATGGAATATTTAGTAGTGAGGAAATTTCATGAATGGACTTATTGCACAGGTGGCGTCCTATCACGGTACCACACTTGAATTCAGTGAGCTTCTGAGTGTGACCCATTCTTTCACAAATATTTGTAGATGCAGTCTGCATGCCTGGGTGCTTGATTTTATACACCTGTGGCTATGGAAGTGATTGGAACACCTGAATTCAATGATTTGGAGGAGTGTCCCAATACTTTTGGCAACATAGTGTATGTAAAGTATGGATAAAAAGATGGGCATTGTAACTAAAACCTATTATAAGTCCCATCGCACTTTTTAATGAGTTTGAGGCATCATAGACATCAGTACAGAACATGATTCTGCTCTGGAACAATTGTGGAGGGACAGATACAAAGAGAAAGTTTTGGTGAAGTACGAAACTGTGAGACAACAGTGGAGATGAAGGCGGGGGTGTGGAAAGAAGGACAAAAGGACAGCTTTTGCCGGTTTAAATAGCTGGATACAAGAGGCAGCCATTAAGAATAAGAAGCAGAACTGATTCACCGTGGAAACTGGGATGGTAGGGTGAGCAGTTCAGAGGAAGCCTTCTGGGTGGCTTTCAGGTGACAGTTTACAGGGTGTTTGCATGGCAGAGGGTGGAGATCAATGACAGGAAGGAGGAATCTGATACCTGAAAGTAAAATAAGAAATGTGGGGGTGAGAACATACAGAAAAAGAGAAAGAGGTAGACAAGGGTAAGAAGGAAAGAGATGAAGATAGAGGAACAGGACACAGATAAAGGAGGAGAATAAAAAAGTAAACAAAATACAGGAAGTATGCAGGTGTGTGCAGGACAGTAACTGATCAGGCCCCAGTGGTTTGAAATAAAATGGAGAGTCACCGGTTCACCAAGAAACACACTAGATGTTTAGGGGGATAGAATTTTTCAGGTGGAGGAAGAATAGAGCTCAAGCAATCCCAGGCAATCAGGTAAAAGGAGCAGGAAACCCCAGGAAGTCAGACCACAGGAGCAGGAGAACCCATAAGTGCTTGCCAGAGGAACAGGATAACCCAGGAGATCAAACCAGAAGAGCAGGATAACTAATAAGGGCTGATCAGAGGAGTAGGAGACATTCTGCTTCACTGAGGCTCCATTAGATATGGTGCTGGGCTGTTTTGATGGCCCGGGTTCTACTCCTGTGGTTTGACCTCCTGGTTCTCCTACTCCTTTGGTTGGTCATTATGGATTCTCCTGCTTCTGTGGCCAGTCATTCTGGGTTCTCCTGCTCAGATGAGTCCAGGATGTCAGACCACAGGAGCAGGAGAACCCAGGAGGTCAAACCAGTCCAGTACCGTATCCAGTGGAGTCTCACTGTGCAGAATGTCTGCACAGCATTCACAGTTATTGTTTCATTGGAAATAAATCAATAAATGAGACATTTTTCAACCTGTAAAACTATTTAAAAAGTAAAGATCAACTGCAGAACTTTTCTACTACTTCACCATGACCAGGATCAAGGGACACCACCCACAATAATTTAATATAATTATATTAAATTATATTAATTATCACAGCAAACTCTCCAGTGACAAAATATGTACTGTATACAATTTTATTTCTGAGAAAAAAAAGATCACTATTCACATTGAACAATATATGATAAAAATACATAGAAACATATGTATTCATAAATTAACTAATTAATTATATAAATTAAATATATTTAAATATACCCACTAGGAGGCACTAACTTCCAAACATTTGCCAGTTTCAATACTGGAATACGAAAAAAGAAAGGACTTCTGTAATAAGCACCATACATCTTTTTAGATGAGGTTTCCGATCGGTCATATTTGAAAGTGACACAAATGTCGCGAGCGAAACCCGGAGTGTAATACATGTAACACCAATCGAGTTGTGACTGACGCCGAAGTGGTTCGCGCACCGGGTGGGCGCTTGGTTACGAGTCCAAGCCAGCCGTGAGATCTGGTCAGTATTCGCATATGACACTTCATCTGTCTTCTTCACTATGTGAAATTTTGTATTCCGATAATCGGATATTGATTCTAAGAATCGTTTGAACAAATAAAACTGCTCCACATGTGCGATTAAATTGGAAGCTGGATTACATTTAACATGTGCGCGCAAACTCCCGATCCCCTGTATTTATATCTATAGTTTTAACGTGATCGTTTGCGGAAGTAACTTCAGTGACATTAGTATGGGTCGCTGGTTAAGACAGGAGACGTCCTGACATTAGCATTGTAATATTTAGTGTTTCGATCTTGTTGGTAAGCTGGCAGTTTTCAGCATGGTACATTGTCTAGTCATGGGCAGAAGCACTATCCCTAGCACGTCACTGTCCTCCAATTACAAGTCAAATTAGGGGTTTTTTATACCAGACGATCTCTTCTAGTGTATTCTAATCCGTCCATATGTTATCCACATGTTTTGTACCTAAAGCCACTTAATTTTTCCCCTTTGTATAGTGTGGAACAGATCGTGTAACAGAACAAATCTGGGGGGGGGGGGGCAAAATTAAATCAAATAACTACCTGTAGAACCATGCTACAAGTTGCTGTAGTATTGCGTGTTTTATAGTTCCCTTCCAGTATTCGACCTAAGCATTTTAAACGATTTCGCCGCTACGGCCAATTCCAGTTTTACCATGAAGTATTATTCTGTACGTATATTGATTTAAACAATTAAAATGATCACATTGTTACTTATAATCGTAAAGGTCTTCAACCTGTCGCAATTGATTTTAAAACAAACAGTTTAAAGGAAAATTCATGTTCTGCAGTCATACAGTCAGTATTTCACCATTAATAACGCTTAATATATATCTGATTACGTTATACTGAAGGTTACTTTTAAGCCTCCTGAATACTGAAGCTGTTTGCGATTTCCCTAAACTGACCCTGGTTTCTAACGCCTTCTCCTCCGTAAGCTTTCATCATGAATAAACTGCAAGGGTTTGAGTTCTGGAAGATCACCCTGAAGGGGGCACGTTACGTGGTGGCCCCCATGGTGGACCAGAGCGAGCTGGCTTGGAGGCTCCTGAGCCGCAGACACGGCGCTCAAGTCTGCTACACCCCTATGCTGCACGCGCAGGTCTTTGTGCGGGACGGCAACTACCGGCGCGAGAACCTGTATGCTGAGGTTTGCGCAGAGGACCGGCCCTTGATTGCGCAGGTGAGCTCGCGCGGCAGCGCCTCCGGCTCTTCGCGTGCCCGGTGCGTCCCACATGGCCCTTATGTAACTTCCCTCTGTGCAGTTTTGTGCGAATGATCCAGAAACGTTCATTAAGGCCGCGCTCCTGGCTCAGGACTACTGCGATGCCATCGACCTCAACCTGGGCTGCCCTCAGATGATCGCAAAGCGAGGTAGAGGACTCACTGGATGGAATATACAAGCTGTTAAACTACAGAGGATTTGTGTTTTTACCATCAAGCAGACATATGTTTTAGTTTAAGACTATCTCTGCATTTTCGTAGGTCATTACGGTGCCTTCTTGCAAGAAGAGTGGAGTCTTCTGGAGAAGATGGGTGAGCTTATGGTCATCTTGTTGCCTCAGTATCGGGGTAATGGTTCCTCTCCCTCATATCTTAATGTCCCCCCGTGTGTCTAGTGTCACTGGCCAATGACAAGATTTCAGTACCCATCACGTGCAAGATCAGAGTGTTCCCGGAAATTGAGAAAACCGTGCAGTACGCCAAGATGCTGGAGAAAGCCGGGTGCCAGGTACAGCGCACGCCGGCAGGTTGGGGGCGCGGTCGCGTGTAGCGTGAGACCCACGAGCTCATAGCCTGTGCCCATGTCGTGCCAGCTGCTGACTGTCCACGGCCGGACCAAGGAGCAGAAAGGGGCCATGACAGGCGTCGCGAGCTGGGAGCACATTACTGCTGTCCGGTACGTTCCAGAGCCAAGATCTCAGGGTTACTTTTCAATGGCTCAGTCCCTCCAGGTGGAAATCAGCAGTGTAAGTTTCAGGGTGGTGCAGTGGTTCAGTGGCTCACACTGCTGCCTCGTATTTCTTGGGGTGGATGTTGGAATCCCTCCTCTGCTCTGTGTATATGTGGAGTTTATAGCTTCTTTCTGTTAACATGTGGTTAAGTGGCTTTTCTGCATTACTGTGTGTGTGCCAGAGGTGGATAGTTCAGGTCCAGAAAGTAAAAATCCAGACCAGGATTTTGTTCCAACCCACCAGTTGAGTACTCTGTCTTTGACTTTTTATACTCAGCTGGTTGGTTGCAACATAACGTTGGTCTGGATTTTTACTTTCTGGACCTGAACTACCCCCCTCTGGTTTATACGTGTCTGTGAGCCCTGTGATTAAGTAGCATCGCAGCCAAGGTGCCCTCATGCTTCTCCCGGTTCCTGGCTGTCACCCTGTTTGTGGGACGGAAGGTGGGAGCAGGTGCATATGGGTTTGTAGGCAGCCCAGTGTGATGGAAACCCCAACCCATGTTGTGTAAATGTGGGCCTTGCAGGAAGGCCGTCAGCATCCCCGTCTTTGCCAACGGCAACATCCAGCACCTGAGCGACGTGCAGCGCTGCATGGAAGAAACGGGTGTGCATGGCGTCATGAGCGCAGGTATGGGCTGCAGCACCCGCGAGAGGCCAGGCTCTGGGGCTCTGAGGTCCGAACCAAGTGCCACGGGGGAGGGAGGTGGGTGGACCATGTTCTTGGAGTGCTATATATCAGCGGCTGCTTGGCATCCAGGACGACCCCTTTGTGTTGAATTTCTACTTCATGAGTTGAGCCCTAATCAGCTCACGCCACCTCCTGCTCCAGATGAACAAGCTTCATCCTGCAGTTTACAGGACTTTAGAAGCGCTGGTCTGCAGGCTTTGTTAAACTGATAGAACCCATATACAAAATTTAAAGGGTAAAATCCTAATATTTTAAGCTCCAGTGTCCTTGAACTAGCTTTTTTGTGGGGTGCTGGAATGACGTGAGCGATGTTCAATAACATTATTATGTGATGCTCAACCACCATCAACAAACATGGGTGTGATTGTGTTTACTCTCCTGTAGTGTTGACTCTCTGAGAAGCATATAGACAGCTGCAGAAAAAAATTCTAAATTTATAGGTGTACGTCTGTGCATAATATGTTTTTTTTTTTTTGCAAACTGCAGCCTAGTTTCTAATTGATGATGGGCTTCTTTCTTGCTTTATGGGACTTCAATCCTGCATCTAGGAGCATGATACTGTATGAACTGTCCTAGCAGTGCACTTCATACCTGCACCTAATGTTCCCCATTCCTTTTGACGGTCACTTGAAGTCATCTACAATCACTTCTGGCCTTTTTCCTGCCTGGTTTCGGGTTGTTCCCAGTGTCTCCTGCTTCGCCTTATTCTTGTGTACTGCTGTCTTAGAAATTGTGAACCTGGAAGCAACCTGCTGAACCAGGATAAAACCAGGATAAAACCAGGATTTAAGAATGCAGATTTGTTTAAAAATACAGAGTGGTCTCTTAATTTTTTCTGCGGCTGTGTATGTTTACTTTTAGTCGATATTCCCTCTCTTGACAGTGGGGGGCTGCCTTGCGCTGTATTCATTAGCTCTTGTATTTATTTTCAACCTGGAGATACAAATAGCTTTTCCTTTGGAGGGTAATTATTGGATTAGTGCTTTTATACATGGACTTTAAGCATCTCTATTTTTTACGTAACTGGCCACACTGCCAGCAAAGCTTTATTGACAAATTGGCTGCGCCAGTTCAAGGTAGTTAAAGCCTCACAGCACTGTTTCTCTTAGCAAGAAAAACAGTCTCTTGGTAAGTGCAGATTAACTGGTGCATAACTCTGAGGTGTTCTGCTCTCAGCGTCTGGTCCCTGGCTCACCGTTTGCATTTGTCCCTTGCAGAAGGTAACCTTCACAACCCAGCCTTGTTTGAGGGCCATAGCCCGCCCGTGTGGGAGATGGCAGAGGAGTACCTGGAGGTGGTCCGGCAGTACCCCTGCTCCCTGTCCTTCGTCCGTGCTCACCTCTTCAAGCTGTGGCACCATACGTGAGTGGCCCACCTGGATCATGTGATCGGGGTTAATGTCTGGGTCATGTGATCTGGGTTAATGCTTTTTTTACCCCAGAGAATGGGGCAGCTGTAATCCGTGGAACTCTTTTGGAGCCACATTGTCACCATAAATATTGTTACTTGTTTTTTAATATAAATCTATTTTATTATTAATTTATTTTCAAGGGGGAAAAGTACAGCAATAGAATTTATTGAAATTTTTAGCTGAAAAATTTATCAGCCTATCCAGTAGTTACCCAGGACCCATAAGTCAGATTCATTGAGGGACAAGAGATTTAAAGAATTAAATGTGAACAAGATCAGTGAAGAGGATTTCGGGCTGCAGTGAGGACGTGGTGTGCCTGCAGTTTGCAGATCCACACAGACCTGCGGGAGGAGCTGGCCAAAGTGCGGACGCTGGAGGGGATGGCGGAGCTGAACGCGCAGCTGAAGCGGCGCTGCCAGGTACGCGGCGTCCTCATCCTCTTCCTCATCCTCCTCCTCCTCCACACACACACACACACGCACCTTCCTCACCAGCCTGCTGAGAGCCTGTCCCTTTTCACCATCAGGAGGAAATGGCTCGACAGGAAGCTGGGGCGGACCACAGCGGCCTGCCCTTCCCGCACTGGATATGCCAGCCCTACGTCCGGCCAGCGTGAGAGAGCGTCTCCTTCCCTCCTTCTGACTGACCGCCGGGCCGTTAATTACCCAGCGAGGGCTGAGAGGGTCACGCTTAGGGGTCTCTGATGTGTCTAACATACCCTCCTGGCTCCTGGCGTGTCTTCCTGCCAAACACCCAGTTCTGTTGCTCTCTGACTGCTCTACTCGCATCACATTGCTGCTTTGAGTTCTTCACTATGCCATCTGTTGGCGGGTCTTCCAGTGTCTCTCGCTGTTACTAATCTCCATCTGAATCTTCCCTAACTCTCCAGTAATGGGAGTCACTGCCTGCTATGACCTGACGTACAGTGTCTCACTATCAGAGCATAATGAATCTGGTTGATAATCACTTCTTCAAGTTTTTTTTAATCCTTGACCATGAGGGAACGTATTGGATGCCATAGTTTTTATTTTGTCGTTGAATTTGTGAACTTTTTCCAGTCTGAATTCTCCAGAGCTTCAGAGATAGAGGGCCGGTTTCTGACAGCCTGCTAGTGGATTAACTGATTTACTTCTCAGATTTACTGCTTCAGTATGCTGAGCTCTTATTCATCTGGATGGTGATCTCATTCAGGCAATCTTAGAAACGCCCATCATGCCAAGATATATACACTTTTTGCCAAGTCTGTCAGATCATTGACAGGGTCCCCTCTCCCCCCTTCAC
>JAODJU010000095.1:13048883-13059864 GCA_026776725.1 Gnathonemus echidnorhynchus | reverse complement strand
TAGCACAATATGGGTTAATGTTTATATATCTATATGTTTATATATAATATAAACATATATATAATCGTCATTGCATCTGCCTACCTATATCATAATATTTTCAAAGTGAATAATCACCATATTCTAATGCATTACATAATTTAGTATTTTACAAAATAGGCTGACATTGTAATTGTTGAATTTTGACTTGAGTACATCAACTGAAAGTTCCTTATTGCGCCAGCTAGTTTGAGTTGCAGTTTGTAGTTATACTAGGGTTATAAAAAGCCATTTATATTGTGTGATGTGTTTGACCCTGGCTTTGGTTCTTTGTAGTTCTGGGTACCGGAGTATAATCTGATACTTGCAATCTGATACTTTTGTTTAGTCTTAGGTCTCAAACACTGTGAACAGTTCCCTTATTTGAACATAAGCGACTCCCTGGACTTTGCATGAGTTCAAGTCGCCATTCATTTCCTGGTTTCATGGTCTGAAGCCTTCACATCTCCCTGGCCAAAAATGCTGGAGGAAAGCTGCCTTTAAAAATTCCCTCCAGCGCTCAACAGCTAATTAATGAATGTGATGTCTCAGCTTAAGACCGAGTCGGTACTGCGGCGGCGGGCAGTTGATGAATCTTTATTACGGGCGATGGATAAATGAGCGGATTTAGCTTGCTGTCACTGATTGGACTGGGCCTTTTGCCTGATTCGATTTTGAGCCTTGATGCATATCGGGCCCATGTGTAGTTGAAGGAGGTATGAATAAAGCATAATCTGGTTAATGTTAGCGCCAGATATCGGTTTCCCGGGACTTGGCTGGCGGAGTCTGTGGTGGGTAGCGGAGTCGGGGTCCTGCTACGGGCCAGTCACACTGAATGAAGATGACTATCCAAGATTCACTCAGGCAGCCTGTAGATACAGACTTCCGCTACGTTTTACTAGCTGGAATAAATATATGGAGACCCTTCAAACGTGCCACTCCACTCAGGAGCATAATCAGCGCTCATGGAGAGCAGCAGGTGGTGTCAATAAAGGCCAGGGAAGATCCCAGAGGTATTCTTCAAATAATGGAAAAACACCTCATAATGATGGAGGAGTTATGCCTAGATAGCTCTCAGATACGTCACCACATTGTACACGAAGCTATCTGTCTCCAGATGGATCTCTTATCAGTTGGTAACCACTTCAAAACTTCACTTCAAAACTTAGCATGATTATTTTACTGCCAAACTAGTTAGGAAAGATGAAAGTAATTTGTAGTACATGATACTTTTGTGTGTGAACTGTATGTGTGCGTATAAAATTCTTAACGTATTTATTTACGAAGTCTCACATTGGTTCAAATCCATCGGTCGACAGTGTGATTACACCGTTGGGGTCTTGAGTAACGCCTTTAAGTCGGGGTTGTATGTCCCTGCTTTCTCAGAAATGTCCATTGCTTTGGATATAAGTGCCTGCTAAATAAATAAAATGTAGTGCCCCCCCCTCTCCAGACTGTTGAGGCAGGCTACCGCACACAGAGTGTAACCCTTCTAATTTGTCTGTTTCCCCCAAAAGCTCTGACGCTGTTGACATCATTGCTTCTGGTGTTTCATGCTTTAAAACGCTGATGTCTTTCTTAAGTAATAAAACCAGCTTTTCCTGCTAATTTCTTGGGAGGTATAGAATGTGAAGCGGATATTGTTTTCGCATAATCCCCAATTATAATACAGCATCTGCCCTTTCAGAAGAACACAGAGCTGACTGAAATTAATATAATGTGGTTTAAACAATGAACACAACTGAAAAGTGTGATTCACAAAGTGCATAGATGCTGCTTTCAACAAACTTTTCATGGAACCTTCTCTCGTGTTGACATAAGCATATGATGGGGAAAAAGTAGCTAGTTGACTGTTTAGTGGGCAAGTAATAGTTTTCTGAATATGTGCTATCAATGGCAAACAAATGCATTTCATGGATATTTCCATTGCTTGATTTTTTTTTTTCCCCTGCAGTTGTTTATCAAATGCCTTTTACAACAATGTGACATTACAATATTAACATGGCAACAGAATGTCCTGTGAACTTGGATTTGACAGATTTAGCTACAGCATGTAAACACACATTGTCTTCTGTGTGCCGTGATTGGTTTGATTCCTGCGGCCGAGCACTTCATTCTGAACTCGAGTGCTGCCCACATTGGCCAACGGGGACCTGAAGGTTTGTTTACCCTCATGCGGTCGTCTGTGCCAGCCTCGGAAAATGGAATGGTCTCCATTGAGCTATTGAATGAAGCAGGAGTCATTTCTCCGCTCTCCACCATCCTGCTCGCTGCTATCATGCTTACATTCCAGAATTTCACCAGCAGCCCTAAAGTAGCTCCATAGTGCTCTCCAACTAGTACTCCACAATCACTCTCTCGCTCTTCTGTTCCCTGAAAATAATTTCCTTTTCAGCATTAAAAATTGTGACTGCAGCCGGCCTCTTGACTTACATCTACATGAAGGTAGACTAAAGATTTGAGGGCTATTTAAAAATACATTGTTTTGGCTTTGAAACTGTTATTTGCCAGTAATGTGGTGATTAAGGTATTGTTGTGTTTAATGCGCACAGCCTTATAATTTGAAGTTTAAGGTAAGGTGTTCTTTGTAAGGTTGATCATGTAGCCATGATTAACGCCAAGTAGATCGGTGGTTGATGTTTGGAGTGTCTGGTATTTTTATGACCGAATTAAAAAAAAATCATAAATAACTAGTTATGTTTTTCCCCAGCAATTAAATTAACTGGGGAATGTAAGACAATTAGTCTGCTCCTGCCCCTGTGTAGGATGGCAGAGTAAGGATGCTTTAAATTTAATCCATTTACGTTGCTGCATTAAAGGCCCTTTGACAATAAGGATTATTTGGTGATATTGCTTTGCTTGCACACAAGACCCACTCTAGGAGTTGTAGGCTGGGTTTGAACCCACAACCTTATACACTGTAGGATAGCCGCCTTACTCTCAGACCCATCACACTATGTGAAAATAGTCCCTAACTATGTGCATTAAATGCATTTAGTAGCTTGGCCAGAGTAATAAGATTGGTCGAGCCTCCTTTGGCTGCTTGGGAGGGTGTTAAGTGATACACTGGGCCTGTTGGTTGATATCATCCTGAACATGCTGCCTTCCCAAAAAACCTGTTGCTAATGAGCCAGACGCGAGCTCTTAAAAGTGACTGTGAGGTGCAGTTGTGTTCAAGGGGTGCTTTGGCTAATAGCTAGACAGGTGGCCGTTTCTGCAGCAGGATGGATGCTGAAAGGGCCCTGCCCAAGTAGAACAAAGACAGTGCCCCCTTGTGTTCAGGAGGAAGTAAATATGACCAGTTTTGTTTACTCTGCAGCATTAATTATAACATTATCTTAATACCCCTGATTTGTTGTTTGGTGTTTAACACCGAATCTGACAAGAAGAGTTTATATGTCACTTTTCTTCATATGCCATGTCATGAAACGCAGCGTCACCGTGAAACAGGTGCCACCTCTTAATTCCCTTTCTCTGGGTGTCATTTTTGATGTAAGGACTCTGGGAAGTGTCCATGAGAGGAACAGAACCAGACGTGGTTCTCACGCTTGAGAGCCAGCTGAAGGGCTGAACGAGTGAAAAAAGCTTAAACTAAAAGGAGAGCTTGAAAAGTCTGCACTCCATAGTATACTTTCAGTATACTCTTAGTTTAAGAGAATGTGAATGACTTTCCAGAAGTTGAGGTGTTTGAAGTCACTGAGAACAAAATTAATTCCTTTCTATGATTTTTTTTTAAACATGAACAAAACCAGACAGTAAGCGGGGGTGTTTGGTTTTTTTTTTTTTTAAACTGTAGGATTAGATAGGAGAACAGGTAAGATACCTTGGCTTTTGAAGGTCTGGAGAATCAAACAGTCCTTTTCAGACTTTTAAACATTGGTCTCTTGGGGTTTTACTCTTTCACCTGCGAGACATCAATTTATTATTGATGTTATCA
The DNA here is from genome assembly GCA_026776725.1 of Gnathonemus echidnorhynchus. Classification (NCBI taxonomy): domain Eukaryota; kingdom Metazoa; phylum Chordata; class Actinopteri; order Osteoglossiformes; family Mormyridae; genus Gnathonemus; species Gnathonemus echidnorhynchus. The sequence goes on along the minus strand of JAODJU010000095.1, from coordinate 13,055,909 downwards.
TTCAGTGCAAATGTCTGAATTTTTGTGCAGACATCTGGTCAACTAAAATCCCTCGGCTTTGCTGAATTTTGTCGGTAAGCAAGTGATAATGCAAATGCTGGAAGAGCTTCATTCATGAACCTGCAGAAGTACTGTGAACCGTCTGGAATACACTGATAAGGCCTCTGTCTCCCCGGGATATCCCTGATTGGTAGATTTTAACAGTGCTGTTCTTCTGGCATGTTGGGTTCTTCATAAAATGTAAAATTTCTCATCGTGTTCACATTTTTAAAGAATTTCAGAAGCTAAACGTCCAAAAATTAACCCATCGTGTGTAAGAAATTTTACTTACATTTACTTCCCATGAATGTGAGCCTGTCGCTATCAGTTATATCAATAGTTGATTAATCTATCGATTAATCTGACAGTTCATCGAGTAATCGTTAATATATAATACAACCACTCCAGTTCACTTAAGTGGCATATTTTTGGGCAGTGAAAGGAAACCGGCAAATCAGCAGAAAAGGCACCCAGACACAGGCATGAAAAGTCCACACGCACGAAGTGTCGGTGTGCACTGACAACGCTACCCAGTGCGCCACTGTGCCTGGCTGCTTTGGGTTTGCATGATGTGCGATGTTAGTATCGACGTTTCATTTCATGCTCGTGCAACTGACATCGCAGGGACCGTGATTGTCTGTTGGATTCAAACCAGGGGCGTTTCTGGCCATTGGAAAAAAAAATCATGGATTAAGTCAAGTTTACCTGGGGCGTGACTTTTTTCTTTTAAGGAAGACCGGCCTCACGGCTAAAATACTCGGGGCTAGAGCCCCGCGTGATAGTATCTTTACTCGGTCATAGGTAACAAAACTTACCAAGCTTTGCAATTTTAATAATGGCTCCTTTCAACATTATCTTGTACATGTTTACTGCCCGTTCTTTTGCATAAACTTTCCGAGACGATCGTAATCATTCTCATCCTTGCTGACCGTGCGGCGTGTACGTATTGAAGTGAGAAACTAAAATGAGTGAGGGGGAGAGTGTCGAACAAGGACTAGGTCACAAAAACACATTTTGTCTTTCGCTTAATGGAAATACCGCTGTTCTGCACTTCAAAGAGACGATATTGAGCAAAAGCAAAAAATTTGTCGACACCGCTTTGTGTGTATTAATGGCACAACTTACGCAACATCACCAGCTTATTATAGACACTCTGCTGCTACATAACTTCTATTTGGCTGTATAGTTAGTTATATTTTCAACTCCTAAATATCGCAAAAACTTCAAATATATGATATTTTTTCAATATTGTCCAGCCATAGAAAGCACAATACGTTCACAAGAAAAGTATATTATATAATATATTATATGGTTATTGTATACTGTACAATGTAATGGCGTGGCTAATGGACGGGGAAAATCATGTTTTAGCAGGCAATTATTTTCACATATAGGAATAGAAGAAAGTAAATGAAGCGAAATGATTTAAGACTAAATAATGACAGTCAGGCTAGGCTACTCCGAGAGGCTAAATGGCACGTATCTATGGCTAACCTCCCATTATTGGGTGAGTCTGTCAAACCTAAATATCTACTTTTAAGATGTATTTGTATTGCTGTTGTGCTGTGGTGATGTTTAAGTTCTGCTTTGGAATACTTACATACAACTGCGCACCTTCATTTACTTTTAATGTAACGTGCTCCCTCCCACACGGCTGATGCTTTCGCTCTTTATTTGAACCCCGTCCGCTATGCGCGGTCTTTCTTCCGCCATATTGCCAAGTAATCGCGAAGGAATTTTTTAATCGATGCGTTTTAATTATCGTTTAATCTAATAATCGTGACAGCTCTACATCAGTGTGTGGCACCCTTAGGTTAGAAGCATGCCATAACCTAATGAACTTCCATTAGACACTAATGTGGCGATTTCCATTCTGATGAACTATCCGTGCCTTTTGTGAAGATACGTGTATTTGTATGTATGTTACTTGTTATATGTGCATATATTATACACACAAACCCATTAGAAGACCTTGTGTCTGCCATAAAGCTAGTCACATGACTTTGATATTTTATTAGTCGTGTGGCCTTGTCATTGTTCCGTTCGCGGTTCTAACCCAGCCATGGGTTGTTCCTTTTTGGTGTGATGAGTAGCTCAGCCTGTTTTGAATCGCTGCTGCCTTCCAGAAGGTCATGGGTTCAAATTTGGCATCTGGCTGAGTGATCATACTGCCATCTGTCCTTAACATGATGCCTGACCCTGTGCTCTGACTGTCTGATTATCTGTCAAAGCTCTCATTTACTTGTACAAATGGCACTTGAAACATCTAACATTTTCCGTTCTGTGTTTCTGCAGGGCAGTAAGTGTGTCTTCAACCTGTGTCGGGGGTGCTGTAAGAAGGCGGCGTTCAAGGCTACGGCTGATTGTCCAGGTGAGCCCTTTCACCACTGTGCTGTACCACACCCTCTGCCTCCAGACGACCTTCACCCACTGGCGTCCGAGTAATAAAATGAGCACACTCGGCCTCTGCCCCCTACGCTCCCAGAGAGGGCTTCTTAAATAGAAATAGCCGGCTGCGTGCTGTGTGAACGCCCCTGTGGTGTGCCATGCGTCCTGTAACGGCAGGAGTATAATGAGCGGTCATTGCCCTTTATCAGTATTCTGCACAATGCCACTGTGTTGACAAAATAAATGATGATGGATAAACAGAAAGTGGTCCAAGAAGTGTTCCTCTGTTTGAGACCCTGGCTGGGTGATTACTGATGGGTGATGACTGCTGGTGGATGACTGATGTGGGGGCATTAAGTGGCAGCTTTTGAGGACTTGACTTGAGATGGATTCACCTGGGCGTGGTGAATAACGTCAATGCCAAAAGTGTCCTTCAGTCTTTTGTGGCACTTAGACGGATTGCAAGCTAAGGATGACTGTGAGGCCCCGTGTGGCTTAGTGGGCTAGCAGGCTGTGCTTGTTGTTGGAAGGTCATTGGTTTGAATCTCTCAGTCTGCAGTGTGATTACACCGTTGGGGCCTTGAGCAAGGCCCTTAAGCTGCGGTTGTCTGTCTCTGCTTTTTCAGAAATGTCCATTGCTTTGGATATAAGTGCCTGCTAAAAATGCAATGAGTGCCCCCCCCCCCCCCAGGCCATTGAGGAAGGCTACCACACACAGAGCATAACCATTCCACCTCGTCTGTTTCCCCCAGAAGCTCTGATGCTGTTGACAAACTGCATGTTACTCTGTGTTGCTGGCTGTGCATTTGTCTTCCACCGTTGTTACTGCAAACTGAGTGTCTCCTGAGAAATTTTTTCCACAAGGAAACACATTCCGAATAACAATGGTCACCTTATATCTGTATGCAATAAAAAAGTTTCTCTAAATTCGCTCAGATCATTTAAACTGACTTTTTGAGGCATCCATTTTTTTACCAAGAGAAATAAAACATTGGTCTATTATTAGTGCTGGAACATTAAGGGGATGCTATTGATACATTAATCTGACAGAATAATGTATACAAAATGAATAAAAGATAGTAAAGTTTACAAAACTCCAAAGTATCTTTATCTTGTTGATGGAGGATTATAGCAGAATACTATCAATAATCTGTCTTTTAGGCTAAACTGTAATAATTCATTATGCTGAATAAGAAAGTCAATCCAAAGGTAGAAATTCATTGTTTATTCCCATTGTAATAATGGTTGTCAGAAGCTAGAGGTCAGATACTTTTTGCCAGCTGAAAACAACCAGATTTTGCTGGCTATCGTTAATTGTCATTGTGCTATTTCAGGTTATATATCAAGCTGCCACTTGGCCAGGTTAACAAAGCTACACGTTGCTCTCTGAATCAGTAACTCCCCACCTGCCTAAAAAAATCCTTTTCCTCTCTTCCCCACAGGCCATGGGTTGTTGTTTAAGACCAAGTCTGAGAAAGCTCAGCGACAGAAGGCCAGCGAGCCCAACAGACAGGCCAACGGGGAGTCCGTCACGCAGGCGTGCCCCGCATCGCCCCCAGCCTCACCCGAGCAGCCCAGCAGAGACCCTGTGGCCTGAGGGCACCCCCCCCCCCTAAGGACACGTGAGCCACCACACACCCCTGAGGGGTGCTGCACAGGGAGAGCTGTCCCCAGACAGAGGGAAAGGAGCGTGACAGTCAAGTTCTGCTGAGGATGATGCTGCGATGACGTACGTTTGACAGGACATCAGTATGGCTGCTTCCGTCACGATTACCCTTTAACTTATAGCTGTTTCAGTTTTGTTACAGGGCTTTTTTTTGGCCATTCAGCTGAATCATTTCAGCCAAAGGCAAGTTGGCTCAACTCCTTGCTGTTACGAATGGTACTTCATGGTCAAAAAATTGGCCACTTCTTCTAAACAAAATGTACTTCATCTCAGTTTTATCTCTAAAAAAGCGTATTGAATATGACAAATTGGAGGCTGTTCTAGTATCCGGCTTTTGTCCTGGGGTTAGCTAAATGATGTTGGGGAGGATCATACGTACAGCACATTAGCCGGAAGCAAACCACTGACAAATTATAAGCTTCACTCCAAAAAAAGCATAAGTATGTATTGCAGACTTCATTTTGAACAAAATCTTGGTCTTCTGAAATTTTGTAGGATTTGAAAAGATCTGTGCTTTTCCCTGCTAGGGAACGCTCCCTTCAAACTACACTGTGAACACGAAGGAAAACTGGACTGTGAGCTTCTTAGAATGTTCCGGTGATTGGGAAGATCACATAGAAAAGCAATTCACAGCCAAAGCCAAATGGACAGCCAATTGCACATTTTAAAAACCATTGAATTTGTTGTTTCAGTTAAGCTAGCAATAAAAATTTTAGAAAATAGACTTTCATACAATGGATGTGCTTACGTGTGCTATTGTGGATTGCTATAGTAACACAAATCAGTTGCTAGGAAACTTAGTTGTTTAGTTGTTCTGACAGCTTTTCTGTCACGTCTTGTCAGATCCAGTCCGTTTTTTTATTGCAGGAAGTTTGACATTTGCAGCCTCTTATTGGAAGATTGCAACTGTTTTAATGCATTTATTGCCAAGTTGGCACATCCTGAATGTTTCACACAAACGTCACGTCATGAATGGTGTTGGCAAAGCTCTGGTGTGTGTCAGGGGTTTTACCACTTTTTACAGGAATGTGTCCAACTGAGGCCTGTGGTTGAGGGGGCTTTACTGTAGGTAACAGTGTCTGGTTAATACTGGGACTCAGTGACATGCAGTGCGTGTACTTGGTGGATCGCACTGTGCAATAGCTAAGCCACTCTTTACAGCGTCAGCCTGCACCATGGCTTAACTAACTGCGCCTTTAGACTGTAATTTATGCAAGAAGATGGTCCGCCAAGTGCAGGTTAAATAATGCCTGCCTCTGTTTTTAATCCTGCTGGATATTTCTTACAGTGGTATTTATGGTCCTCAGGTTGTAGAAATATTTGTCCCTGTCGATCGGAATAAAACTTTTGAAAGAAAGCTCTCTTTCCATTCTCTTCCCACTGTCAGTGTTCTGCGCCATAGGTCATCCCCATAGCCCAAAGGCTTCAATTTATACCCTGCAATGAAATCAGTGAAAGTGTTTTTTTTTTCCTGACTCGAAGACCTTCGAAAGACATTGGCCCCAAGACCCCTCTCTGATTGATTGCTCTAAATGACAGAACAGAAATGTGCCGGTCATAGTATATATATGATCTGACCTATTTGTTTATCCCCTTGCTTCATCATGGTAAAAGTACAGCATACATGTGTCTGCATCAGTTACCAACAAAACAAGTAAATACAATTAACAAAGGCTATTTTTTTTAATATGTTTAATTATGATACAGCCTTGTGAACACAGAGAAGGGGACACTGTCCCACCTTCCTGCATATGGATTCGAGCTGTGATGCCAATCACATGTCCTTAGCTTGGATGAATGATTTCCATGTGGGATATGGGGGATAGCCTTGAGCAGGAGAGGTCGACATCTTCATTGGACCCGCTACCCTCTATTAGACAGGTAGTGGATAGACAGCGATAACCAACCATCCCCAGTGTAAATGAAGAAAATGGAGAAAGCTGGTAGTGTTACACTCTTCCCCTGTGAGTGTGTCTTATTCTGTAATATAGGGGTCCTTCGCTTTGCATTACACTTGTTTGGAGAAGTCTTTATTGCATGTATTAAATTACCTGAATATCATGAATATATCATTAAACCAAAAAAATAATATTCAACAGTGGTAATTATAAAAAAAAAACAGAATGTAGATCATCTTTTCTTTCTATTCCTTGTAACTAAATTCTTCCAATGCAATATTTAGAGAAACCTTATATTGTTAGATTATTGGAGCTGTTGATCAGCATCAGAGGCATCGCGATACGAAGGAGAGGATTTATGGCCTTTTTCCTGTGAAATGAAGGACATGTTCATAAAACGGGAGGCGCACGTTTCATTTTACAGGTTTGTGCTCCAGTAGAAGCAGCTATGAGAGGACGTCCCTCTGCTTCAGCCTTGTCTAGAGGGCAGATCATTTTGGGGGCCATTGGTTTTATGCAGGCCTAGGAATTATGTTATTATTCGATAGGCCAGTGGGTGGCGCAGTGGCTCGGACTGTTGCCTTACATCCCTAGAGACAGGGGTTTGAATCCTGCCTTGCCTGTCTGTTCTCACTGTGCTGTGTGGGTTTCCTTGCACCGTCCAAAGCCTTCCAGGTTGACTAACTGGAGCTGCTGAATGGCCCACAGTACAGTGGCATGAAAAAGTTTGGGCACCCTTGCTTAAAATGTCTGTTACTGTGATTAAAGTCAGCAGAAGATGAACTGATCACCAAAAGGTGTAAAGTTAAAGATCACATGTTTCTTTAATATTGTAAACAAGATTACATTTTTATTTCCATCAATCACCAGTACAAGATACCAAAAAAATGATAAGGGCCTGAATGAAAAGTTTGGGCATCTGACATGGTCGGTACTTATTAACACCCACTTTGGCAGATATCACAGCTTTTAAATGATTTTTGTAGCCAGCTAAGTCTTTCAATTCTGACACAAAAGCTCCTATTTCTGAAAGAT
>JAODJU010000095.1:13038460-13048783 GCA_026776725.1 Gnathonemus echidnorhynchus | reverse complement strand
TATCACAGCTTTTAAATGATTTTTGTAGCCAGCTAAGTCTTTCAATTCTGACACAAAAGCTCCTATTTCTGAAAGATTCTTGGTCTTGCATACACTGCTCTTTTGAGATCTATCCACAGATATTCAATGATGTTCAGGTTGGGGGACTGTGAGGGCCATGAAAAACCTTCAGCTTGTGCCTCTTGAGGTATTCCATTGTAGATATTGAGGTGTGTTTCAGATCATTATCTTGTATGACCAATCCTCTATTTAACTACAACTTTTTTACAGATGTTATGATGTTTGCTGCCAGAATTTGCTGGTATTTAATCAAATCCATTCTTCCCTCTACCAATGACATGTTCCCTGTGCCACTGGCTACATCACAAGGCCAAAGCATGTTCTTTTCCTGGAATTCGGCACCTTTTTTCTCCAAACATACCTTTGCACATTGTGACCAAAAAGTTCTATTTTGACTTCATCAGTCCACAGGTCTTGTTTCCAAAATGCATCAGGCTTGTTTAGATGTTCAGTTGCAAACTTCAGACATTGGGCTAGGATGCAGAAAAAGTTTTCTTCTGCAGACTCTACCATGAAGGTCATATTTATTCAGGTGTTGCTGCACAGTAGAATGGTGCACGACCACTCCAGTGTCTGCTAAATCTTCCTGGAGGTCTTTCTCAGTCAGATGGGGCTTTTTATTTGCCTTTGCAGCAATCCTATGAGCAGTTCTTTCAGAAAGCATTCATGATCTGACAGACCTCAACTTCAGCTCCACCATTTCTGTTAACTGCCATTTCTTTTTAACAATACGGACTGAGGAAACATCTACTTGGAAACACATTGCTGTCTTCTTGTATCTTTCTCCTCAAATATCTTGGGGTGCCCAACCTTCAGGGCCTTGTAACTTTTTTGGTATTTTGTACCTGTGATTGATGGAAATTAATATTTTAAGCAAGATTATATTTTTAAGAAATGTGTTGTCTTTAACTTTATTCCTTTTGGTGATCAGTTCTTCTTCTGCACACTTAACTATTCACATTAACAGACATTTTAAGCAAGGGTGCCCAAACTTTTGCATGCAACTATATGTGAGTGTGCCCTGCAATGGACTGATGTTCCACCCTTGGTCTCTGGGATTATATTCCTTACGGCTGTAACGCAGATGAGAGTTAGGGTTTGGAATGTTAAGGGACAACAGACTGATTACAGTGAATGATCAGAACTGTTGATCTTTTAAAGCTTTTCTATGGTTTTTTGCTTCAGTTTCTGACGTCAGTGGATAAAAATGTTGAAGGTTTTAAGGGGCTTAATTATACCAGTTGAACGCCTTTAAAAATGCTGGTATTTTGCTTAATGGGTTTGTTTTGCACAAAAAAAAAGTTTTTCATGAACTGAAATACTGTCAGTATGGTTAAAAACATTTTAAACCAGTCATTGTATCCCTGTGCTCCAGTAAGAGGACACATTTTGCAGGTAAGGTTTGGGAATAGAGAATGAAAATAAAAAGACGATGTCCCAGCTGTAATTCTGTGTGATGAAATGTCTCACATCGTGTGATTTGAAACTCTTGAAATAAATTGGACCTGTCAATGCCTGGGTAGGATGGCTCATTCCAATGGGTGTTCCTTTCTCTGTCCTTCTGTTGCTGGCCCCTCATTACCGGGTACAGACCTGTCTGATGAGAGCCTGAGAGGGCCTGTTTGCAAGGGGTACTGCAGCTGTTCTCTTCTTGCAGGAAGTCAGACGCATGTCTTGGGACCTTTGTGTGATGCTGGGAAAGCTCTGGTATGTTAACCCTAAGACGTTTGTCTGTGACTTTAGTCATGTTTGTAATTTAGTGAAGGGAAAAAATGGGGCTTATGTGTGTATGAGTTTGTGCTCTGTGATGGTCTCACATCCTAGTCAGAGCACTGCCCTGCCCTATGCCCTTTGCTGCCTGGTATAGGCTCCAGATCCCTCATGACCCTAACCTGGATGGATGGATGGATGGGTTGATAGAAAGATATATAGATAAACGGATGAACGGGTAGATAGCTGGGTAGTTGGAAACAGACTTTGACTTTTAACTTTTGCCCAGTGTTTAATAGTAATAAGATATATTACAGTAATACACTATCTGAGGTCAATATATTTCACACAATACATTGACTACTGGATGATTAATAGATCTATTGTAAACAACCTTGAAGGATTTGGCAAAATTGTAAGCAAATACAGGAGAGAATAGATGTGAAATTGCTACTATGGTATTACTATGTGATGTATATTCTGCAGTGTAATGTTGAATCTAACTTTAGCTGATGTTTGGGGAGCTGCAATTATTCGCCAGTAGATATTACAACCATCAGAAAAGTATAGATGGATTTATTAACCCAAACCCCAAGAAATACATTAGCTATGCTATTTATAAATGAAGTACCCAAGTTCAGCTGATGAAAAACCCATTTGAAACCAAATGATAAATACTTTTGTTTCAAACGCCTATTTGCTCTCGACTTAAGTTTAGCTATAGTAGTAATACTCTATTGATCCCTAAGGTAATTCCATTTTTTTTTATCATTAGAATATACAAATTATTATAAATATTTTCTCGTGGCATTCCGATGATGTGTTAAATGTACTCGGCGTTTTTACTTAAACATTAAACGTAGCGGAGTTTTGCCCAGACCATCTCTGAAAAGTTACAGGCCTGCGCAAATAACTAATAATTCGTTTACTCCCACAATTAACAAAGGGCGAGTTAACAGCAGCAAAGAGGCTGCTAGGCGCAGCTCTCGATCGCCGTCTGCGGTTGCAGAATGAGCTCGTCCCTCCGGCGAAGAGCAGCCCCTTGTTACCCACCAGACATCGTGACGACCCTCCGGATAAGTGCATCTGAGCTCCTCTTTAGAAAGGCTGAAATGCACAAATACGTTTCACGATAGTCTCGCACGCAACTCTCCGGGCGAGAATAAAACATGCAAAGAAGAATCACCTGAAAAGAAGTGAAGATGAATCTAACCAAGTTATATTTAAAATTTGGACACCTTTTCTACAGGAACTTCTCGTTTTGGGGAAATGATGGCAAACTGAACCATAGCCTTCAGGATGCACTTCTGTTCACGGATGATGTACTGTTTTCGGGGAACGAGCCAGGCACTATCGTTTTGGTAGTGATGTACACTTTGTCCTTCTTCATTGGCTTAGGGGGCAATGTTATGGCATTGATGGTTTTAACCAGGAGGAGAAATCGTCTTGTCGGCGGTTCAGCAACCAGAAGACTGCTGATAAATTTGTCTGTCTGTGATATGATGGTGGTGTGTGTGTGCATGCCAGTCAATCTCGGCCACCAGCTGCACAACGCTTGGGTGTTCGGGGACTTTTTGTGTCGGGTCGTCCCTTTCGTCCAAGCCGTTTCTGTCGCCGCTAGTGTGCTGAGTCTGGCTGTCATCAGTCTCAACCGATTCTATAGCGTCCACAACCCCCTTCACGCCAGGTATTTCTTTACTGGGAGAAAAATACTCTGCATGATCTGTGCAGTGTGGGCACTGTCGTCGGGACTTTGCATGCCGATCATCTTCATGAATAAGACGAAGACACTGGTGCTGTTGGGAAGCAACCATGCGATATCAGTATGCGTGGAGAGCTGGCCGGAAGTCAGGCTGCGACAAGGCTATAACTTTTTGCTGTTCTGCACCCTATACGGATTCCCCGTTTTATTTAACCTCGCTATTTGCTTCATGACTGGGCGGAAACTGTGGCGCGTAAACGAGAAATTTAAAGAATGTAACAAGTGTTACTTCGCGCAGTCCGAGTCCCGACTCAAGGTGCGCAAAAAAGTCGCCAAGATGGTCGTCGCACTTGTCGTGCTGTTCACGCTTTCCTGGCTGCCCCTGTATGTAGTGGATATCTGGATTGATTTTAACATGCCGGATGCTTTAGAAGAAAGAGAATATGACATGGATCATGTCAATCACCAATGGATCCTGCAAGGCAGACCCTTTGCGCTTTGGATGGGTCTGACCAATTCGGCTCTCAACCCGCTTTGTTACTGCTTTGTGGGAAATCTTTATAGATCGGCTCAAAGAATTAGAAAGAGCTACAAAAAGAAGCTGTCATCAGTCTTTAGCATGCCTTTATCAGGGGCGCCGGGTACCAGGTCTGCGCCCATGCACCTAAGCTGCAGACGCGATTCCTCCGAGAGATGTCCCGCCGAAGCGTGTGGCTGGAGAAGACAAGCCAGCTTCAGGGAAAGCTTCTCCAAAACCCGCAGTCTCTTCTCCATAACAGTTTGCGAAACTGTGTTTGATTGACAAAGGGAGCCGTGCTTAATCTTCTAACGCTGCATCTGCTACGTTCAGTTTGGGACCCTTTTGGATTTGTTAAAACATGGACTCTATACTACGTATAATTTTATTGCCTACGGTTTTAATTTATAACACGCATAGATGGCTGCGTATTACAGTAGAATTACATTCATTCAAGATGTGTACCAATTTCATGTAAATTTGTTGTATAAAACATCCTCATGGTTATGTGGCTTATATATTTCAAAATGCATTTGTCAATGAGAAACTATGTGATATATAAAATTAATTGTCTGTGCCAATGTTTATTTATTATTATACAAATGTATATTGTTTAAATGACTGACAAACCATGCACAAGATTTAATGCGAGTATTGGAGAATAAAGGGCAAATATTTTGAATGTCATTTTTTTGTATACGTGACCCTGCAATTTGTATGACAAAATAACGAAGAGAAATTTAATTATTTGGTCGACAGTCCTTCATTCAGGTAAATTGCAAATCTACCTAGCTATTTGGGTAGGCTATAGGTGTACAGCTGCTAACTCAAACTTAATATTTTAACCATTGCACCGTCTTTCCTAGTGTATTTTACATTTCTGAAAGAGAAAAACAATGACATGCGGAATCCTTAGCGGTATAAAAATTATATTACGTAGATATATTTTCGATTTACTCCATGAAATAACTGGTTGACGCCTTGTTAGAAATTCCGTTGTATATTCAGTGCAATCATAAATATTTCACCTATTACCCTGTGTGTTATTCTTCGGCGAAGGTTTTTGTAAATGTATATTGAACGTTAACATTTTGTCTCTGGACAGCATACTACTTAACATTCTTGTAAAAAAAGTTTTTAGATTAATAAAATGGACTTGAAATTAAAGAAGACTGGAAATCTGTAAGAGTCAAAATCCTAAATAAATTAATAATGAAGAACAACCAAACTTGCGGCCAGGAAACAGTGGCTGAGGCTGACATTAAGTCAAAGTGCAGATCTTTGCACTGCGACGTTCGATAAAACCATTCTCACATGTGCACAGAATTTATACGTTTTGTGAAAATAGTTCGCCGAGAGATCATTCAATATCTAATGCTTATAAATTGCTATCATTCTTGCCATTATTATAACAGTTTATTTTTAGAAAACGCAATTACTGACTCATCCTGCGCTGTCCATTGCTTTCGAGAAAAAAAAGTGTAAAGGGTCCCATTTTAGTTCCTCGGATAGAACGATATTTAGAAATTAAAATGTTTTGAGAGGGTGTTCGGCGAATGATTATTATGATGTGCAGGAATCAGAGCCAAGCATCAAAGCAAAACAGCAGGTAAAGTGGGGGAAAAGCAAGAAAAGCTTTAAAAACCTTAGACTGACGGAAACACAGTCCATATAATACAAAGGATACTACGCATGCCCGTCTCATTTTACCTCGGAAATTATATAAATTTGCCCATATCGGCATAATGAAGTTGATAATCATACTGAATAAATGATCTTTAGCATAAAGCAAAAATACATTACACATAACAGATAGAAGCTGGCATTTTGAACATTAAAATGTAGGCCAATATCAGCAACTATTTTCCAATTTTAAAAACAGTTAATATTTTTAGTACTAGCGATTGCCATTGTTCTGGTTGATCTCTATAGAAATTCCTCCCGTGAAAATTACAAAAGATGCATGGTTTTCATGAAAAACCCCTCAACAGTACTGGGAACAACAGAAAGAATAGTGTTCAAAGATACAAAAATAATGACTAAACGGCTGATTCAAGTCTCACAAGTATTGCAAAACTGAAATCCAGAGAGAAGCCATCTTTCAACCTAAGACAGCAGCCGAAGTTATTGCAGCAAGGTAATCTCAGATTTTTTTGAATAAATAAAATATTGCACATTTTCATGCCTTATTCTTGTGCTTCACTCTGCGATTTTAGACCATTCAGGTGTCTGGAGTGTATTGTGTTTTTAACAGGTTTTTAACATAATCAACATGTAGGGCCAGCCATGGGTTTTCTGCAACTCTCGGCCAGATTCTGCTGAGTGCCCTTGCCCCCACAGCAGAAAACAAGTTTTGTCAGTTTATATTAAAAACATTTCAGTAGCACTGAGTATCTGGCTGCTGACTAGCTAGCTCATGTGTAGTTCACAAGAAAGCAATAAAACATCAGTTTGAAAAAGTAATGTCATGGAATGCAGAGGTATTTTTTTCTGATTCTGTCACTCACTCTTTGCACCCCTTAATCAAATGACGCCCTAGGCGATTGCCTATGCCGCCTATAGGGCGGGGCAGTCCTGTCAACAGATCTGCATTCCATTCATTGATCCAAATCATAAAATCTATACTTCGTGACTATATTCTAAAGATGAATAATCAGAAAAAAATGACAACTTACATTCTTTCTCCCCACCTGTTTTTGGCAGAAAGGAAGACGATTACCAGATCATTTCAAACGCTAGAAACAGTACTTCAGGATCATGGTCATAAACAACACTGTAATAATCAGATTCACTGAGCTCTTTTTTTTTTTGTTTAAAAAAAGTTCATTTCTGCATGCAGGCAATTTAATAATGTGTTGATTTGATTACATTCAGTAATGGCTCAATTTCAAGTATAATGAAAGGTATCCAATATACAACTTATATCACAACTGGATGAAACTGAAGGAAATGGTTGATTTCCAACGATCAGTATTATTAACAGATAATTCGTTCAGCAAAGTGCAGCTAAATCTTTCTGCTCTGACACTTTCTCTCTAGGCAGCATATCTGGTATCTTGGCTGGCTGCTGCACAAGCACCTTCCAGGGATCTGTTGAGCTCCTTTCATGCTCTGCTCTCCTCCAGTGGCTCTCCTGCGTCGCGCCATGTGACCAGCCGAGTCAAAGCGAAATTTATGGATAACTTCTGCACCACTAATGTAGGGCCAAAGCAGCTTCACAAGCACTTAGTCACAGCTGTTCTATTTGTTCACAGACAAGCTTTGTGAGTTATCCATGCCGGTACAATGTAACACAGGAACGTATGAAATATTAGAGCAAGTTTAGTCATCCCTCCAGTACCCTCTAAACAGCCATCTGGTGCGATTTGAAAACAATGAAAACAATGATGGGTACCATTCTCATTAACTGTCAGACTCTCGCTCAAACAATGAATGTTGCTACCTCCCATTTTTGCTTAATGGGCAGTATTTTAACTGAGCAATTAAATACATTATCCAGTTGTCATTTACTGGTACAAAAAGTCTCCCTCCCACTGCATTATGCAAGTTCCACAGACCATTGTACACATCAGTGTTTCCCAAACTGGTCCCTGAGGCCCCCCTGACAATCCACGTTTTTGCTCCCTTCCACCGGGACTGTCTGGGAGTCCCCGAGGACCGGGTTGGGAAACACTGCTATGCACAAACTAAAAAACTGGGACTGAAGGTTTTGTTTACTAATTAATGGTTACACACCGGACCGCTTCCCCCTCATACACATTTCAGTGAGCACCAATGTAACAAATACGTGCTGCCTGCAATTTGCAAACAGCATGGTAAGTCTTCCCTGTTGAAACAGACTCAGGCAGAACCTGCTGTATTTCAGTCAAATCAGATTTCCGTCAGGCACGCTCAACTCCTTAAATCCCTTTCTTGAAGGGATTACATACTGATGACAAATTAGTTGTAACATGGGAGTAAATCTTTTTACATTTCCAGTATTGACTAGTAGACTAATAGACTATGTAATAATTCACAATAACTGATTATTAAACTCTAAAAATAAGCTTGTGTTCAAGTTAAATAAGCATCAAATAATAAATGCCCCCCCCCAAATGTGATAATCATAACTTTAAAGACGTCAATTAATATGAGATACTCACATAAACATTACCCTAAGAGACAAACATTTTATTTTGAAGGCTTATGAAATATATCCTTATACAAACAGCTTGAATAAGGCGTTATAGTTGGTACTAGCAAACTTAAACTGATGGAAATGGTTGGGGGAACAAACCTGAAAAAACATCAATTGTTGCAGGTGAAGTCATTTTAAAAATTAGCTTGCTCTGCGTATTTCAAGCATGGAGGTGACTGCAGGATCAGGGTCTGTCATATGACAGAAAGGGTAGGGCATTGTTTACAAAGGGCAACCAAACAGTTCAGCTGTTACGTCACCTCTCACTTTAACAGATGTTGTCAAAAATGTATCATCTGGTACATTTTTGATACATCCTAAAAAAAAAATGCATGTATATGGAGTTCAGATATACCGCAGAATACACGACCGTCTTTAAAAAAAAAAAAAAAAAAAAAGATTATTGCAGGTGTAGGGAGAGTGCTTTCCCCATAAACTTTCTACAGCTTCCAGAGAAATGAAACAAAGCACGAGATGGGGCCAGTTAGTTCTGAGTGTAGCAGTGCATGTTAGATCCAAGTGGCAGTAATGGCTGCAAGCGCTGACACACCGTATGCAACAATCAAATGAAAGGTTCTGACTGGAGCTCACGTTTGATCTAGGTAACACACAAATTCCCACTTAAATAAAAGTCTTTAGTTGGTAATTTGGGAAGCAGTTGGACAGGGCCATGGGAGGAGACACCTGCCAGACGTCGTGCACGTCAGCCATCTTCACATGTTGGTGCTCATTCGCGTTTGGCTGTTGGCAGGTGTGAGCTCGCCTTGGCTGCCTTCTCTTGGTGGAGACTGGAAAGAAAAGAAACAACCAAGGAAATTAGTCTTCATGCGTCTGCTTCTCAGCGAAAGACTGAATTTACTATATTACTGTTGTATATCAAAATTTAGACAGCAAAATTAAGAAAGTAGATTTGATTCTTAATAGTAATAGTGCGTATAAATTACTCCACTCAGAAAACATCAAGTTTTAAAGCGTGATATTGTTTAGTTTTACAGCAGCAGGTGACACGACAGTCACTAGACATTTTTAAAAATGTGTTTCCAGACAACTACTCTGATACTAAAATAGCTGAAGTGCATCGGACAGCATTGCTGGATGCGAACTGAGCGGAGGGGCGGGCATAAGGTTAGGAACCAAATCACGAGACATCACTCTGGAGACCCGGTTACCTTGACGTGTATCTGGTTACGCAGCACAGCAGCTCGCAGGATCATAGCTTTGGCTCTTCTCTGAAACTCTTTGCCCATCTGAAGAGACTTCTCAAAGGTTGTGCTTCTCTGATCCACATCCCTGGCATACAGGATCTACAAGAGAGCTCATTTAGGGCTGCTGCCAGTAGCAGTGTTTGTTTGGACAAGGTGGCACACTACTGCTTACAGGCCAAATGATGATGCTTGTGTACACTTCAGTTTCGGGGGCATGCACACAAAATTTAGCAACAGGTGGCAATGAGAAACACACAAGAAGTATAAATGTTTTGTTGAAAATGTTTTGCAAACCTCTCTTGGACTGGTCAAAAAAAAAAAATCATCACACATTCTGGGAGAAAGTGACAGCTGATGGAGCACCAGACGACCTTACTAATGATTTCCCAGTTTTTGGATGATGCTATGCAATCTCAAAAAAATAAGGACAGGGCTGTCAAGAGAGGGTCTGTAGCCGGGTGATGGGTCATGCCTTGCTGTGGGAGTCGATCCTGGCATTGATCAGTCCCTCCAGAATCAGCTGCGTCAGCTCGTCCTCCAGCGCCGCCACCGAGGTGTTGAAGGCCGTGGCCATCTTGTTCATGTCAGCAGACACATAGGGGCTAAAGTACTGATGCCAGGAGAGGACAAAGGGAATAAAACACTTAGCTGAGGTGTGACAGAGGCTGACGTTTTCCCCTTATGATGATAAATTCCTAACTGAAGAAAGGTGATGTGAATAACGAACAGTTAGCTTCAATTTACCTTAACGTACAACAATGTTTCCCAATCCGGTGCTCAGGGGCCCACAGACAGACAACTACCTAGCTGGCCAGTTTGCAAGCTAGTGAACCTTGTAGTTGCCCGCAAGTTGCTGGCGCCCTTACCATTATACTTGTTGCCAGCAGCTTTGACAAGAAACATAAATAACACAATCAACGAAAATCTGCTGCCAAGTCAATCAGTACTTGTA
>JAODJU010000095.1:13026084-13038392 GCA_026776725.1 Gnathonemus echidnorhynchus | reverse complement strand
TTTCATTCCATATATTCAGAGTTTCATTCCATATATTCAGAGTTTCATTCCATATATTCAGGTTTCATTCCATATATTCAGAGTTTCATTCCATATATTCAAGTTTTCATTCCATATATTCAGAGTTTCATTCCATATATATATATATTTAATTTCCTAAACGGCTTGCCATAATATATATATATATATATATATATGAATAAAATACACAGTTTACAGAAGTGCTAATGCAAAAAGGCGACACTGAAAATATATTGAAATGTTATAATTTCATTTGTGCTCTTCAGTACATATTACTATTACATTTTTGCCTTATATGTTCTTTGCTAAAAGAATCTTGAAGGGTTAGGGAGGTAAATCCAATTTAAGTAAAATTTATCTTTAAAATGTGAATAAAATTCCACCACATTAAAAAGTCCTGCAGTGTGAATGCAGTCTGACGTCCCGCAGTATCAATCTACTCGTCTCACCTGTATCAGGGCTCTGTTCCTAATCTGCATGTATAGCGTCCTCACGTGTGGAGCCAGGTACATGTCCAGCAGAAGGTTATCCTGAAAGATGGTAAAGCCCAGAACATCACCACCTCTCCGCAGCATGATAAATAAGCAAAAGAGATTAGCTACCACTCTTACCTCTCATAACACAGAGACACATTCAATACACCTCTCAGCATTACAAGAGATGCACAGAAATTTATTACATAAGTGCACCATCTGAAACTGTAGACAGCTACCAAGCACACAGTCAGTAGCTGTTATATTAAAACAAGGGTATTATCCTGTCCTGGGGGCACTGGAGCAGTAAACAAAATAAGTTATTTTAAAAGCATGAACTGCAGCTTACAAGGATTATAAATACAACAAACCAGCACTGTAACAGGACTGATTAGGAAGAGCAGGGTAGCGGAACACTTTGATGTGCCCAACCTAAAAATACAAACGCAGCAGCAAAACACAGCAGAATGCGACTCTCCCCACACCTTCACAGTTAGTAGCAGAGGTCCAGTGCCAGCTCAGGGCGCTTCACAAAGCACTGTGACCTTTTGTAACCTTGTTTACTCAAGTGCAGAGTATGGGGAATAGGAGTGTAACGGTACACGTATTTTCACCGAAAATTTTCGGTACGTGTCTTTTGGTTCGCTACGCATATGTATCGAACTAACGCAGCAAATGGGGGACCTTTCTGTGTTTCTGCCGAGCAACATTCGGAAAGGGGCGGATGAAGCCGCGCTGCTATGCACGTGCACGCCCCGGTGTGAAACTGGAAGCTGTTAATGTAAATACAAGTACAGCGCAGGTATTTTTTAAATGCTGCACCATAATGGATATTTATGCTATGCTTTGTATTTTTTGAGATAATGTCTGAAAGCTGCTAATGTGAATACAGTACAGATCAGGTACAGCTGATTTTCTAAATGTGCACCTTGATGGATATTTATTTTATTTACTTGAGAGAATATTTATTTTGATTCTTAAGTAAATTTTAGTTTTTTATTTGTAAGTTGCAGCAGTATTGAGAGACTTAAGACAGTCATACTTTGTTCAGTAAATGATTGTTAAATAAAAAAAAAAGTTGTTCATGGTTTGTTTGTTTTACCCCCGCTGTACCGAAAATGAACCAAACCGTGGCTTCAAAACCGAGATACATACTGAACAGTGATTTTTGTATACTGTTACACACCTAATAGAGAACCATAAAAAAAATGTTCCGCAGAAGTCAAAAGAATGTTCATCTGAAGCCAGGTGTTTCTCTTTTTGGGCAGTTTGGAGCGACTGTTACAGCAGAATGAGTGAGAAACATTGTGTCTTTTCTAAAATTGAGGGATGAAACCTGATCTGATCCAAATAAAGCATAGCTGATGGCAGTACAACTAGTGATAAACAAGCCTCATGTCATGTCAGTGAAAAGATGGGAGATTTATGAAATGCAACTGAATGCCAGAACAAATCAGGTTGGACAACTTTTATCTATTCTCGTTTCCTAAATTCTTAAATGCAAATTCGCAGATCCTCCGAGATCTGCTCGGTAAGCCCACGCCAATGGCACACAGCCCACGTTCACAGTTCTCTCTCCATTTTAGAGGATGGCTCAGGTTCAGTATCTCTCACCGATGCCTCTGCGCCCATAATGAGCTTCAGATGGGTGAGCGATAAGGAGACTTGTATCAGTATGGATCATATCTGCTAAACAAGGCCCTGACTGATGCTCATGTAAGAATCGAGCCCCACATTTCCAAAAATGATTCATCCCTTTATCATGGACGCCTCCAAGAGCAAATCACTAATCCAATCATGTATAAAACTGCAGTTTGTTATTGGGCTGGTTTTCATAATATGGGGGAGAAAAAGTAACACTGTTACAGGTTACGTATTAATGATGAACAAACGGCTTGGCCAGGTTGGTAATATCAACACACAGCCCACGCCCGCCCTCACCTTCATCTCGTCCAGCATTTTCAGGCAGGATGCGTACTTCGACTCATAAAACTTGAAGATGATGTCGCGGACCTGAGGCTCCAGCTCCAGGAACAGCTTGAAGGAGCTGAAAGCGAACGGGAACAGAGGGTCAATGCGGGGCAGGCCTTGATGAGAGCCGGGACGTCATGTCTCATGCCCAGATGCGAGCTCTGTGGCCGCGAGCTGACCTGCTGGAGATGACGTTCCGCTGCAGCTCCTGTCTGTCGAAAGTGGCCAGGGCACACAGCCCCCCATATACCGCTACGTTACTGGGAGAGAGAAGCTGCAGCGAGAAGAAATCAGCGTAAGGACCCACGCTGCAAACAAGCCACATCTCTACCATTATACACACTCTTCTCTGCTAATTTGGTCATCCTATAACATACAAAACTCTACATAATAAAACAAAAATGAGGCAGTCCACTATATGCATGGGTGATGCATTCCAAGACCTACCGCGGATAGCCAAAACTGCTGATAACAGTGAACCAACCGCGGACGCTGATATCTAAAACGTGTTTATGTACATACATATGGTAACGTTTAATTGGTTATGCACAGTAAGATATTACCAACATTAAATACAGCAAAAGCACATTGTACATTATATTGTACAATACTGTACTCTCTCGAATGAGAGAAATTTTAGCTTAATTCTCAAAGCATGATATAGTAATAAATATGCATCAAGAGATGACGGAGCAATAAACATCATGTATTTAAACCTGTCAAAGGTCGAAGAAACAATGAAACACTGGATACTGTTACATATCTTACAATATAAAATATTGTATCATGTACCAGCACATAATCAGTAATGGGAAACATTTACAGCCTGTACTCACACACAGTTTGAAACTTTAGAACGTTTCTGGGATTTTTAAACCAGTACTCTTTAAATCTGGACCTTGATTCCCAATCTAGGATTCGTTTTCAGTTCTCCTAGGTTGTTATTTTAATAATTACTGATTCTGATTGGCCACAGAGGCTTCACACCTGGCTCATAGGTAAAGGAAGGCTGGAAAATCAGCAGTGCTGAGACCTTGAGAACCAAGATTAGAACAGTCCAGTTTTAAGCTTTTGTTTCAGACCATGGTAAATGCAGGTAACTGAAACCATGGATAGTGGGGAACTACTGTATGCATGCAGCGCCCTCACAATTTCTTTGTTTCTGGATCACTTAGTAGCACCACCACTCCAGGGAAGCATAAGAGAGGTAAAGAGAGAGCTCCTTGGATGGGTAACGAAGCTCTTAGGGGCTTTATAATGGTGGTTGGGGCGGTAGGGGAGCTGACCTCAGGGAAGTCACAGTGGTCGAAGGAGGCCTGAAGGAAGCACTTTGCTGCCTGTTTGTACTTTCGAGAGGCGAGCTCTGCCAAGCCTGGTGCAGAAGAGGGAAAAAAACAGTTAGGGAGATGCCCCCACCTACATGGGGGCTGCAAGAAATATTAGATCAACTTGAAAGCGTTGCAAATAAAAAAGGCATTTGAGTAATCCATAACAGTTACTTGGACTCTTCCACAAATGGATAACAGAACTTTCTACTTTCAGTCTATTATTAACACAGAGTGGAAACAGCAACACTTAGTGGTTGGTCAATTAAAATCTGAGGAAGAAACAGCAGAAGAAAGGCAAAGAAACGTCAAGCCCGCCATCAACGAGCAAAACAGTGAGAGGTCTGGCAGTTTCACACACAAGTGGGGGTGGTTTTGTGCAAGTGTGAGATATGCAAAAATAACCTGGCACTACATAACAGAATGGAGCACATAAAAGAGCATCTGAAACGGAAACATCTCGCTGATATGACTTTGCTAGTTTGAAACAAATAATGGAAACCGTTATATTTAGCATAAATCACAGTGGCAAAAGTTCAATGTCGTCTTGAAAAGTAGCAACATTTTTATATTTACCTTTTTTGAGAGTTATTTTTAATATAAACTAAGCCTCGTTGAAAATTAATAGAAGTCACATATCAAAACATTCAATATTTATGAAGCATGCAAAAGCCTTGAGGAAGAAGGATCAAATCCTGAACAGTGAATACTGCCATTACCTGCAGCACATTTCAGTTTGGTGAGGACTGCTTGGTTCTGACTGTCCCTTTCTCCTCGTTGCTAAAACGAGAAAACAACTTATAGCAACATGCACGTCTCTTCGCCATCACTCTAACCACAAACTCCGTATTAGGATACACGATGTCAACATACTTCTGCTATCTCTGGAGTGGACTCGGCCTTGCTGACATAACTAAGTACGTGGGACCAGTTCTGAAGGTAAACGCTAACCTGTGAGGGGAAGACAAAAACACCCAAGTTTACAACCTTAGCTGTAACCCATTTCGACAAGTAACTCCTTTCTCATAAAACCACTTAAACGAGACGAGCAGAAAGTTACATTTTACCGGTGTGATCAACATGCTGGAGCACTTTAATACAATCAAGTGAACAACACCGCTTTCTGCCATCATAACACACAGTGAAGCCTTACTTTACTGCAAAAACACTAAAGCTACCTTAAATAAGTCAATGCTACAGATTTTTGGACTGCAATATGCATTACTACAAATCTAAAAACTTGTTTTGTTATCTGATAAGTGATGCTTTGTAAGTACCAACAGGAAGCTTATCCTGCGAGACCCAGCAGAGACCTTCAGTCAGCTGCTCATTAATTTAAAACACTGACAGACGGCACAGAGTGATGCCACCCACCTACCATGACAAATTTTCACTGGTCACATCACTAATGTGCAGTCTATGTCCAAGAGCATACCCTCTACCTGTGCCTAAGGAGTCACGTCAACCCTGCTCACATTGCCTGTCAATGTGACTGTACCTTGATTACATTAAGACACATATTGATGACGTGCTTGGCGCTGGTACAGTAATCTCTGGCACGGGAGTAACACTTCAAGGCATTGCTGAGGTCACCGCAGTCTAAGTAGTGATCTCCAAGGTCATCATGACCCCTCCTATGTGGGGGGGGGGGAAAAAACATGGTAACAAGGCTTTAGCATTAATGAGCTCCTGTAGTTCGCGTAAAGCTCACATGATAGTTGACCCTTTAAAGCAAAACAAAGTCACAAGTAAAACTGTGGTTAAAAAAGCCACAGTGACTGCACCTAATGTTCCCCTGATTTATCAAGACTGGTATCCATCACCACTGCCAGCAAGGGGCGCTAGAGGCTATCAAGTTAGTTTTCACGCAATGCCAAACTACGTCACATTTCCACTCAAGTTCATAAGCAAATTAAATTCAAATTAAAAATTTTATTCCTCAGAATTGAAGGAGAATTGTTTCTTTTTTTACCTTTTTAATTTTTGATGGCCTAATACAGATTTTTTTTATAAGTGTTATACCATAGCAATAGATAAAATTTATATTCCCAAAATTACAAATCACACAAATGTAAAGCCTAATTTTAAGCTTAATAAATTGCAAAACTGACCTTTTTTTCTTCATTTATCGACACCTTTTGCTAAAGCCAGGATACCAAAAATATGAGGAATTAGCAAAAAAAAAAGTACCAATGACACATACCTGATGCTCTCTTTGATGGAATTTCCCTTGTAGTTTTTCAGGTCAGTGTCCAGTTTTTCGAGCTTGAGGAGAGCCTTTTTCCTGGTTGATTCTGCCCACGCCGTGTCGAGAGGAGGAAGCACTGCCTCACCCTCTGCAACTGCATCTGGCCCCCCCTGGACCTCTCTGTGTCAATAACACAGCAAATTCACACATCTGTTCACACACGCGCCACATTTCCGACTGTTTACCTTTGATGAGGAAACGCAAACATCTCCAGCACTCGCTATATCTGTGGTTAATGAAATATTTTCTTGACGCTGTATTTTGACGCACGCTTAACGGCTTATGTGACAGCACGTGGGCAGTCAGTACCTTGTAGCCTCGGTCAGCTTGCGGTGGATCTCCTCATAGACGTCAACGTTGAAGGTTCTTTGGACAAATGACAGGGCCATCTTCAGTGCTTCGGCGCGCAGTTGGGGACAGTGCTCAGCGATGAACTGCAGCCGCTCGATCCTCATCAGGCCACTGTAGCAGGAGGCGTACTGCTCCAGGTCCTAAAACAGGAAACAGCAGGCAGCTGAAGGCGGGCCTTCAGTGAAAGGCCTGGCCGTCCGAGAGCAGCCTTCTTATGCCATTTGACAATAAACAAGAACGGTGACAAGGAGTATTGACAAAGTGATATTTACTCTTCCGACTGTATCACATACACCCCCACCATCATGTGCACTACCACATATATTCTTATAATACCCAGCAATCCCACAGGATTTCTATGCCGTCACATACAAGTAATATGAGTCATGCACTTGAATTCATGAGCAAAAGTGTATTACAGTAAGCAATGATGAATGATACATCAAGCATGATATATATACTCAACTCACAAATTACTCACCCCCTGCATTTACAGCAGCATCTCTCTTAATTCAAAATGTTTACTGACAAGCATCAGTATAACACCAAGTACCAATAAACACCATAGCAATAATAATAATAATAATAATAATAAATAATAAAAAAATCTTTCATTTGAAGGTGTTCTTTTGCCTTGGAGAGGTGGGGATCACCTCTCTAATTTACTGACCATAGCTGCAGGGATTTTGCAAAAATCAATGCAGCAATCATTAGTACTGTATGTAGACCGTTTCACCCAGCAAGATTATTAATAAGCCAAATCAATGTAATTTAACCCGCTTCATACCAGAGTTGGATTTTCCACAACATAGTTGGTGTCTGGTGCATTCTGTTGATCCTCCTGGGGGTCTGCATCAATTTGCATAGGCTCCACAGCCCCCTTAGAGAAAAGAAAGTAACATTCTTCCTTACGAAAATAACATCAAGGAGTATCAGTCAAAACCATTATGCCATTTTAAGCCAGAAAGCAAAAAAAAAACTGGCACATTGAATATTTTCAGAACAAACGCTACATCAATAGGTACAACCCATTTATCTTGAGTAGCACTTCTGTGCTTAACTTGTGTCCCAATTTCCCCAACAGATTTCATACTTCATTCCAAGGATAACAGAAAAAACATCAATTAATCAAATCTAACAGCCACCATCTACTCAATCCCCCATTGCTGTGGATAGCATAGCTCAGGTCCGCGCCTGTGCTGGGGACAGAGCTGGCTGCAGAGTTATCCCTGATTCCATCCTCAACATGACAAAGGGCTGCCCTGCAACAGCGATATTAAGGACATGTGACAGCACTATGTACCACCTCACAGGTGTAGGCACTCTGACTTGGGTAAATATATATTTGCCTTTTAAACATGTGATATGAATACATGAATGACAATAACAGACGTTGATTCTCACTAAAACGATTCTGTTATGCAAAAAAGTGACTAAAACTCTATATAAATAGGGTCATTCTAGATATGAAAACAGGTTAAGGGAACCACGACGGTATTTAAAAAGTGCGACTGATTCCCAAAATAATAAAATTAATAATATACGATGACACTTGTACGGTGTAGTCTTAGACCAATATCAGAACTGCACATTCCTCTGAAAATTAAGGTAAGACATGCCGAGACCATCAACAGATGTCACACCATATCCTGCACATGGTCCCACGGACACAGTTAACCAAAATAAAGCTACCTCTTCGTTTATCCAGTTTCAACAGTAAATAATATATTTACCACTCAGCTTTTATTAAACCTTTTAATATTCATAATGTCAGATTAAATATATATATAGCAGTCTGTTGGTTTACGTCAACAAATTATCCTAAAAACTCATATTAAAAGACAATTATGTACAGTACCAACTCGGATAACTAACAATGACACACATGAATAGGTAGCTAGGCACATAAAATGCGAGTTTAAGGAAGCCTGTATGTGTTTTAATCGCATCCGAATAAGAAAATGAGAGCTTAAGAAAAAAATCCGGCGACCAAGTTAGCCATTGGCTAACGTAACCGGCAGGTGCAGATTGGCTTAATTTTACCAAACAGTCGCATCTCTACACTAAGCAGCACATTAAACTAGACCAAGTACCCTGCTACAGGTATCCTAATGGACGTTTAGTGGGCCGGAGACGCGGTGGCTTTAGCAGCCGCCTTTATCGGCAGCCGGGCCGGCTGAAGGTTTCAATGGGCTGCCCGGTTGCTGCTGGGGGTACCGGTCGCAGTGCTTCGCCGCAGCCTGCCCCTTTCCTCCATAATTACCGAGAGGGGCTTGTGAAATGCCGCTAGCCGGCTAGCCGGCTAACAGGACGTACTGCCCATCATAACAGTGCCCCCTAAACATGTCTGTCGAAGTGGGACAAATGCCGACTGTCTCCTCACAACGGCCACAAGCACCGGCCCGCAGTGGCGAACCTGCTTTAACCGAACTGCCGACAAGTTGCCCGAACGCGTCCCCCCGCATTATCTATCAGGAGTCCGAGGCCGTCATGCTTACTGATATTATTTCAACTTTTAACAGCCACAACATTAACTAAGTCGTGGCAGGACTGAAAAATGTTGGCCGCTCAGCCCGACGCCCCCTAAGGCGAGTGGCCCCTCTATGGGAAAGAAGTGAGAAGCACCGGTTTACCTGAAAGTTAAAGACCTGCACGGGCAGAGGCATCCCCTCCTTTCTGTCTCTGAGAGACGGAGCTCGCGAACGCGATCACATCCGGGGCACGGCAGTGCACGTAGGCGGCGCGTCCCCGGCGCGTCGCCGTGACACTGCGGAGTTGGCGCGTGCTCAGGTATAGCCCAGGTATTCCGTTTGGAGAAAAAATAATGTTTAAGTAAAATTATATGTGACAGCGAACTTGTGAAACATACGTAAGGTAAATATAACAGCTCGAATTGATTAAATAAAGTAAAACAGATTAACGTCTTGTTATAACATTCATTTCACGCTTGTAGTTATTTAACAATTTCAGGTAGGCCTAACTTGCCCTGATATATATTTCTTTTAAATCAGTAGATTATTTCCAGTATGGTTATAATACCGTATTGGTCACCAAATGTAATTTTTTATAACAGCTAATTAAATAAAGAAACCTTTCCACATAAACAATTACCAAGCCGGTAATAAGAAATCTAATCGAATAAATTTGTAATATTTGTATTTTTAATAGTTACCGGTATGCCTTCATATTTTGCATATAGAGGAAGTGTTTATTGATCTTGTGGCTTTTGTATGCTATACCTTCGCTAAAATGCTAAATAATTGAACTGGCATTTTACCTCTCCAAAGTTACATACTTGAAACAAAAACATCCCATATAAGCAGGTCAACTTGTGGTCTAAGCAAAGGTGTGATTCGTCTCAACCTACCAATCGAATCATATGCAGGGAGAAAGAAAGACGAGACAATATGGCAACTGAAAAACTCACACTTAATCTTTCTACTAACTGGGTAAAATGTCATTTGCATCTAGTCTCATGTGATTTCAGAAAAAAAGAATATGTTTTACTGTAGTCTAAAATATAGCAATTTAAAATGTTTGGTTCTCATAGAGCTGTAGAACTAAACTATTAAAAAGCGCATATGTAGGCTATTTGAAAATGAGTATCACCTGTATAGTAACATCCACAAAAAACGGTGAACAGAAATCAGAGGCTGGTTTAAACATTAAATTAGAACTTAAGATGTGATAAAATGCTCCATCTTCTAACCACTAGTGCACAGATAGGAACCTAAAGAATTATCGGTGAGTCCTCGCGAAACTGTAGTCTTGATCAGTACAGAGAATGCAAGGATGATTGAGTAGTAGTCTGCCTTTTACATAGAAAAAAATGCTTGTATTGTTAATTATCAATATATAAGATCAACGACGTAGCATTTAGCACATATAACACGGATTATTATAGAAGTATGATGTACATAAAATTAAGTTTTAATTTGGGAACTTGTGTATTGTGAGGTACAAAAATAAGAGAATATATATGTATCCTACATATCAGTCATTTTTTTTTATTCACATCCTCTGTTGACGTGGTATTTTGCAGTTCTGGATTCTAAGACGATATGTAAGATGTAATTTTTTTTAGCTATAAAATTCGTTGCGCGAGAAACTTGTGCAGTCGCTACCAGTTGGATAACCCCAATGAAATAAAAAACCAAAAGAGTAAATATTTATAAATTAAATTATTTGACAATGAGATTATTGTTACCATCAATCGAAGTCAAATGATGGCATTGCTGCTTGAATGGTGGTGGAACATTGCCTCCCAGTGACCACGAACAAGTTTCATTCTAATAAAATTATTAAATTAATAAAATCTCATTATCTTCATTACATGCAAACCAACACTATTAATACACTCAATTAATACAGTCAGTATTTAGATTTTATGATGAATTCCTTTCACCCCATATTGTATTATTCATTCAAGGATTTCTCTTGCTAATTTAATTATTATTATTATTTTTTTTAAAATCGGTTTTTAAAAATTAGCAGTATGTTCACACAAATTGCGTTTTAACCAGACGTCTAAAATCATCTTTTTTGATCATCCATGAAGTTTAGCCGGTTTGACGTGATTCTTGGGAAGCTGTTACACTGCGGGAACGATAGGGGGCACTCATTTTCAAAGCACACGCTTCTCGCCCGCCACCACTAACACCGGGTTAATTGTCTAAATCTCAGAGTTTGTGGAGTTGCAGAAAGGAGAATCGCGATCATTCGCACATAACACCCAAGAAAACATCGCGATACCCACTTTAAACTCTGCATTGCAGAAAGAAATACCACAGTGAGCAGAATGATCACGGGGAATGAATGCAGTCGATCGTGGTGATTCGTGTGTGCGACGTGTAGATAGATCTACAACCAAAAGTCAAGACTGAGCAAAAGGAGAAGGATGGAGTTGGTGGTTCGCTGAGTGAACTTTAATCGTTAACGCCGTTTGCGATTTCATTCCCTTAGGTCAAGCAGGCTGCGATGCGTCTGACGGCTGCTATTTATAGGTTTTCTGCATAGCGAAGTCTCACTGGAGAAGATTTTAATCTAAGGTGACCATGCACCAGACTCATGGTAAGTGATAAAGTAGATCTGTTGTCTCTTGATTTATTTTATTCAACTGTAAAACGGGATCTCCTGGTTCCTCTCTCTAAAGTGGGTGATGTGTGACTGTATTGTATGTCACTGATCTCGGTGATGATAAATCTGCCGTGCGACAAACTCCCTGGCTTATCTACAGATGGGGAGACTTATGGAAATTAAAAGGGTCCGATAGTGAAACACTGCCATATTGATTTTAAGTATCTTGCGTTGGTAACAAGGCTTCATTTAGAGATCATGTGAATAATGTGTGAAAAGCGCTTTGAGATTTTGCGCTTACCGCTCCTCCAGGCTTGGGTAGATAGATCGTTAACATTACGATACTGATGTTTTTCCTTAATTTATTCAGTGCGTATTTGCGGCGACTTCCCAGCTGTTAAAGCTGGCAGTTGCCGGTCAAGGGGAAATTCCACTCGGGATTTTCCAGTATTTTGTCAAAATGTGTGTCCAGGATTTTTTTCGTACGTGTTTTGATATTGTTTTATAGTAACGGTTGATGTCCGACGTTAATTTAAGCGCAGTCTAATCTTGATTGGCTGTTCGCCAGGAGGATTCAGCAGTGCTTGTCTAAAGAGTGGCATGTACCCAAAAGTTTTCTGCTCAAAACAGTGTCCACTGTACACGGCGGAATGAAATTAATCTGAATAGACGGTGACTATTGACATATCTAAACTGAAATCATAATCTAAGTGCAGTAAATACACAGAGTAAAAACAGATTCTGCCACGATATGAGAGCTAGTATTTAGTTTATTGTATTATTATCATCGAGACCCAATGCAAAGATAACTGTAGCATCTTGTTTTACTGAATAGAAAATAGC
>JAODJU010000095.1:12971574-12992117 GCA_026776725.1 Gnathonemus echidnorhynchus | reverse complement strand
TGTTAATTAATCTGATGTATTTAAGTCTGTGTTTGAGTATGTTTCCCCAGTCCGGTCATTAACGTAATTTCTGCATGCGTGTTCCAGCTCTATTTATTTATTTATTTATTTATTTGAATTAAACCCCGTGTTTCCCGACTCCTTGAGTCCTGCCTCTGCCCTGACTCTGCTATATATATATATATACATACACATATATATACACACACACATATATATACACACACATATATATATATATATATATATATATATTTGTGTGTGTGTGCACACACACTATATTACCAGAAGTATTGGGACACCCCTCCAAATTATTGAATTCGGGCGTTCCAATCACTTGCCACAGGTGTATAAAATCAAGCACCTAGGCATTCCAACTGCTTCTACAAACATTTGCGAAAGAATGGGTCGCTCTCAGGAACTCAGTGAATTCAAGCCTGGTACTGTGATACGATGCCACTTGTGCAATAAGTTCATTTGTGAAATTTCCTCGCTCCTAAATATTCCACGTTAAACTGTTGGTGGTATTATAACAAAATGGAAGCAATTGGGAACATCAACTACAAAGTGGTATATAAATATAAATCCAGTCAGTGGTGAATATAATATATAAAAAAATTACTGCACATCATTTCACAATGATTGCATTATTGCACTATATACATACAGTATTGGGTCATTCCATGTCAAATCATCAAACTCAAGTCTCATCTCTAATGTGGCCAAAACTACCAGTCTGGAAATATGTAAAATGTAAGAGGGAGAACAGGGGCTGTTGAATATTCTCCTTCATTTCCTTTAAATAATGTGTTTTCATGCAGCAGTTTTTTTTATATATTTGGCAATTTCACTATCATATGCATCATTTTTGGGTTTTCTTTGCATCCCTCTCCCACCTCTCTCTTCACACCTGCTACACAGTATCACTATCTTGTGAAGCAATTTGTAACTTTTCACGTAAGACATGGACTTCAGTTTCTTAAGTACACCAAATGTCAAGTGAGCCAATCTGTGCTAATGGCAGAGAACTGGATAATGAATTTACTGCTCTGATATTTGTATTGACATCTATGGTAATGTTCTTGTGTCACTTTTAGGGCTATTGTGTCTTTTCTGCCCTCTTGTAACATCGTCGTGTCTGGTTTTCCATTTACAATTCATCATTTGTTTTTTGATGATACTGCATATCTTTGTTTGTTTGCGTAAAGTTTGAATACAGATTTAGAAGTACAATACGCAGTTTGAGTTCTTTATGCATTAATACATCAGTACATTTCAGTCCTTCAAAGTGATTTCTAACAAATGTGCTTTCGTTTTTGATCCACCAGGTGGGGATGTTTAGCCGAGCAGAGTAACAGTTTATTACCTGCCCGATTTCCTATGCTTCCTAAAATATAAAGAACATCGGGCAACACTTACTCATCATTTCTCCAGAAGACGTTTCACCCTTTATAATATTTAAAATTTGAAAATTACGTAAAATGTACATAAAACTTTCAGTTTGCGTGGCAATCTAGCCCGTTTTGCAATCTTAGTCTAATTTTGTACGTACTCTAAGAAATGAACGTAGTCGTGCGCTTGTTCCGTCATCGTCCAATGAACTGAAGGAGTTACGGGGACCAATTTCAAGCCCGGCGTCTGATTGGTCAATGCAGATGTCACTCGCCTTGATGGACTTCGAGCCGTCAGCTGCAGCGAGAAGGCGCCGCTCTCGAAGCTAAAGCACCGCGATCGCTTGTCTTTGGGGCTAATTTCATCCAAGTAAATGTCGGTCCTTCCGCAAGACGAATTGATCAAGATGTGGGAAAGGTTAGAGACATTTAATACACAGTCAGACAGCTAGCTAAGAAACATCTACATATGCAGTATTAGTGCCTGCTTTCACCCTAATATCTAAGCATATACAGCGACCAGGTTAGGGAATGACGTATGACGCTTTCAAGATTACTTGTCCGAAGTCCATGATTTTAACTGTTTATGTTACAAAATGATCAAAATGTATCTGTAAGCGGAATCTGCTCCGCCTGCATTGGTGTTTAAATAGTAGTTTCGCTAGCTGGGTGGTTTCACTTTTGACACTGTTTTGTACTGTTTAATTACTGCGGTCTTCACTCTGTTCTACCCGGCTGCTTCTCGCAAAAAGCCGAAAACAGCCACGGTATCCAAAGCCTGCCTGCTATTAGCCTGCTCTCAGCCGCCCTTCCGGTGCTTGTAAATTTGTACCGAGTGGTGGTTCGACCAGGCTGGAGTAGCCCGTTTCAAGCGTCCAGGTTGGTCTCTGGTCGTATAAACCGGTAGCATACAGTATGTGTCGCCTAATTATTCTTTCTGAAATAAACTTTTTAGTGAACGAAATTGCTGCAATCCCTGCACTGATTCGGTTGGTCCGTTCAGTGAGTCATTATTCGGTTCCTTCTGCGGATGGTTCGGCTCGTTCAGTGATTCATTATTCGGTTCCTTCAATGACTTTTCGGTTCATTCTCTGACTCATTGCTCAGTTTTTTCAATGATTCTTCATACTGTACCCGTTCGCCAGGTACCGGTTTAATAGTCATTAGCAGAGAAAAATGGGGACTCCCTCTTCGATCCATCTGGGTTAAATATATTAATGGGGCTGAAAATTATTAAAGGGGTCATGTGAACAAATCTTTAAACTGAACAGACTCAAAAGCACAATCATGATTTCCATCTCTATACTACTAAAACTAATGCAAGACCTATTTACACTGTACTGACACCCTACAGATCTTAAGAGCAGTTTAGTGCATGTTTATCGTCATATGAAATAGCGAGATTAAAATATGTGCCTCATATCAACTGTGGTGTGGCATGAAAAATGTATCATTCCTAATCTTAATATTCTTTCTGCATAAATACTGTACTTTTGATAATAAGGTTGCACCTAAACAGCTTGGAAATTACATCATAATTTCAAATTACCTAAGTATTAGGAAAGCTGAACTGCTTTATGATATATTGGTTTGTGTTTGAAACAGTAACTATACTAATACTTGTAAGTAATGATGAATTTGGAATTTATGAAGTGTAGGTCTTTAGCTCGAATGTTTACCAAAAAATCCATTTAATTTTTGCTGAGTTAATGATTCTGTGTAGCATGGAATGGAGAAGGAACCATTCAGACAATTTCCATGTTTCAACCTGTTCCAGACTAACCAACTTAATTTATGGATAGTTATCTGAATAACTTAATAATATACTGTATAGATTAATTAGGTAGGAGGGAGATTAAATAGGAGGGACTAAATCAGGGTTCCTCAGTTCTGGTACTGGTGGGACAGAATCCAACACAATTTGCAGATTTCCCTGCTCAGACACATCTTGATCAGCTAATGACCAGGTTTCGTAGGAGTGCATGAGCAGGGAAATCTGCAAATTGTGTTGGATTCTGCCCCTCCAGGACCAGAACTGGGGAACCTTGGACTAAATTTTAGAGAGATGATCAGCAATAGAAATTATTGCACTTCAGTTATGTTTGAAATAAGCTTGAAATTAAAGATAATAAATAATAATTGATACTTCATTAAATACCCATGGGGCATTTTTGTCTTTACACCTCCCTCAACTTGCTCTTTGCAGAGTAAGTTGTCTACAACGGGCAGCCACCCATTGCAGTACCCAGGGAGCTGAGGGTTAAGGGTCTTACTCAAGGACTTGCAGATGTACTGAGGCTGGGTTTGAACTGGCAAGCTTCTGCTTACAGGCACACAGGCTTAACCCACTCAGCCACACGCTGCCCCTGTAGATCAAGACTGGATTGAATAACTTTTCAGTCAAACAGTTGAAATCAGGTTACGAAGCGCAAGAAGAGTGTTACTGGAGACTGTTTTGAAAGTTAGAATAGCCTGTCTGTTGAGACAAACATTTATGCTGTTAAAGTTTCTGATATGGGATGTTTCTTCAGGTGAATGGGATGTAAAACAGCAGTTACTGTGAAACGAGTCCAGTCATTATTAATGTGAGGTCTTTGTCCTTATCTGATGTCAGTAAGAAATTTGGGAATGAACATGCTGTATGTGCCAAGATTGCATGAAAAGCCCACAAGACCCCCCCATAAATCTGTCTCCAGCATCTCCCCCTCCCACTGTGGTATCAAGCCAAGTCACACTCCTTTCCTTTTAAAATATTCATCCAGTAGCTAATTTTCCCCCCAGCAGATAAAATACTTCCCAGTGTTGTGATTCAGATTCCTCACTTGAGGATCTCTTTTTGAACATTTTCACTATTAAGCTGTCAAAAAGCAATGAGCATATATGAATATATAGACTAATTTTCATATACTGGATTCATATTCCTGCTTGCTGGAACAAATCTGTTACCTCCCGATAAAATCGTGTAAGGTGTATTTTTTCCCCTCTTGCCCCTTTACCCACATTTCTAGTTAATCTGTCCATCCATACATCAGAACTGTGAAGACCAATCAGCTTCCAGCTGCTGATGGCGGGGGCGGGAATGTCGTGTATGTGTCCTGACATCACACAGGCAGAGAGCATGCTGCCAGTCACTCAACCTGTCAAGGTGGGAATGAAATCCTTGAAAAAGTTTTTGGTTTTTTTGAACCTTTTACTGGAACAAGTCAGATTATATGCCCTTATTAAGAATACAACAGCAGGCCACCACTTGATACCTGAGGCCTTCATGTTACAATCCATCGGTGTAACTCCTAGGCTACCCACAGTGCATTTTCGTGCTATGTTACTCATATATGCACCAGATTGTTCTACAGAAACGGTGCCCTGTGCAGCCTGGGATAGACTCCATACCTTCCTATGACACTGTAGTGGATAAACAGTTGGAAGATGGATGGATGGATGGAAGGATGGATGGAATTCAAGTAGAGTAGAACAGCAACGGCTTGAGATGTAAACCTTCTAGTTCTTTAATCACTACACTGCTGGATACCAAGGAACCGCCCTATCGTTTGAAGACGTCTCTACTGCCAACACGTTCTAGTGACGCCCTCTACAGAGTCACTGCCCATCAGAAGAGTCCATTTAATTGTTTCAGCTTATTTATAATGCATCTAAGGGCCGGGGCGTTTGGGAGAGGCTTCCGGAGTGATCTATTGCCTCCGGTGTCCGCTGAGCCTCAGTGCTGCGGTGGGGAAGCACTGTGGCCTCCTGAGGTGTCTTGTTAATAGCCTGGAAAGCAGAGAGGATGCTGGGAGACCTTTCTCCCTGTAGCTGTGGGAGAGCAGCGGCCTGCTAAATGCTAACAGAGCAGCAGTTTATTAATCTGGGGAGAGCACCCCGCTAAGGTTTATCTGATTTCCCGTCATTGTCCCTTTTCCCCGTGTTATACCGGAGGCAGATGCCCACAGGGGAAGGTGCAGTGAGGGCCGGCAGAGTGTGGCTTTCTGCTGGCTCTGGCACCTTCTCTCTTGCTGTGCGCTTCATCCTTTTACCGTCCGCTCTGCGGCGATCATCCAATCTGTCTGTTCTAAACATAGTGCCGCTTATCAGGAAGTTCCCAGGAACGGGGGGGGGGGGGGGGGGGGACCCCACCGGAACGGTGCTCCGAAGATGAAAATGGTCCCCGGGCAGCCTGCACTGCTCTCTGGGCTCTTCGCAACCCACAGGAGGGCGTTTGAGTTTCACACTTGGAAGTTTGTTGCCCTGATCTTGTTTTTCATTCCCCCAGAATGCGCCAAAAATACCGGCGTGATTTAATACTACCCATGCGCTGATTCGCTATTAAAAACTGTAAAATCATCATTATTAAACTTAGGTCAAATGACCGCTGCTGCATTACACTGATATACTGTGAAAGTTTTTATATTATAGGCGTGTTTATTTAAATTATAGGGTCATTGGTTATTGTTTGTGATCATGGTAACCAAGAAGCATTTTAAAGCACTTTTTATGGACTCTTAAAGGATTAAGGAAGTCTGTAAACTGTAAGTTTGGCGAATGCCCTTCCCTGTCCATTAAAGCGGCCTTTGGTTATCTTAGAGGGGAGTGTGCTGTTCAAGGGGAGTAACAGCTGCACACTTTGCTTTAGTGAGCAGGAGAAGCTGAAGCTGCAGGTGCTGGAGTGCGACACAGAGGAGTGGCAGAGGGCGAGCGGCTTCACGGGGCTGCAGAGAGTCGCCGGCGTGGATCTGTCCTTCATCAAGGGAGACGACGCCAAGGCCTGCGCCCAGCTGGTGGTGCTGAGCTACCCGCAGCTGGAGGTCGGTCGTTCGGTCGCAAGCATTCGTGAGAGCCTTATAGTGTAAATGAAAGTATGAAATGCAAGCCTTCTAGTGGGATTGCCTTTTTCCCAATCCCGTCCTTGGGGACCCACAGACAGTCCACGTTTTTACAGAGAGGGAGCAAAAACGTGGACTGCCTGTGGTTCCCCGAGGACCGGATCGAGAAACACTGGATTATTGTGTTTCTCATCTCTCCATCTCTCTTTCCTACTCTTACTGTGTATCTTTGGGGTAAACTGGGTTGCCATAGATCAGAGTGCAGCGCCGTATCTCTGAGGGCAGAATACACTGATTTTTGAGATACTGACTGTCAGAGGAACTCGCTTTTGATAGCTGCAAATAGACAAGAAAAGACAGGACTTCACATTTTAGCAGAGTAAAAATTGGCTGTTATTATGTAGCATTATATAATGGATTAAGATTTAGTTGATGCTGTAAAGAGTTTTATATTGTTTTTCCACAGTTTTTTTGGCAAGTAAGGTCATAAAATTAATATGTGAGAATAAGGGCGGCGTGGTGCAAGTTTATCGCACTCCCAGTCGCTGTTACACTGAAGGAAACTGTGTGTAACTCCGCTTAACTGTCAGACACTGAATTACATATTGTGTGATGTTTGTAGAAATATCAGACTCTCTTTGCACTCACTCTTTCAAACAAACCGTACTCCTGGCACTTCATTGATGCTTCCCCCTAGACGGAATAAGGAAACTTCCTGCCACTATTGTTATGAAATCTCAGATTGAGAAAGAGCCCTACTTTTCCACCTGTGTTTCTTTCCCTGTGACATCTTGGTACGTACTTGACATAATGTTGCCATTCCACGTCGGCTGCTTGCAGTGTTTTATTTTTCCGCTCGTCTGCCAGCTGCTGTATGCTGACAGTCAGATGGTAGCCCTCGGCGCTCCTTACATCGCCGGCTTCCTGGCCTTCCGCGAGACGCCACACCTGCTGGATGCCTTACGGCGCCTGGAGAGGGACAAGCCGAGTCTGATGCCCCAGGTGCCCCGGCCGTTAGCACTGGGTAGCCTGGGGGTGGACAGAGGCTGCGGCCCAAGTAACCGAGCCGAGGGCGGACATTTTTGGGGTGCTGTGCAGCTCGGATCCAGGGATACTGGATGCTGGCTGACCCAGTTCTCTGACCACAAGCTATCCTTGTTTGTATGTGACTTTGGACAAAAGCGTCTGCTGAATATATAAATGTACAACTTGTATTAGTTAAGCTTGCAGTGCAGCCTTTAACAGCAAGAGGGCGTTGTTGCAGCATGCGTCTTCTATGCCTCATCTACAGTACCACCTATGAGAGTGTTCATTATTAAGCGATATGAAATGAGTTAATAAGCTGTGCTGATGCAGGAGGCTTCTCTGCTGAGTCGATCTGCTAAACACCATCAATGTTTTCTTTGTTTCCAAAGGTCGTTTTTGTGGACGGAAATGGATTGTTTCATTACAGAGGTGAGTCTGTACAGCAGCCTGGAGGAACCAGGGGGTCTCCAGTGTCTGCTATGCGGTGCCAGGTTTATCATTCTGTCTCACTTCATGCTCTCCTGTTCCTGACTGTTTATTTCACTCTCTTTTATTTGTTCTGCTGTCAGTGTCTCCCAGTGGGAGGAGGGTATTTTCTCAGGTCGTTGTCGTATCGGAGAACACAGCAGCGGTATTAATAAAGAGCGGGAAAGGCAGGCCGCCCGAGCAGTTTGGCATCGATCGCCATTCAGGAAATGAGCCCTGAAGGACTCTCGCTGTCACATGATCAGAAAGCGTCTGTGCACTTTGTATAGCTGTTACTGAATGAAAATGCTGCCTGAACTTAATTGTAACGGTTGACTGTTAGTGATTTGCATGTGGTGGGCGTTTCCTGTCACGGGTGTGGTGGCCCTCCGAGTGAGGATGCGGTCTCCCTTGCAGAATTCGGATTGGCCTGCCACCTCGGGGTGCTGGCCGACCTGCCCTGCGTGGGCGTGGCCAAGAACCTGCTGCACGTCCAGGGGGTGGTGAGGAGTGGGGAGCACATGTCCCAGGTGAGAGCCGCCACGGCTGGCCAGCGGAGCGGCAATCGCTACGGGAAGGCGGGCTGAATTTCACAAAGAACATGAAATAAGCCTCCATTTAGTCATTGATCCGGGTCGGACCAGGGAGGCCGTTCTGCTAATGAAACTATCGACTCGGATCAGGGGCGGGGAACCTCAAACCCCTCAAGAGCCTCAATCTATGGGTTTCAGAAAACATTTTAATTAGTGACCGATTTGCACCTGAATCACCAGCTGAGGTGAGTTACTATCCAAATTATTACTTCAACTGAGCAATAAAGAGTGGGGCAGAGAGAAGGGAGCGCCCCCTGGAGTTTAGCTGTGCTCCTGCGGCCTGATTCATCGCACGCTAACGCTAACGATGGGTTTGAACGCAAGGCTGTGGATGCGCCACCTCCTAGCTGGGCCGTTGACCGACCACAGTGTGTCACCCTCTCTCTCTTTATACTGTTAAATCTTACTCGTTTATTTGTAGCCGGGGCGAATGTTTGTTATGTACCCTGCGCCACACACTGCTGGCAGCTTCCTGACAGCCCTGAACACACGTAAATCACCCCTTTTCCACACAGTACAGCTTCTCTGCCTCTCCCCACTTAATTACCGGGAGGTGTGAACCCTTAACGAGGAGACGTGTGCACTGTAAATCCGTCCCGGTACGGGCTTGCTGTGGATTATATACAGGCGTTCAGGCCCATAAATCTTCTCCGCTTGCAGTAGCTGTTTTTATAACATGGGAAATTAAGTGGCCTGTGCTGGTAGGGGATGTGTGCACAGAGCAGTGAGAAAGAACTGTATTTGCATGGAATGTAATTTAATCAATCACCTCATGCATTACGATTACATATTCAGGTGTTGTAATCAAAGCTATTCCGCTCAGTCACGATATTCTCATATTTTTCTGCCCTGTAGTAAACAGTGAGGCGTGTTTCTGGAAAAGCATTACATCTCAGAAGCCCGTCATGTTGTTACTTCACTGCAGTGACATTTGATGAAATTCCCACTTTTTCATCATGTGGTATCCATGCACATTTTAGCTAGCTGATGTTTAGCCGAGCGATAAATGTGCACTGAACTCGCATTGCCGCTTACTGCTTAGCTCTGGGCCGCGCTGGATGGCTGTCACTTGTCCACCGAAGGGTCCCCACAGCCTTGTGTATGCTTTGTATCTGCGTGTTGATCTTGGCAAACAAAGCAGGCGGTGACCGGTGTGGGAGAGACGCAGGGAAATGCGCAGCGCGGGGGAGATGGCTCTGGCCGACTGGGGCCGATTTAGCAGTTTGTGCGCAGTGAGGATGTGAGCGTCCAGCCTGTCACTGCCTCTGCCTCACTGCTTCCGTCACCCCCCGGGTGCCTCTTCCTAACTTAATGGAGCTCGTCTTACTCCGAAATGGCTTGCATGGGCCACTGGCAAACTATTAAAACACATAAATGTCACTAAACGTCACTAAACGGATTAACTGAGCTGAATGAGCCCCTGGTCGTCGGTTTATCTTTGGTCTTGTCGTTTCGTCTGTGCAGAACAGAGGTAACGTGGTCTTGTATGATGAATCGAAACTCTACACTTCTATTATAACGTTCACTGGCTCCTTCACATACACCAGCTTGGTCCTGCTTCCTTATTCCAGATAGGGTGAAGCACAGAGTTTCCTTCACTCAGTCCCTGTCTGACTCAGCTCTGCTTGAGTGATCTCTCTGAAGCATACAGATCTACCTTATTGTTGTGCCTAAATAAGAATACAGATTGATTATCTCTGGAAGCATCACTTTTACACACAAGTTGCAAAAATGCCGAAATTCCAAAAGCTCTGTTAAATAAATGTGAAATATAAGTGAAATGCCTCCCTGCAGTTGAGCCCTGACCATGCAGAAAACTGCTTCACTGTCAAGTTATCCCACTGCGTCAAATGAACTCACTAATCATTTAGTTCCTGAATGCTGTAATATAAATCTGACCTGGGCTGGATTAAAAAAAAAATCTGGAAGCGGCTTGTGATTAATGGAGCCTTTGAGGTGGATGTTGTGTAGGTGTTTTGTGATCCTTTAGCTGTGTACCTGAAATACCTTTGAAGGTCCATGGAGTCTAACCATTAAAAAAAAGCATGAGTATAGTCTATCTGATGTGTCAGCTGGTCGCATTTCTGCCTGTTTTCTGTTTCAGCGAGTCGTTTCGCAGAGGTCGTTCGGTGCCCAGATTTTGCAGGGGGCTGGGAGATCTCAGAGTAGGCACAGAGCCAGTGGAAATCTGGGAGATCCTTTGTCCTTAATGATTACTTAGAAAGAGCCTAATTACGCAGCGATCAGTGCTCGCTGCGTCTGTGATGCATGTGTGCATGTGCCTGAGTCAGACTGAGCATCACTGCATCCCCCCCCCCCCCAGCCCTCACAGCTGCCAGCAGCCTCCTGACCATTTAAATGAAGGCTCTGGCTAAACTCGTCTCAACGGAGAGGCGTCTTCCCACATCGTCCATCACGAGAGGCATAAATAGATGCCGGGTTGGTTAATTGTAGCTAATTATGGCTGCGAGCAGTCCTGTGCTCGTCAGCTGCAGAGTGTCCATCGCAGGAACTGAGCTGTTCCCTCTCCGGGGCCGGAGACTCCGGCCTTTATTGAGTTACGAGGGTCTCAGGTTTCCTGACTGCAGAGGTGCCGCTGTGGAGAAGGGCTCCAGGGTATCCCGGCGGCCCGTGAGGAGAGCCAAGTGCGGACGTCGCTGCAAACGGGGTCACCTTGGCCCCCCAGGTATCTTCACCAGGGAGACCCGAAATTAGGTATTTTAATGGCATAAAGCTGACAGAGACTCACCAGTGGTGTAGCCTGCTGTGCTCTGTGTCTGTGTGATTGCTGGGAAATTGGGCGAGATGTCGCTTTAGGTGACTGCTGGCCAGATAAAAGTGAAACTCCAGTGCAGGTATCGACTGTGACCTCATAAACCTGCTCCGCTGCTATCAGCGGGCGAACAAGACTGCCGTGACCCGTGTGGCCCTGCCGGTACCCAGAACAGGTTAGGATCTCTTCCTCTTTCTGAAAACTTGTTAAAGGACAAAGAGTCACTGCGTAGGCTGGGAAGCATATTGGTTTTAAGGTTCTGTAAGCTGTAAAAATAACTATATATAACATGTGCTCTTGTAATATGCACTGTCTAGATAAACCTCTTTATTTGGATACACGTACTTGGG
Organism: Gnathonemus echidnorhynchus; assembly: GCA_026776725.1. NCBI lineage: Eukaryota > Metazoa > Chordata > Actinopteri > Osteoglossiformes > Mormyridae > Gnathonemus > Gnathonemus echidnorhynchus. The sequence goes on along the minus strand of JAODJU010000095.1, from coordinate 12,980,702 downwards.
ATATTGAAATAAATTTTGCGTTTCATTTTGTAGTATGTCAGGAGAATAAATGCTTTCTCGCCATTTCCCCCCAGGAGCATCTCAGTGTGGTATTTCTGAGGGGGGGGGGGGGGGTGAGTCCTTCGCAGGCTTGAGGAAGGTCTGGGAGGAAGCCGATCCCTGAAGCAGAGTATGCTGTCGATTAGCAGGCTGTATGTGTGCTGTATGTAAACAGACCTGCTGCGAACGGCCTCATATGTTTCTGTGCGTGTGCGCGGCGGTGGGTGGGAGGTGTCCGGGGCAGCAGGCTGCCGCTCGGTGATTTACGGTGGGCGCCGGCGTCCGTCTGTGGCCGGGGGGCTTTTCAGCAGCTCGGCACACCTGCTTAGCACCGTTTAACTGTGTAAATAAGTGGATAGTCCCTGTCCATCCTCCCTTCAGTAATTACTGTCTGGAAACCAGACAGAAAAGCTTGTTATTGATGACTGCTTGTTTCACCCATGGCTCCGGGCCGCTCCACTCATCAGGTTTTCACCAGAAGCCCCCTCCCCAGCGCTGGGGGGCCTGGATCCTGCAGGGTCTCCGTCTGTCCCCATTCTTAAACCAACACGTCGTTGACCGAGTCAGATCTGTCACAAGGATGTTGTCGCTCTGCCAGTACCTTCCAAACATATCCATCACCTCTCGTTTCCCATAGTGATGCAATTTGCTAAGCGTACAACGCTAATGTTGGTTGTTTTTCAAAGCGCCGTTAGCTTTGAGCGTGTCAGGAGTGCAGTGGATGAATTATTTTGGGGGTAGGCCGTACCAAACATGCGCAAAGAGCAATTTTTTATATGAAAGTAATCTGCAGATTGTCGCGTCGTTGCTGTGGTGTTAATTACTGCATTAAAGTCTCAAAGGCTGCACCTACTGATTGATGTTGAGTGGAGCCTATTACTTCAAATGACTTTCAGAAATTGCGTTGTGTGCTTTGCCAGCTCTCCGGGATTTCATTTTGTAAAGGCACAGTTTGTCTTAATACATTTGTTGTAATTGATTCGAGATGCACTCAAGGATTAACTATTGCACAAATAAAGGCTTTTTTTTGGCAGCCTGGGTGTGGGTTTTAGGGTTTGGAATGGGGTCACGTGACCAGAGGTAGGGGCCTTTAATGAATGGATGGGATCAACAGAGTAGGAGTCACAGTGGATGAGGGAGTGACTCGCCTCTGCCTCTCCGTAGGAGTCACAGTGGATGAGGGAGTTTCTCGCCGCTGCCTCTCCGTAGGAGTCACAGTGGATGAGGAAGTGTCTTGCCTCTGCCTCTCCGTAGGAGTCACAGTGGATGAGGAAGTGTCTTGCCTCTGCCTCTCCGTAGGAGTCACAGCGGATGAGGAAGTGACTTGCCTCTGCCTCTCTGTTTACAGATCAGTACTCTACAGAAGGCCGGGGACACCTTCCCACTGACGGCCGCCTCAGGGAGAGTGCTGGGCAAGGTGAGGAGGCGCGGGGAGGCGCATGCCATACGCTGCAGAGTACAGCGGCAGTCCTCCTACAGGGGTCTGAGCATTGGTCCCAGCCTTCTGCCTTGTGCATCTCTGGTGTGCTCTGGCTTCCTGACGTCTTCTTTCCGCAGGCCCTGCGCAGCTCAGATAAGAGCACTAAACCCGTGTACGTCTCCGTGGGCCACCGAATCAGCCTCGACACAGCCGTGCGGCTCACCAGCGCCTGCAGCCGGTACAGAGTGCCGGAGCCCATCAGGCAGGTAAGGGCTTCTGTGACTGTGAATCTTGGCCATTGTCGTAGTCTGAAAAATGAAACTTACTTTTTCAAGCTTCCAAATGGTAGCTTAATTTGTTCTGCTGTAGATGTCCAAAGAGGCAAGCTGAGGAAATGTAGGTCTACCCCAGCTATGTCTGACTTGGGCAATTACTTTTTAACTCAGGGGGTCCCCTAGAGCAGTGGCCCCCAACCCCCGGGCCGCGGACCGGTACCGGGCCGTGGGTCATGTGGTACCGGTCCACGGGCTGCACAGAAAAAATAAAAAACTTCGGTCACGTGATAGTTACCGCTAAAAATAGTCCCACAAGCTGTTTATTATTATATTTTAAAGACACCCCATTATTATATTTTTAAAATATCCCCATTTTTATACGTATCATTTATTTGTATAAATACGTATACGTATATTTATCTGCCAATCCTTAAAGGCCGGGCCGTGAAAATAGTTTCTGATATTAAACCGGTCCGTGACAAAATAAAGGTTGGGGACCACTGCCCTAGAGTACTCTGAAGATGAGTGGAGTGTATCTTATCACATTCCTGCCACTAGGCTGTGCTGTTCTACTGCTGAAGAGAAGCACCATGAGACTTGTTCTCATGCCTCACTCTGACTCTGCACCGCACTCATCCCAGGTCCAGAGGAACTGCAGCTGTGGCACAAGCTGTATTTTGTCTCAGCTGTCATTAACATTGTGCCTTTTCCCATGATTCCCCAGTGGTGTGTGTTTATATATAACTGACACAGAGGGCATATGTCTGCAGTGTCCAGAGGGCAAGCAATAAGATTTTATGTGGAGGCACCACGCTGTTGACTCTGAGGGTATCAGCGATGCTTTGCTTTCCAGACGGCCCTCAAGGTCGACCCTTTGGCAGGAATTCCGGCTGCTTGAGAACACGCCCACAGATGGCAGCTTCCACAGCCGGCATTGCCGTAGCTGTGTTCTGTCAAGGGGGCACAAGGAGTCATAAGATCCATGCTGTGCTGGACTTCTAGAAGCACTCTGCATGTGCCGATGGCCAGGAAGTGTCCTAAATGTTGCACTGGTGGGGGTGGGGTGTGGACGGGCATGGGAGGACGCAAGGTCCAGGAACAGCAGGCCGTCCGCCAGTCGGCGTGTTTGGTTTCTGCTGGTCCTGAGCCGGTGTGGCGGCCTCAGACAGGGCAGCTGGGGAGAGGTTCTCTCAGCGTACAGTTTGTTCTGCCTCATTTCACCACACACATTAAAAACAGAAAGGGGGAGAGTGGGAGAGAGAGAGAGAGAGGGAGAGGGAGGAACAGCACGTGTTTCTCACACGGGTAGAAAGATTACATCACCGAAAGAGTCCGCAGCCATCATTTGCTCGTGTAGTGAGAATGCAGCTCTCCTGTAAGACGTGCTGCTCGGACAGACGGCAATTCCTGCTCATTAAAAGCTGCTTCTGATCAAATCCCTGCAGCCTTGCTGAAGAGCTCTGTGGTGAGCAGACCTTGTCGTTTCTGCTGTTGATCTCCTGTAACTGATCAGACCCTGTAGGTCCAGGCACTGACCGGACTCTGGAGTTTCTGTTGCTGATCAAACACATAATGTCCTGCCGCAGAGGTTCGGCCGGAGCTGTGGTGGCCATAGAAATAGCACAGATTTATAACGACGTGATGGGTCAGGGTGAAGATGTGCCAGCAGCTGTCAAAGTCCTGAGGTCTGCGGCTCCGCCGAGCAGCACATGGACGATGGCGGGAGTCTGAGCTAGATCCTTAACCTGACGTGACCTCTCATCACCCCTCTTAACGGCGGACATTTTGCACAGACCCGTTGGGCTGTCTGCCTCGAGGAGAGTGGATGTCTATGGGTTGATATTAGGAGGTACTCGTTATCCGTGCCTTTGTCTGAAAATCCAGGATGGGCGTCGTTTAATGCAAGAGGTAGCGAGAGGCAGATAGCTGGCCGTGAGAAATCAGGAAGCCTCACTGACAGCGCCCCCTGTCTGTCTCCTTTGGCTTAGCCTCAGCTAAACTGTTGGATGGTAGCAGGATTGGATTCCCGTGGAGAGGATAATGGTCCGTGGCTGATCCCGTCTATCATCTCTTGTCTGACAACATGTTTCTCATATTCTCACACGGCTCTTGGGCCGCATCGTGAGCACATATGTTATGGTCACGTGTTCTAGCTTTGCCATCTGGAGCGTGCTCTAAACTTTGTTGACAAGATTTTTAAAAAACCTTCCCAGAAGTTACTTTGGTTGAATTATTACACTTTTGAGTCGACAAGGTCAGGGGTGTTGATTGCTGGATGAAAACTCGCGCTTGAGTGCCAGATTTGAGAGGCTCTTCGTCCAGTCAGGAAAAAGGGACCAAAGCATCACCGCTTACCTCCTGACGAGCAGAATTTCCATCATTGGTCTGTGACTGCACTGAACACATGGCCGTTAATTCAAATCTAATCAAATAAGTCATTTAAGAGTTTGGCTTACTACTACAGCAGGAGTCCCATACCATATGATATCTGGAAATCATGGGTGTACGTGGGAAATGCAGATGGCCTTCACTCAGCTAGTGCTGCAGTGATGTCCCAGAAGAGCCTGAGGCGACTTGGAGCGGGAATTTAATCTTGGGAGGGTTCAGGAAATACAGAAGAATCACGTTGGGAAAACACTAGAAGGTCACGATGGGGCTTGACAGCTACCCCCGGGTACAGAGGGCCCTGCCTGTCATCCCTTCACCCGCCCCGGGATCCGCTGCTTTCCTTCAGGTCCAAGGGCTTCCGAAACAGTGTCATTAATGTAGGGCGGTCAGCCGTATACCAGCTGAGCTGAAGCTGCAGTCAGCAGCTTCAGATTCTGGGAGCTGAAGATGCTTTGGTACCCTTGAGAGACAGTTAACCCAAATCGCTATATCAGTATCACATCCGGCTGTATAAATAGGCCGAGTTAGAACTGTAAGCACGTTTTGGTATTCTGGATATACCGTAATTATTATAGGTTGAAGTCTGTAAGAGTGGTGCTGAAGTCTTTGGTCCTGACCAAGATCGGCTTACATTGAATTACCTCCTGGGTTTGGATACATTAGACCTGGCGCTGCCGCTATCATCAGCTAATATGCAGAACAGGCCTGGAAGGTCTGCCTAGAAGTGAAGTGTGATATTTGTGAGAACCCCCCCCCCCCCACCAAGTAATGCGAGTGGTGGAAAATCCACAATTAAGCTGTAGTAGTTACTTGCACAGCATTTGAATTAGCAAAGCACATGATGGGTATCCGACAAACTGCTACTAAGACCAGCTAGTGTTACATCGTGTTGTTGTCCATGGTTTATTTCTGATAGCAGACTATCGGTAAGGTGGCCGCTGATTCACAGTGCAGGCTTTTATCCAGCAAAAGGCATGAAAGCTTTTCAGTTTATTTTGTTAAGTCCCATCCGCAGAAATCCATTAACGTCATTTGCATCCTTATCAATAAGTAACTAATTTCTTGAAGACTACACACACATTTCTGGGAAGCTCTTCCTGGATGCGGAGGTTTTTTTCCCTGTGAATCGTATCTGGCGCGTTTCGCCGTCTCGCCCCGTTTCCGGCTCCTGCCCTTCTTGTCGTAATTGCACTCGCAAACTCTGGAAGGAAGATCGATGTTCCAGTGGCCGACTGTGAGACGGGTCCTCACGTCGACGGTAGGAAGTGCTTTGTTTAGTTGCTTTGCTTTCCCTCAGGTAGTGCTTTCCCCATGAACACTCTACTACATCTCATGAGGCTCTGCTACTCCTACATGTGGACTTTCTGTGTGCATGTGGCCATGTGTCGGCCTCTGTCAGTCCACCGGCTTGTATAGATAACGACCCCATAACGCATAAATCAGTCATGCGGGCTTTGCTACAGTCGACTCTGGGCGATAGCACATGATAACGAGTTGTGAGCCTGAGGTGCGACGATGTGCGTCCACGTCAGCGATTCTCTCCGTCTCTCGGACACTTGGGGTCTTCGCAAAGGTCTAATCAGCCACCGTGGTGGGGAGGGGGGAAAAGACGGGGGCTGAACAATTTGAAGGCTCTTGAATTCTCCCGACTCTACTGGATGATGACCACAGACAGTATAAATCATAACAATGATTAAAAAGTTAATTTCCAGTCGTCTGCTGAGAACAATGAGCGTTTCATGGGAAAGGCGGAAATCCTCATTACGCGGGCGGAATGTGAATTTCTCTTTGAGTTATTTCAAAGAGCCGTTGGAGAGACCTCGCCTCTCAATTAATCTGCATGGGCAATGGGATTCTCTTGCTCCTTTCCATTCAGAAGGGCTCTCACTTGAGCCCCCTCTCTGTCCCCTCACGGCATGACTTTGCCGAAAGCCAACTGCTGGCAGACGCTCGTCGTGGTCGTAATTGTTCTAGCTAAAGACACAGTACTCATCCAGTCGTCAGCCTTGACATCTCAAAGGAGATGAGACCTAAGGGCCACCTGGTCCACAGGATCTACGTTCCTTCTCAGGGTTGGTGATCAGGTGTGACAGATTTCAGTTGCTACCATGATGTTCCAGGCAAGCATGAGGACAGCATTGCCCACAGATTTGTTATACATGCTGTAATTTGACCACCATTTGCTGGTTGCTTTCTGGTTAAGGGTTGGTCACCACAACTGTGTGTACAATGGTAATGTGCTGTGTTCTTCACATCATTTGTTTTGCAGCAGAGGCCAAACGCTCTAAATTGAGTTGGCAGGTGGTGGGTCTTATTTAATACCACAGTACTGTTGGGTTCCAATTGTTACAGGACCTTTTTAACCACACCATTATAGTCCTTCGTGTGGATCATTCGCTGAGCTCGTCTTCTTCCAGGCACTTGTGACCAAAGTATTTGTTTGGGCAAAGCCGCAGAATCAATCATCAGTTTAGCCGCAGTATCCGAGCACTCGAATCGTTAAGACCCACCGCTGCAGAAACAGGTTTTATCACCTGTCTGCAGAGCAGCAGAAACAAGGCGAGAGAAAAAGGTAAGGAAAGGAGCCGATGGACGTGTGAAGGGTTTCTGTGGGAGAACAGAGCATCTTGTCGTAAGGCCGGGGCACCAGTCCAGAACTCCCATAATCCTCCCTGGCAGCCTGATGGAAATTGCACTAGACTTTGAGACTGGGGACTGCATAGCAGGCTGTGTATGCTTGTGCCCCGTCCGAAGTAGGGTGAGGGTCGCATGCAGCTTTGTGGGGTGGTAGTGTGGGGCAAGAGTGCAACCTACCAGGCCCCCCAACACTCCTGTACTGCGTCTCTCTCCCTCTTTCTCCTTCCTCATCTTCTTCTGCTTTCCCCTCCTACTCAGACAGACCAGCTCGCTTCGCTCCTGTAACGGGGGAGGAGACTGAAGAGTAGGAGCGCAGTGGAAATAAGTGCTGAGTTTGATGGCAAACACAAAGCCAGTGGGTTCGAAAATGGCCCTCTGTCTTCCGATGTTTTTTCTAACTTTCATGCTAACTTTTCCCATAAAAACAGCAGAAGACTTTTTCTGTTGTTGTTGTTAAACTTCTCAGCAGACTATAATTATGGTGCCGTGTGAAGGGAACTCATTTGTGTCTTGTGCTATAAAATAAATCAGGAAACAAATTATTCCCAACATAAGCAAACCTGACCAACCCCAATGAAAAGTCTCAGAGCTGCCTCCTGGCATCAGAAGGGGCTTTTGGCCAGGCTGGGGCTTCGCTCCCAGGCTCAGAGCAGCTGACCTTCTCCTGACTTTAAAAATGAGAACGTCTGGAAATAAGTCCTCGCATTTAAGCTATTGACTGGCATCCCATCCAGGGTGTACCCCAGCCTTGTGCCCTGTGCTATCTAAGACAGGCTCCTGGCCCCCATGACCTAGATATGTGCCTGGAAGATGAATGGGACCAGTTTATTTTTTGTCAGCTGGCTTCCATGTTTATGGAACGCCACAATCACGTATTTCTTTATTTCTTTTATGTGCTAACATATATATATATATTTTTCTCCTTTTTCTGTCAATGTTGACATCTAATATTGCAACTGGAGCAATTCCTTGACAAGCCTGTTTGCTGAGCAGGCTGCGTGTGCGGTGGGACTAACGTGTTGGCATGTGCTCTCACTCGCAGGCTGACATGCGCTCCAGGGAGTACCTGCGCACACACTTCCCATCTCAGGGCACCTGAAGGCAGACGTAGCCGGTAAGTGGGAGTGTAGGAAGGAAGTGGGCAGGGTTTAAATTGGAAGTGGGCGAGGGGAGTTGTTTGGAAGTGGGTGGGGTTTCCAATTGGAAGTGGGCGGGATTTAGATTAGGAGTGGGTGGGATTAGGGCGAGGTCAGCCCCAGAAAGTACACGAGTGGGGGATATGCATGTGGGTTGGCTTGAAGATGATTAAGCATAGCCGCAGGTGATGGAGAGGTATGGCAGGGGACAGACTGGTAATGTACGTAAGCTACTGTCACAACCAATCTGTGTCCTAGGTGACAATGACTGGCGTCACAGCTGCCTCCGTCTGGCCACATTGTGCCTGTACTCCGGCTCTTGGGGGTGGTGCACGTCTAACCCGAGGTTCTGAGCTGAGAGGCGGGGCTTGCTGATGCAGCCTTAGGAGAGGTCATGCCTCGCCTTTGATCTGCCTCTCATCCTGAAAAGGATGTGTCTATAAGAAGGGCCACCCGTCCCACCTCCCATCCCGCCATCAAAGGCCGTTCGTCGTCATGAACAGTACAGAATCCCTCCCCCGATGGGCACTGGCTTGCAAAGAGATCCTTTGAAATGAATATTTTCCGCACCTCTACCGGCCTTGTCCTCCTCCACAGAAACATCATTTCTCTTCATCCTTCTCACTCCTTCAAATTTTCTGTCATTCCTGCAACAAAAGAAAAAAAACACAAACTTTTTGAAGAGGTGGCTGTGTTGTCCTCATCTGAGGATTTTCTTTGACAGAAATTAATTTAGCAAGCTGTTCTCTCTCGGCACACTTCGGCCGCCTCCCGCCAGGCTTGCCGATTTCCCCAGCCCTCCCACACGGTTGCCGTCACGTCACGGACAGAAAGCCGCCATCCGCTCCCCGCATCGCCGGCTTTGCTACGTGACGAAGCTCACGGAGCGAGGGGGGCCGACCCGGGGGCGCTGCTCTATGTGAGAAATTGCCCACGGCTTCAGAAGACAGCCTGATGCGCGGCTGCCCTTTTGGGCCTTCATGATGCCACGGGTCCCCTGGCTGGTACACGTTTCGTTGTCTGATGGCTTTGACAGAGCAATCAGCCAGGAGGGGGCCGCGTCTGTGCTCCACCTATTAGCGATACGAAAAAGGTTAAACCCGTAGACCTTCTTTACGCTGCCGTTCTTATGCTGAGATACAGCATCAGATCAGTCCCGGAAAACTGCCAGAGAAATAATTAATTTCTTGGTGGGGTGGGGGGGGGGGGGGGGGAACGAGGGGGGGGAGCCAG
>JAODJU010000095.1:12934908-12950639 GCA_026776725.1 Gnathonemus echidnorhynchus | reverse complement strand
AAATAATGCAAACATACAAAATTCTACAGCTGTTCTTACACAGTGGATCTTATTTATATGGTTTTATGAATAAATGCATTACTAGCCCACGCCTGGTGTGTGCTGCATCTTACACCCCACACTGCCTCAATCACTGTTTCTATTCTTTCACCAAGACTTCCTGTTAAAGACATCGCTTTTAACACTCCACTCGTCCCCCCAAAGGCAGAAATGGACCGATCCAGAGCTCTCAGTACCTGATCACTTCCACACGACAGTCCATCTGATGTTTCAGAGGAAGCGGGGATGAAGGGGGGGTGGTACGGCTCTCCTTCTGACATCTACAGCGCGCTGCACCCAGTCCAGCTCTTGCTCCAGCCTTTGTTGTCATCCAAAAGCCCCCGAGACTCCCTGCACTCCCACCACGCTTACTTCCTGCCCCGCTTTGACTTCCTGTTTGGTTTTCAGGTCATGCATTTTTCAAGGGGCTCATTAAACATTCAGAGCAGACGGCAGTCATAGGATGGGGTTTAGCCCGTCAGTCTGCCTCCTTATCAAACTCCCAGCACCTGGCAGGAGTGGCTCGACGTGAGGGCTGGAGCCAGGCAGCCGGTCCACCTAGAGGTTCAGCCTCCTCTGGGACGGCGGTACCACCGAGGTTCACGCCGGCCGAGCCGAGGGCCAGCTTCAGGCTTGGACAGGCAAAGAGGTCAGTGGCCCGTTTTGCATGCGGCTCAGGCCAATGCCGAAACCCAGAGGGGCGCGGGGGCGAGACGAGTCTCTCTGAAGCTTCAGAGATGGCATCATATCAGAGCATGGAGCTAAGAAAGAGCGACAGACTTACGGCATCCGTGCGGCTCTCGCCCAGTCAGAGCGGCTGCAGTACCGCCCCCTGCTGGCAATCCGTAGCTGACCCAGCTGTGTGACTATCAAGCTCTGCAGCGTTTATGGAATCATTATCCTCTGCAGATCCAGATGGATGGAATAATGATTCAAGCCCCTTTTTTCTTAGTCATTCCTGGACAAACGTGAAAGAAGCATTGCAAGTAAATTCACTGTGTCCTTTTCTTAACTTTTGTATTCGTATTCCTCAGTGTTGTAATAGCAGGTATTTTCATAAGGTTTTGTTTCACTAAATCCTGTTGATGTAGAGAGAGAGTTTCATTCAAATCAGTTTACCTTAGATAATTACCTGTGGTGAAACTATGATGAAAATCTTACCCTTCGTTCTTTGAAATTCTAAAATTTCATATCTGGTTACAAAACCATCACAGCGAAGTATGACAAGCTACCCCTAGCTGTCATTTAATGCCATTAAATTATCCAATATTTTATTTAAATGACCTAATTTTATTCAAGTTAAAGAAAAAGCTTAAAGAAATCATGCCGTGTGTTTTGCGCTGTATTTTAAATTAGCGATTGATAATATCCTAGCTTGTGCATAGAGATGGACTGGCATCCTGTCCAGGGCGTCCCCCGGCCTTCGGTCCTGTGCTACCTGGAATAGGCTCCACTCCCCCCCCACGCCCCCACCACCCTGACCAGGAAAAGTGACTGGATGGTGGATCCATTTATAGATGTATAGATGGATGGGCATCATTGCAAGTGAAAAACACAATGACCCGCAACATTCACACCATCAGTGACCAATCCTGAATATTCTTTATTCTATAGCGTCCCGCAGCTAATTCTTCACTGCTTTCCGTGTTAAAGCCGCAGTTTGTGTGTCTTTAATTTTACTCTTTCTTCATGGTTCTTGTGATTCTTTTCAATTCTTCATTTCCCATGAGGAGACATTATTGCCATTATTATGTGTGTTTTACATTTAAAAATAGCATCAGTGATTATAAATAAAATCAATGACATCGATGCCTTTGCTGTGGAAGAAACCTTCTATTTTTAGTGTATGTGTCCTTTGCCATTCAGAAAGAGTGCGTAATCCAACACGTTTTGTCCTACTGAGGATAAGTAATGGCTTCAGGATATGGCTAACGGGCCTATGTTTGGGCAAAGTATTGATGTTTATATAATTCTAGCTTCAGGGCTGCTGGTACTGTGAAATATCCAGAATCTTTGTCCTTAGAGAGTGTTAGTGTAAATGATCTGCCTGAAATACTGAGCTGGATACTGCCACCCCCCCCCCCCCACATTTGAAGTAGGGATGATAAATTTAGCAAACAAGTAAGCCTGGAAACCTTGTACCATGTAACATAACATACACTGTTGATCACTGTTTGGCCATGCAGTGTAGCTGTACAGTGCGCAGTGGTAGGCAATTTTAGTATAACATTGTGGGTCACGTGTCAGAATATGGCGTTTCACTCCTGCACTGTAGAGTGGATTGCTGATGTTTGGATAAGGGATAATGGATCGTGGAAAACGGCTTGTCAGCTGTTTCCAGAGCTCACACTCACACGCACAAAAGCAGAGAGCAGTGAAGGAGTCGGGTGCCAGGAAAGCCCCTTTAACGATGTCTGAGGAATTTCTGGGTATGACTGAGAGCTCAAGGTTTACAGGCAGTGTGTCCAGCTGGTAACCTGATAAATAAACCTTGTATCTGAGAAAAAAAAAATGGTGCTTGAATCATTGGGCAAGAAACAAAAAAAGAATGTTGGTGGCTGGTTTAATGAGTCAATTTGTATTACTCAGCAATAACAAGAAAGATAATTAAGGAGGCACATTTAATTAGATTGTCGGTGACACTACCATTAATACAAAGTCACACAGAACTAATGCAGTAGAGCTGCGTAGCATTATGCTAATAGAGAATTACCTTGTATATGGGATGGTGGCTCACAATGTCTTACAAGGTAGTTATTCTCATGCACCTTGCAGAACTAAAGCTCTACTGTCAAGGGGGGCGGGGCTTGTCTTCCAGGGTGCATCTGATGATCTGTGCTCAGCTGAAGGGCTGCTATCGAAGGACCTAACCACTGTGAGAAGCTACCAGCCAAACACAACCGAGGATGTGAGGGTCTCGCTGCATCACCTGCTCCCAGCACTGCAGCCCTCATGCGCCGCTGAGAGATGCATGGACTCCATCGGGGGGGGAAGCGGGGTGATCCATTTTTCATGAACACCAAAGGGGCAGACCTATTCTCAGGGGCTTGCGTGAGACAGACTGTTTTACGGGAGTTTCTCGACCTTGGGGGAGAAGAAAAAAAGCACCTTGAGATGGCGTCTGTGTCCAGGGCTGCTAGTGATTTATTCAGAGCTAACAGGAGAAGCTTCCAGAGCTGGTGCTGGGACCTGCTTCCCTTCCAGGAGTTTCTGACTTCTGTGCTCCCGCATCCTAAGAACAAACATTGCCGCTGATCCCTTTACTGATACATTCAGCTTTAAATCGACGTGATCTTCCGAGTGTTTGGTGAAGGGCACAGACAGAATCCTGTTAATGTGCAAACTGGTGACGTTACACTACAAAACGTACATGTAAGCGCTGACCTGATGATCCACTGGGGTCGAGTGAAAATGTTCCATGCAGTGATACCAGAATTAATGTTAACATCACTGCCACCATCCGTCACCACTGAACTAGCATGGTAATCTAAATAGATTAGATTAATTAAAGGAAGTGCTGCCCTTAAATAATTACACTTGAAATGACTGTTAAAAGGATATATAACAAAAATGAATATACCTGCAGAGCTTACAGTCAAATGAATGAGTGCAGTGTGTCCCAATCATACACATAATTGCTCACAGCAGAATACTAAAGGATGTCACACAATCACACTCCTAATCACTTTCAACACTAATAGCACAGGATATGTCCCCTCACACTCCTAATCACTCTCAGCACTAATCGTACACAACATCATCCCCTTACACTCCTAATCACTCTCAGCACTAATTGTACACAATATCATCCCCTCACACTCCTAATCACTCTCGTTACTAATAGTACACAACATCATCCCCTCACACTCCTAATCACTCTCGGCACTAATAGTATACGACATCATCCCCTTACACTCCTAATCACTCTCGACACTAATAGTACAGGACATCAGTCCCTCACCCTCCTAATCACTTTCAGCCACAATAATCAGTCAGTCCATCATCCTGTCACACCAGACCTGCACACCATACTTACACACTAACACACCAGCATAAAGGAGTTCTAAAAAGTGCACGTGATGTCTTTCAAAGGTACAGTTGAGCAACTTTTTCCAGAAATTATTAAAATGTAGATTTCTAATTTCAGTGAAACTGACTTCAAACTGACTTTACTGAAAGTAATGCTTTTCATTTTGTATAAATTCTAAATCAAACCAGGGCTGCAGATCCTTTGCACTACAGTTCTTCTCAGTATATGATATCTGAGCAGTTCTACGTGGACACAGAAAGAGAGGCAAGTGAATGACGACACTTAAATTGCATTACAGGCATAAATCTAAATGACGTGCAGTTTCGGTGGGGACGGTACCAGTCGGAGCCTGCGTGTGGCAAGCCTGACCCAAGACAGCGTGAATTTGGCTGGTTAAGTCAGTGCTCCATCAGAAGATGGCGTCCAAGGCGGGCGCCTATGTTACCAAGCGTTGACCAGCCCTGCATGTGGGTGTTTGGTGGATCGCAGACCGGTTGAGTGCATACTTGCCTCCCTCAATCCCTTCCTGTGTACGTCATTCATTGAACACTGAACAGGAAATGGCTCTCTCCCCCCATCCCTTCCTAAGCCTATGAGAGACATGCCATGCATCCATCATTGTCTCACTCATCCAGCACACCGGCTCATCCCAAAGCACCAGGAATGAAATCTGGGAATTATATATAGATATCACACTTTTATTACAAAAATTATATCTTTTTACTCTTTCAGTGCCATGCTTTGAGCATATAACAATACAGTAAAAAACCCCAACCCATAATGATAATAAAAGCAGATTTTGTCAATTTTGTTGCAGCATTTTGTCACCCATGCTGTCACTGTACAGATAACATTCCTAATACAGAATACAAACACCTGCCAAAACAAGTCATTTCTTTTAACAAATTGCTTTTTAGTACATTTATTCGATTTTTTTTACTCTTCCAAAATAAATACAAATAATTTGCAAACTATAACGAATGTGCTGAATTTCCGCACCAGCCCAAGGCACCCAGGCTTGTAACATGTTGGCAAATAACGACATTCTTACATAAACACTTGAAGCAAACAATGACGGTAACAGTAGTTCCCAGTCTGTTTTGTTTTTTACATATCGTTTGTTTTCTGGTTCACGTTTCAGTCACAGTGCAACACAGTGCGCATGTGTGTGTAGTGTGTGTATGTCTATATGTGAAGATTGGTTTAATGTATAGTAATGTAATCTGGCTTCTTAATAAAGGATCACTGCATCCTCGTGGTTCGAGGTGCACAGTGTCCGCCCGGACTGTGCTGTGGGAGTACCTGCATCGCACCGGGAAAACACTGACCAGCTGCCGCTCCAGGGGTGAAATAAACACGAAACGCTCTGGTGGCCCCGATAAAACACTGCGCTTGCGAACAGAACTCCGTTGGAAAACAAAGAAAAAAATGCCAATACCAACACCGTCCCACTGAAGTTTCCAAGACGAATGAAATAAAACTGATTTCTCAAGACCAAAAAAAACAAAAACAAAAACATAGTTAGTGTTTGCACATATTTAAATATTTATATAAATCCCAGTTGTGCGCTTATTTTCAAAGAATATCTTTTTCTCCAAATTTTAAATGAAGACTAGAACGACATAATCTTGGAAATAACGCATTTCTTGGATTTTTTTTCTTCTTTACGCATTTAGCTGAGCTGACGGCAGGGCTCGAATGTCCACTTGGAGGCCCCTCCGTACAATTCAATGCTGGTCTCCGACCAGGCAAAGACGTTGCCCACCAGCGCTTTGCTGCTGCACGTCGCCAGGTTGTAAATCTCTCCGGCTGAAAGCTTCTTATCCCATATATTAAAATTTGCCAGCTCGCCTACGAACGCTTGCGTCGCATCAAAACCTCCTCCGAGTGTGTCCTGTGGGAAAATATTTCAAAATATGTGTTTTAGGTTACGGCGTTAATGTTTAGCGCACAATTATTTCCAAGTTAATGATCCATATATATATACACACACACCCTTTCTCAGTAAATGTGGGTTTTATCTAATTAATTGAATACTACAGACGTCGCTCCAAAGACCTAAATTATGCGTCGTTAAACCCATAATTGTCTTGTTTGTCCGTCCCAGGATATGCTGGGGCACAGAAATCATTATGGAGAATGCCCACGTGGTTGTCTGTTCACCGTTTTTTTTTTTTTTAGCTTGATGCCTTTAACTTAATATTCAACTGAGCATATGCATAGAATCACTTGACTAGGATGTCATGTATGTTAATTATTGGAGGGTATACCTTGGTATGCATGTCATTCATATTAAGAAATACAGCATAATAGAGTCATTCCACGTAGGCCTACCTGTTCTTGCCCCAGTACCAGATCCCCTTGCGGTTTGATGGGGTGGTAAGGAGCCAGGTTTTCCCCGTTTCCTCTCATCACGCCATCCTGGAAGGCCTCCCACACGCCATCACGTGTTGTCCAGGTGACGCAGATATGATGCCATTTTCCATCGTTGATAAGAAACGGCAACTTGGCGACCTACGGCGGAAACACGCTAAACTTAGGTGGTGTCATTTTCAATCCATGTACTATTCTTGCACATGTTATATAAGCATGGAGTGGAGTATGATCGGAAAACCGTACCTTATCATTTATGAGTATCTCCATTGGGTTATTCCCCCATTCAATCAGCACCAGCTCGTTCGCTTGGCCGGGCACGGCGTAGGAGAATGGGGTGCCCACCCCCGGCGACGCGTTTGATTTGATCCACATGCAGACGGTGAAAGCGTACATTTCTGGTAGACTTTTTTTAACTTTGGCATACATGTAATTAGTTCGTAGAGGAAATGTCAGCTGGAACTTATCGAGGGGTCTGTTGTCTTTCTGACCTGCAATAAGGAAGAAAAGAACCATATGTAAACGTGACTTTACGTGAGTGTCCTCTTCAATAATCCCACAGCGAGATAACCCAACACGTAACGATTTTCTGAGAATCATAACGTCAAACCACACGATTTTATAACTGCAACATTAATCGTTCAGATAAAACAGAAATAAACAGAGTAGGCTATATACTGTTACAATAACGTGATTGGTGATATCGCTTTGCGTATTGAGATTTGATTTTGTGGTATGGTTGAACTAGTCTGATTCTAGTTGACCAAGACTCGTTGATCTACTATTTATATTCCGAAAAATATCGCGAATGCAACACCACGAATAGCGGTTTCACCCATCTTCCTTCATTCCCATTTGTTATACGTTGATACTTATAGAGCGCAGTAATATAGGGACTGCAAGCCGTCATAAATATCCCAAATCTGCCCACGTAAAAGACGGATAACATGGGTTATTTGTCACCCTTGCAAAGTTTGTTAACTTAAAATGCGAAAGAGACAAAACAAATAAGAAACGTTTAACGGCGAATCACACAGCTTTCGCTTCAGTTCCGCTTGTCTGGAAATTGTGACAGTGAAGTAGCCCATTAGGCTATAAACGTGTTAATGTGGACGGGGATATGCAAAGCAATGCAGCTCTCCATTCTCCCGCCCTATCCGCAGCGTGCTCTCTGCGACACTACTGGCTGAGGCTGACAAATGGCTTCGGATCAGGATGACTTATTCATGTTTTAGATGGGGAAAAAGAAGCCCGGGTCGCCTAAAATATTATATATGTAATGGTTCGTCTAAGAAATGAGTTCTGCTCATATATTGAACGATTTAGAGCGAAATCAATATAAATATTTTGAGTTAGCTAAAACAGCAATAATGTTATTGTTGTTGATGATGATGATGATGATGATGATGATAATAATAATAATAATAATAATAATAGGAAGACAATGCTGCGCATGGGCGCCACATAACAGACTAAATGGGCTTTCCTGCTTTCCGTAGGTAACTTACCTTTTTCCAGGTCTGTGATTCTATGGTGGAGCGAAGTGAGAGTCGATTCAACTCTGCCGCGCTGCTCCGTCTCGTTCTTCTGACCGAGTTTGCTCTCCTCCAGAGTATTGACCCTAGACAGAACCTGTTTCTCCATATCGTCGATTTTGTTTTGTAGTAAGTCTTTGAGACTGTTGGTCTGGGCTGAATTGTTGGTTCTGCTGAACTGCTGCATTGGACAGAGGAAGGATGGGAAGCGTTAGAAGGCTGGTTTAGAAAAGCTGGTCTAAACAAACACGTCTACACGTGTCGGGATGTTTCCAGGTTTTAGTCAGCTTAAATAATTAAAAACGTTTATCCTCGCGGCCTTAGTTACTATTTACACCATGAGTTCATCCTCATTTATACTCTATTTCCTTCATTAGGATGAGAGTAATTACAGACCTGTTGGAGAAAGCTCTGCTTAAAATAACTATATTTAAAGTAGTGGATTAGTGACGAAGCTCCGGAGAATGGAAAGAAACCCAGGGCTACATAGGATGTAAGGCGTACATAGCATAAGCAAGTCACATGCATCTGGAAAATGCAAGTGTAATTCTAAACTGCATAATTCAGCAGCGCCAGGGCAAATACGTACATACCTCCAGGTTTTCAAGCCTCTGTTTAAGGGTCTGCAATGTCTGCCCTAGTTGCGCGAGCGTATCCGTCGGA
The DNA here is from genome assembly GCA_026776725.1 of Gnathonemus echidnorhynchus. Lineage (NCBI taxonomy): Eukaryota > Metazoa > Chordata > Actinopteri > Osteoglossiformes > Mormyridae > Gnathonemus > Gnathonemus echidnorhynchus. The sequence goes on along the minus strand of JAODJU010000095.1, from coordinate 12,941,999 downwards.
CCCCTTGACACATCGCCCATGGTGTTTTTAGAGCCAGTCTCCTTTCTCCTGCCTCCGGCTTTTGAGTCTCCCAAGTCAGGACCAACCTGGCTCTCACACCGAATTAACTTTGATGTTAGTTCTCTGATCGTCTCTTTCTGGTTCATGATGGTTTCTTTTTGCTGAAGCACAGTTTCCCTTAGCTGCATTACCGTGGTCTTCAAATCCTCGGCCGGTCCGTTGTTTTGCATGGTAGCCGTACACAAGTCCATATCCTTGGGCACGGACGTGCAGATGAATTGCGTTTGTCCAAAATCTTGAGTAGAACCCTCCAAAAACAAGAAGGAAATAAGGAAAAGTTTCAAAGAAATCCTCTTCATGTTGGTCTGCCTCGTACTTGCACGTTGCCTGCCCTTGGTTCGCGGGGAGAAACCGCCGCAGTATTGAAGTAGTTTCAGCACCTCGGCGCTGTCCAGTGAAGTTGTGAGCAGTTGGTGGATCGAGTCTGCTTTATATAGCGCTCGGTGGCTGTAGTGCAGATCCGTCGCATCACAGCGGGACAGAATCCTGGTTTTGCAACCTAATCACCCCACCCTGTCCCCCCTCGCACACACCCCATCAATCCTATTAAGGTGGGGAAAGCAGGCAATTCAATCAGATCACATCGGAAGTTTGTGATAAGGGGAAAAAAAACATTTATTTGTAGTTAAATCTGCCTTCTTCACCCCATCAATGAAATGCATAAAGCAATTCAGGTTTTAAGACGTCAGTTTCCGTATATTCAGATTTATTTCCAAGGCAAATCACAAAGTATATGTCTGTCTTTAAAGTTTTATACTCTGTATTAAATGTGTGCGTGCTTCTTGTATATATGTGAAGAAACATCCAAATAATTTACGCCTTAAATAAAATATTAGGCTAATGAAGAAACGAAAGATAGCTATGCAACGTTATATTATAAAAATGATTGAATTTCAGTTCTGGCTTGATACTCCCACGCGGTTTCTTCCCGGTGTGTTTATCTATATAATGTCCGCTAGGCGACCGTATAACGAATAGGAAATATTATCTGTTGTTTTTTTACGCAAAGTTGGAGACGGGAATGTAGAAAACATAAATAATGGTACAAATATTTTGAGGTATGCTTTATTGCAGACATAGCATGTATGCACATTTTTGTAAAAGAAAAAAATCCCTGTTAGAATCATTCAGACTGATCGTTTTCCGCACCGTATTGGTTTCATTGGCGCATAGGCTTATATTAGAAATCATAAATAACGTTGATCACAATTAAAATGTGGTCGAGTAACAAAAATGTCAATTAACTTGTATATGTTGCATTTTGCCGTATGCTTTCACATACAGTACGTAGCTGCAGAGAAGTATGTACTTGCTTCACTTAATTGTTCTTTTTAGCTTAAGGCGATCTGTTTGCATCCGAACCATTAAAGTATGTTTTGTCGTTGCAGTAGCTCATTAATAAAAATGAGAAGTCTAAGTCTATCCAACCATCCCTCTTCCCTCCGCTTACTCTGGTCACGGAGTCATGATTGCATTTTAGGGATTTTAGAGACGTTAAGTTAGTGTTTAAACTCTTAATATTACTACCGACAATGTAATTTCAGTTTCTCATTACTCATATGTCAAGTAGCTAGTAATGCGACGCTGAGATGTAATTATGCGATTGATGTAACTTTATGAAATTAGTGGATTTTTTTCTGGTGTACAGCGTATAACTTTCTCCGGTCCACCTTAACGCAGGCTCCGCCCCCCGGCCAAGGCGGGCGGGGTCTTGGCGCCGTGCCGACCGCACGGAGCACCAACCCCGGGCTCTCAGCTCGCGTTGCCTGCTCCGTTTATCCGCCATGCGGGCAGCGCACCGCAACCGCGTGTTCCGCTCACTTAATTTTCTCGGGAATTGATTCGGGAACCGACGCAGTTTCGGTCAACGAGGACACGTTTCTATCTACTCACGGAAAAGCTCAAGCCCTCACATTATGCCTTATACATTCAGATCATGTCTATTGCGTCTTATCCTGTGCAGTTCAAATGCGTGTTACATTCATTATGACTACTGCATCATGCTTCTTTTACACAACCGTTATCTTCTGATGTTAAACTTTTCGCAATTCTCTGTATTATATTATCTTGATATATGACTTATAGAGTTTACACTTGTGCCTAACACTGATCCCAGCCGACTGCGACAAATAATTATAGGTGGTATGACTGAAGCATGTTACTTGTAGGCTGGATATGTACTACGTGATGTAGACCAACAAAAACAGACTGTGACTCATAACTTTAGCTTGTGTAATAAACAGTTAAACCATAGAGGGCTTGAATTACATATCGTTGCACAATATGCGGTGTACCAAATAACGAGGACTTTGTGTGTGTGTGTGTGTGTTGGGGGGGGGGGGGGGTGTGCATATGGGAGGGAAGTCTATCCCTCAATCATTACTGTTCGGGGGTGCATGTCTTTTTGGACGTTTTTATGGCGATGTATAGCTGCGTTGCGGCTTACAGGAAAGTAAGAGGGTAGAGATTCCTAATATTTAGTGGCCGTTCTCCGACAACTTACTCCTTATATAAATTTCTTCCTTTCTGTCTTTTTCTGGTGGCAATTTAGAATGACTTGGGATTAGGTGAGCCGAGAAACGGGATATTGTGTCTGGCAGAAAACTTTACAAAAGTGCCGCCATAGGGGTATGAAATCGCTGGTCTCAAGTAGTATATTTGCAACGTATTAATATTTATAACATATAAATGGACAATAGTGCCTTCATTTCCTAGATGTAATACAGCAATGCTTTGTCAATATATCATTTAGTGAGAAATATTTCCTTTGGCACCCCAGAAAGTCTGATCAGACTCCCGTTTGGAAGATTTCTGAGAGTGAGTCCCATCATCTTTCAGACCACGTGCCGCACTAATCTAACAATTTGATCTCTGCTTGAACTGTAGGTGCTATACTTTAATTGTGAATCGCAAAAATATTGAACATGGCCATTTTTATCACGATAGTTCAACATTGACCGGAAACAATCATGCCAATTACAGAAAGCAAGCAAAAATATTCTGCGTACATTACAATAAATTTGTTTATTTTTTTATTTAGGCATTCTAATCAGAAAGATGACACGCAATATTCTATAAGCACTTTCTAAGAGAAAAATACATGGCTTAAGTTCAATACACTGAATGCATCTACAATGTGGGGAAACCAAATGTGGGTCTCAATTTGCGCATTCGTTTGTCAGCGTAAATCTACGTCCTCATTCGCATTATTCTGGCATTGACAGCAGACGCTTCCTTCTGACGTTTGAAACTGTTATATTCCACTCATCCACTATATCCAACTCCTTAAATGTAAGATGAGATTATTTTATTATTAAACATTAGGTCAGTACTATTGTGCTCCCACAAAATCCAAACATTCGGCTGCACAGAAATCCATGTGATCAATGCGAGTCTTATGTTTCTAATTAGTGATCTTTATCCAGCAGACCGCTTTCTGTACCCTGAGATATAGCCTACGAGATGTTTCTCAGCAAGACGTAGGCTAACCCACATGGCTCGTGGCTGTAATGTAGCACGCGAATTAGTGCAGAGCTTTTCGAAAGCTTGTAGACCGGGCGCAGCTGATTTAGTGCTTTTACTTTGTTTGCAGGCTGCCGGTACTATCACAAGGTCAGTGCCAGCTCCCCACCCCGCAGTATAAAGTAGAAAGGCTGGAGCAGAGCCGGGCTGCTAGAAAATGGTCTCCGTAATAATCATTCTCCCCGCATCTTCTGAATAATGCATCCCCTTATAAGAGAACGCACTCTCTAATGACAGAGATAGATCAGTATCATTTCACATGTGGGCACCGACTTGGCGCACTCCCGTTTCCTGTAACAGCGCTGGTTAATTTCGTAAAATGATTTTTTAAAGCCAAGGATTTTATTATTATTACTACTCAGCAGTATTAGAGAAAAGTCCTTTGATGGAGGGAAGACTGTTGGTGCTCATAGATATTTGAGGCTCTCTCCTGTTAATCACTCATCCTAATTTACAAGTCTTATTTCTGACTGGCCTCTAGCTGCTGTTTCACACCTGCTTTCTGACACACAGGTGTGACACAATTAACACAGTTGTTATAAATATAATTGATAATTTGGTAGCAAGTACAAATTGTGGTAGCATGCTAATCTGTCGAACAATTACATCAGTGAAGGCATTTACATACGCGAGCGATTGAAAAGCTCTGTTTAGAGCACCACCTTAATTAAGAGTCCCGCTGCGGACACGGCACAGGTAAACATTACGACTCTAGTTCTATTTAACACTTCCGTCGCATCCATCACTTTGCATCAACGATAGAAAGAGAAGAACGCCCTTACGTATCCGTTATGTTTGCATAACTTCATTTGCCTGCTCCGGGTGCTGGGCACATCACAGAGCTTGTTCAGGCAGCCTGTGGGAAATGTGATTATTACCCAGGAGGATATGATAAATAATTTCGTGGCAATGTATTTTCCTCATCAATATGTGCTTACTATTTATGCTCAGTGATATGGATTTAAACAAAAGATGGTAATCATATTTACAGATAACCTGAAATGCGTTTTCAATCGACTTAACGGTAATGATGATGTCACACCTTCTAGGTTCTTGGTTCGATTTCTTTCCAGGAGTTTGGATTCCAGTGTCAGTTTCTAGTGTGGAGTTTACATATGTTCGTCTGATTTTACGCCAGTTTTCTCCCTCAGTCCACGAAGATACAGTTAGGTGAATTGGTGTCTCTGAAATGCCTGTGTGTCTTACGGTGGGAATGTGCGCGAGCCCTTTGAAGCTGGACTGTGCACAGGGTCTCCCTATAGTAAATGTTATTTACTAATGTCCCAGAGAGCTGTGATCGGTATATTTAGCTACCCCTCAGTAAAGGAGGAGCATTCAGAACCTCAAAAATGGGGCACTTTCAATCATTCGACCAAAACCCCCTGCCTCCATCGGCTCCTGCCTGCTGCGAAGGACGGGTATCCTGTCCGTGATGTTTCCCTGCCTGGTGCTCTTTGCTCTCTGGGACAGACTCTAGTACCCCTGCAACTCTATACTGGATAAGTGGATGGAATATGCGTGGATGGATGGAATTCCTCTTGTAATTTTAGTATCTGGGATTCTACATGGCTACAAATGTAAAATCTCAGGTGGAATTTTGTAAAACTACCGAATGCTTATGCAACTCCGGGCATGACAGTATAGGGTGACGTAATAATCCACTTTGTTACGCCTACTGAATCTGCATCTGCAATATTTTTCGAAGCACTTCCACTGTTATGCTGTAAGGAAAATTTAATCTTGGAAAAGGCACAATGTCACTTATTTAAAGGGTAAAGCATTTACTTGAGTTTGTCATTGGCTTGGAAAGCGGCGATGTTCAGAGATCTTGACATTATAATAATGATAAGGACGGAGTACGCGACTGAAAACGGGATGCAAGCACTCCGACCCCGATTTTTCAATAGCGCGCTGTTCTCTCTGCGCATCTGTCTTCCCAGAAATTAGTCTAATTCATCAAGCAAAATGCACAACAAAAAGATGACTAAATAAATAAATAATACTAAATTACGACCGCCGACTAAAATTGCACGCTTCTCACAGCTGCAAAGAATGACATGTGAGTCACAACCGCTGACCGTAGAAATGCTGGGTGGCATGAGCTGAATCTCGTTCAAAAATCCAATTAAAGCATCCCGGCTCTGTCCTGTGTCTCGTGGTTTGGCTCCCCCGGACTGGCCCTCACCAGATGGAGGACCACTTTAGCCGTTTTTCGGGGTTACCATAGGACATGTACGCGCCACCTTTTACAACTAGAGGGATGCATAGCCGCGTGACGTGTACTTCACGTGGAGTTAATTAAACCTCAGAGTCACGGCGTAAGGTTTACTTTCAGCACTGCTCTTATGGTCAGCATGCAGAATAAATCATAGACGCTCTTCACATGTTTTACTTAAAAGCGTAAGATATCTCCTGTCATGTAGGGCAGTGGTTCTTGATTGATGCAATACGTACATCATTTGATATACAGCACTTTGCGCTGAAATCGTGTTATGATTCACTGATTTATTGTAGGAGGCGGCGAAGAAGAAATAATGCAGACGACAACTGAGGGCGTGATAGAGAAAAAAGAAATACGTATATTGATAAGTATAACAGTTAATAACTACGGTTTTTAAAGTTCAGTCTCCCTGTAATATTGACAACATTATGTTGTACAAGAAATTGCCTCTGAATGAAATGAGAACCTCCCACACCGTCAGCGCTGGAAAAAATACTAATCTATAATATTTTATTATTGATATGAATAAGCCGGTCTAATTTCCTAGTAACAAAACCTTTCCATTTCCTGCACTTAGCTTAGTGGCTCTATTGCTTCTGAAATGTAAATGCAGGCAAATTTCATTTAGTAAATTCCCTTGCCCTGCTTTTCCTGCAGACACAACTGGCACATTTTCTGTGTGCACGTGTTCACCTATTCAAGCTGGGGTATTAGAATGAAGCATGTATTTGCTCACCTGAGAGCTGCATTTGAATATCAAAAGATACCACTTGTATGTGAAATACAGCTCATAATTATGACAAATGACCTTTGATGTGATGCCACTCAGTATTGTACCCTTCTTTGGGGAGTTTCTCAGAGAGTTTAAGCACCAGACAGACCCAAAAATACCTCCTGCAACAACAGGCTTGACAAGTGGATGCTGAGGATCAAAGGGGAATGAAATCTGTACCTCATGGATCGGTCAGTCACGTGAAGGATTATATGTCAGAGCTAATGGCTTCCTAGATATGATCCTCTTAGGAAATTACCTGTTGTACTTTGGGATACACTCTTTGTCCCTCTTTCAGCAAAGGCTGCTATCAAACCTGCGATGTAACATGGCCCATATTGTATGAATTTCATGAAACCTGCGATGTAACACGGCCCACGTTGTATGAATTTCATGAAACCTGCGATGTAACACGGCCCACGTTGTATGAATTTCATCGAACCTGCGATGTAACACGGCCCACGTTGTATGAATTTCATCGAACCTGCGATGTAACACGGCCCACGTTGTATGAAT
>JAODJU010000095.1:12921002-12934028 GCA_026776725.1 Gnathonemus echidnorhynchus | reverse complement strand
ATGACCATAGGTGAGGGTAGGGACGAAGATGGACCAATAGATCAAGAGCTTTGCTTTCCGGCTCAGTTCTTTCTTAGGCACGACAAACCGGTAAAGCGCCTGCAAAACTGCAGACGCCACTCCCATCCGTCTGTCCAGCTCTCAATCTCGCCTACCCTCACTCGTGAACGAGACCCCAAGATACTTGAACTCCTCCACTTGAGGCAGTATCTCCTCCCTGACCTGAAGAGGGCAATCCACCCGTTTCTGGCTGAGAACCATGGTCTTGGACTTGGAGGTGCCCAGCCCGAAAGAGGCATGTGGGACTGTCCCCGGGTGAGCCCACCACCCGCAAGGGGAATGTCAGGGGTTCTGTGCATTGTGGATCAGGTGGTGGCCAAGGGAGGCCCTGGCGGTCTGATCCCCGGCTGACAAAACTGGTTTTTCTTCCACACCCGTACATAAGACTCTATTAGGTTTCTTGAGTGAACGAAACATATGGGTGTCCTTCTGGATGCATGTAACAGGAGCATAGCCCTTTCCCAAGGGAGGGGGTGTGTGTGAGAGAGGAGGGGTGGTGAATGCAGTAGATAAAAATAACCTTTCTCACTGAAGAAGACTATAGATTTTCAGTCAATCCACATACCATATCTATTCTTCGAAAGCAACAAGCATGATTCCCAAGTGGAAAACTTGCCAAAGAAAAATGCGGGTATCAGAAGGCCATAGAGTACAGAAGGCCATAGAGAGGCTGCAGCCCCTGGCCAGTCAAGGGCATTTTGTATCCCAGTCGCCCTCTGGAGTTGTCGGTGTGCGTTTACACTTCACTGACTGCTAAATAAATGTGTCTTGTCGTAAGAAGTGATGGTGAGAATTGATGCTGGGGGATGCGCAGACATTTCTGCCACAGTGCAACAGATTCCGGTAAAACCTCGCACTTTGTACAATCGCACAATAAAAATTATGAGCCTTACAGAAAAATCTATAGATTTACCCTTGAAAACATACCCAAGCCGTTACATTCAAAATGCTTTTCATCATATATTTTCATATTCAATGCCTGAACATTCGTCACTGCACTAGTTATGTACAAACATATCAGAATTGTTTCTGGTCCAGTGCCAAACATGAAGTAGCTAAATGTCACGTTGGGGCACAGGGACAGAGTGATGATCCAGGCGGCTTACAGACAACAGGGCTTCACTGAGAAATAAACTACAGGCAAAACCAAAGGACCATGAGGGGACAAACCCAAAGGCGGGTAGGGCAGGACTAACACTCAGGGAAGCACTGGAGAGACGGTGACAAAGAACACAAACTAGGGTCTAAAATTCAGGTAGCACAAACAAACCACAAGCACACCACTAACAGATCTACATCCACAATGACTTACCAAGGAGTAGGGCAAAGGTCAGCACACATATATACTTATAACAAGGGCTACATGAGGGGCAGGTGCAGCACATAACAAAACACTGGGACTGAGAACAAGAAGACAGAGATGAGGGTTCTTGCCACTTAGCATTCAAGGCTCATACGCTAAAGATGGGATGACAGACCGGACTGGGCAGGGACTGGTCCTGACAATAATATTATAAGATATACCGGAGAAGCACTTCACAGATTGCTTTGTGTAAAAATAGGAATACAGTACAATAATAAAATTTACATAAAGGCGATTATATAGAAGACAAAGTGCAAGACTATGGAACACCATAATACTCAAAATAAAATATATAAATTAATGTATAAATATAGAAATAAATAAAATAAATAAAAGTATTGTGTCCTTTTGTTTTAAAATAATTTAATAAATGGTATTACATTTCATAATATAATGCAAATGTTTTACTTAATTCAAATTCTATTTCATAATAAAATCCAACTTTTCATAATAAGAGTGCACTCTGTCAAACATTTTAAGGGTGCGGGATCGAGCTTGTGATTTGCTAATCCTTTGCGATCCGTTATTCAGCCTAGTAGATATAGGAAGCAGCCTGAAAAGTCCCGGCAAGCTTTGGAGGATGTTAGGGAGGTCAGTAGTTGGATGCATAGAATAGCGGGTCAAACAGAAGAAAGCAGCATGGTCATGCCAAATATCTAACCCTCATGGCAAAGGTAAAAAACTGCGACACAGAGTATGTCTCCACACGGTATTTTACATATTTACATACAAGACGTCTTAAAATGATAAATTAACATGGCGCAAAGCTATAAATTAACTAATGCAAGAACCACAAGAACAGTTATTCATTGTAGTGCAAGTTGAAATGATATTGTATGTATACCGAATCAGACAAGGGGAAGAGGGGAATTGCCTCTGGGTAAGTGGATGACACCTGGGTGATGGATTACTGAGATACTAGGTGAGTTTATTTAGGAGCTGAGTGGCTGTGGGGATGAAGCTGTAGAGATGGTGCAGGGTCTGGGTCATGGTACACTTGAACCTTCTCTGTGATGGATCCTCTTTGCCCTGGCGGTGAACAGGTCTTATAGTGTTGGCAAGCCTGCGCTTTTCAGCTAAGTGGACCACACGTTGTTACCTGGCCTTGGAGAGGGGGGAGGCAGCAGGAAACCGGATGGTAATGAAGGATGTCATAACATTGTTAGTGACGGTAGAGTAGAAGTTCGATAAAATGCCTTGGGAGATTTTGAGCATCTTGAGGTAGTGTAGGACGAACACTCACATGTTAGTGTTGGTGCTTGTGGTCAACCAATCAGCAAGCTATTGCTGTAAGTGCCTCTCCAGTAAGTTGTATTTGAATGAAAAGTACCTAGCCTATAGTGGGTACTAAAAATGGTTCTAGAACTGCCTACAAGGAACTACAATCAGACCGAGGTCTTGCAGTGTGAACATGACAAAAGTCCCTGGTTCTAGAAGAAGGTTCTGGATACATAAAAATGTTCCAGTGGTGTGAAAGCCCCTCATGCGAACTGCAGGAGGGGGTCCATGATGGACTAGCTATAGGCTAGCATTAGCTGTTTAAAGGTTTTCATAACCGCTGGGGCCGGAGCATCACTCCTATACTTGGATAATATATATTTTTTGTTCCCAAAAAATTGAGAGTTCAGGAAACTAAAACTGATCACAAAATCTTAACATAAAAGATTTTACAGTAATATGTAATATTAGTTGTATGATGGAGTATTGATTGGTGACGGCTTTTTAGGTTTCTGGACAATTTCCATCGAAATTCGAGGCCGATTTGGTGAAACGCAGCCGTAGAAGTCGGACCACATTCCCCTTTCAAAATGGTTTGTGTTACACTCCTCAAAATTAGCACTTCCAAACCAAAGCATGTGGCTTACTGGGGTAACTGGATATCAAGTGTATTTGTGGACTGGCGCATTCAGCCGTGTTATTCTGCTATGCGAAACGTAAACAAGTTGACTGGGGGGGGGGGGGGTGAAATTGTGTATAAGCCAACAGCAATTTGTGTTATACAAGCATCTTTCTCCTCTTTGCCTTTTACTTGTCAGCCAGATTGCATTTTGGAAACACGCCCAATAGCAGAACTGCATGCATGCTTATTTATTTATGAGAAGAGGGCAGATATGACTGAAGAGCATGCTTACATTAATAACATGTCAATGGGTGTGCGTTGAACATATGACAGACGCCTACGTTTTCTTGATTTACTTCTTCTTCTTCCTTTTTGTAAAATAAAGGGTAAAAGGTGCAATTCGGTGTACCAGCATATTTGTTCTGTCCTAGCAGCTCACCGCAAATAATTGTTTGATTTCCTGTGCAATGCGTGTACTAAGGTGGGCCGTGGCAGCAGCTGGTTGTTGTTAATCTAATTCCAATGCTCCGTTTGGTTCAATAACTGTATCCTTGGTGTGATGCAGTAGAGCAGAAGGGGTGGTACTCTGGGACTTAATCACAGACATTTTACATTCTACTGATTGACGTGAGTTCTGCCACCAGTGTGACTGGCCGGAGCCTTGCTGGTCCAGCCTAGCAGGTGCCTAGCTCTACCCATATATCCTTCTCTTTTCGTACCCAGCAGATCATGCACCACCACCAAATTGCCAAGTGACAGCTACACTTGCAACAAACCTTCATCCATATTTTCATAAATAACACAACTGAAGTTCTTACCCACTCTATCAATATATACCCGTAATATGAGGGAGGAGACTCATATGTATATATGTATATATATATCCATCCATCCATCTTCTGAAGCTGCTTAATCCCAACTGGGGTCATGGGGGGGGGGGACCGGAGCCTATCCTGGGAACAATGGGTGCAGGCGGGAACCAAACCTGTGCAGTCGCCAACACACTGCAGGGCGCACACTCACACACAACTACAGGGCCAATTTAGACTCACCAATCAACCTATCCTGCACACTTTTGGACTATGGGAGGAAACCGGAGCCCCCAGCGGAAACTCACGCAAACACGGGGAGGGGGTGCAAACTCCACACAGAAAGGACCCAGAACCAAAACCAGGACCTACTTTCTGTGAGGCAGCAGCACTAACCGTATTATTTCATTTTACTGTCTTTCACTCTCAATATTTATAAAATATAACATAAGACATGTCTGTGTGGGTGTGAATGTACAAATGGGGGTGTACAAAGATAATTTAAGGATTGTACTTTTTCAATGGTCCTCCCATCTGCTGCCAATTGATTTTATACTGTTACCTCTTCAGGTGAGTTTTTTTTATAATTCTAAAGCAAAAAAATCAATAGAGAATGTAATAAATTGCTGGTAGAGATTTCAAAGAATGTGTGATATTTCTTTTAAGAATTTATTACCTTATCAACCATGTATTGCCATAGTGTCATCAAATGACATATGACTGATATATTTTTAAAATAAAAGTAACAAAATAAAACGGTACAAATATTAAATCTTTGGGATTAGTTTTATTCTGCAGAATATGGCAGAAAAATATACACAATAAAAATGGGGAAACAAAGATGCATTAAAAGAATAAAACACAAAAATAAAAAATACACTACATACTTGCATTCTTGGTCCATATGTAGTACAAATAAATAGAAAATCAATTACTTTTCTGGTTGGGTCAGCGAGATTTGTGCTTCGATGTTGGTTTGGATTTAATATAAAAATGTTGATTTGTAGGCAGTGGGAAGGGGCAGGATAACCCGATGAATCATTCTACTTAAAAATGTTCTTCCACTGGTTTTTAGACATTATAAAAGAGTAACATTACCTTTAGTTAAAGGTGCATTGAGCGCATTCTTATTGATGGATTGTATAGCTCTATTTCCCTCATAAGGAATCATTCCCAGCTGGACTCTCTTCTTGAAGGTCCCCTTAAGTCAGATCAGAAATCTTTCACCCCCTTTCTCATTCGGTCCTGGGTTTCTGAGCCCTGTTACTCACAAACTGCACATTTAGTAGAAACAGACGTCGTTCCCCTGTGCAGCAGACAAAGGAACATACTCTGTCTTTAAAGCAAGGCTTTTCCCCCAGAATTCCGAGCTTCTTTGTTTCAGTGTTCTTTGTGAGGGGAGCCGCAGGACTACAGAGTGAGAAATGCCCACAGAATAAGATGCACCCTGTCAATCACCTGTGGTATTTCCATGTTTTCTGATGAGCTGAAATCCTAGCACACGCAGTGAGGCCTGGACTTTGCAAATCATTATGTATTTTCTCTCTCTGTAGGAGGAGGTGGGGAGGTGTTCTTTTTTGTCAGATTAAACGGAGAAATGAGTGAGACAGAGAGGAGACTCATGGCCACCTTAACGCTTAATCTCCTCTCCTGGTCTCCCTTCCCGCTTTCTTAAGAATTGGGTGTCCAGGGTCCTGCCATCCTCTGAATTCTCTTTCATTTTTACATTGTAGAACATTCTCTATTGATATTTCTCTGCACTGTTGTCTACCGGTGGCTTCCTGTGCTGCCCTGCTATTGTTCTCTGATCCTCTCTATGATTGTTCATCCCGTACCACATCACAGACCCAGATGGTGAGTGTGGCCATTGCATATATAACTGACACCATCACATACTGATGGGACCTTTGAAATGGCAGCTGAATCACCCCACATCCATGTGCTGGGAGCACAAATGGTGCTGGGAGCACAAATGGACAGTTACTGTTGGGCATGAGATCTGAATGCGGTAGTTTGATGTTTGCTTGTGCCAAAAATGGCTTCTTTTTCCAACAAATTACTTGTTGATCAGTGGACATCTTCACAACAGTAATCCACATATGCATGCTTGCACGCACGTGCGCACACACACAGACACGTGCGCACACGCACCCGGGCACATAGTGCTGAAAAGTGTGTGAGCGGCATTAGTCAAACTTCTGTCAGTCAAGGAGTGGGAGTGTGTGTAGGTGTTTGTGTGGAAGTCATGGACATTTGATGATGAATTATGGGGATCTTTGGTTCCAGAAAACACAGTAACGATGTCCTGTAGTTGAACAGGACCATTTTGTAACCAAGATACAGCATCTGTTGATCTCTAGTTTGAGCTGAAGTCAACAGTCAGTTTCTTTTAGTCACAGGGACAGATGGGAATATTTTTTGGCAGTTTCCTCCCCCGATTTTAAACACCAAACTCCTGGTGTTTGAGAAATCAGTACAAAGACAAAATGTAACGTGGCTTTGAAAAGGAACATGTTTTTTTTTCCCGGGGGAACTTCATTTGTTCAATGCAAGTAAAACTTTACCAGCCAGATTGTACTGAACAGGGTTCAGACAATAAGACTGTCAGGACCAATAAACCATTTTGCTGGTACAAGTAAAATGAACCGCAATTTTTCATGAATGAATATTAGTTGCAGTTCTGTTTTGCAATTTATGATTTATTTTTTCGCTTCAATCTAACCATAATTCAAACAGTTGAGCACAATTCCTGAACAACTCCACAGTCATATGCACAAATAATAGACAAAAAGAATATTCACTCAAAACGCCACAATCCGACTGTGCTTCGACTAACATGCAATTGCATTTTTGCAAAGCTAGCGTCCTTATCGCTAAACTCGAATGAAGCGTTAAAAATGGTATCACGCTGAATTAACTCGCAATCGCAATGAGCGGCGCAGAGCCCGCAAGCCGCCCCGCGGTGCATTCTGGGTCTGTCTCAACATGGCGGCGCCCTTGTGCAAATGCTGAGAACGTGTCTCCGTGAGCGAAACCGACTCTATCCGCATTACGTTTAACCGCTGTCACTGCAAGGGACCGTCGGCTGCCTTTCTACGGAAGCGCCGACGAGAAGTTCGAATCAGTAATCCGCTAACGGAGCCCCAGGGGCATCCAGGTGTGGCTTAGACGTGAGAGTCCGTGTAGAGATGGGCCTCCTTTGCAGCCCTTAGCGGAGAGAAGTACCGTAGATCCCCCATATCCCTGCAAACGTGCACAGGGTGGATTTGGACGTTTGGCTTGAACCCCGGATTCATTTTCATCATCAAGTGATCTTTCGGCGGTCGTCTCTCTTTTCGAGAAGAAAGAGAGGGAGGGAGACGCGAGAGTGACCCAGCCGGCGTGAAGGATTCGGCCGTGCCAAGGTCTGTGAGTGGTGGGCGAGAAATCGCCATTTATAATCATCCGACTGGCATGCCCTGCGGACGGACTGACTGACCCGTTACACCGAGACTGCATTGCGGTTATTGGGAATGTCGCCGCTTGGCTTGCGGGCTGTGTTACATTGCATGCCTTTGAGATACTTGCAAGCCAGCTGCAGTTGTTCGTTGCTAAACGTGTTAGCCAGCCAACCAGCTAGCTTTTATTTGACATGTCTTCCTTACCGGCTGCCCGGGCAGCGGTGTTTAGCCGCATTTTCCTTCAGACTAACTTAACTCCTGCTTCTCTGCGTTATCTAGGGTAGTGAGTTTGTGACACTTATGAAATGATTACCTGTGCAGTTATGTAGTGCCCGTGTGTTTATGTTCACCGTTACCTGCGGCTGTCCGCGTGACACGTAGGCGTGTCCAGTGTACTGATTTATCCACTATAATTAACGAGCGCCACATTCATGGTCATTGACGACATCGATCGCGGGTGTGACGTGGTAAAAAGCATGATGTCAGGCTCAGATAAACCAATAGGCTGCTGCTGTTAGGTAGCTCGATCTCCTATTTTTATTTCTGTATTGAAAGTTTTATTTCCCTTCTGCATTTATGTCCTTCCTTTGCCTTTACCCGTTGGTGATTACCATTGAATTTTTAGCGGACCTGTTGATGGGCTGTGTAAAAATATTTGGAGAAATTCACCCCTCAGGTTACAGTTAGCTTGATTTATAACTATATCCTTGTTTTTTTGCACTTGTCAAATTTGCATATTACTGCTTTTTACTGATATATAGTGTGGTATAGTGTCAAGGCAAAAGTAACAGGATTACGCAAGGTAATTTGATGCCTTTAGAAGTTTTCCCAGTAGCTTTGTTTGTTTTGATGATTTTTCATGGTGTTTTCCACGTTTGTAAAGGATAACGCTAAAAATATATGTGCAACTTTGTTGAAAACGCAGTAAGAATAAGTACTGTAATTTACAGATATTTTCCAACCTGGTCCTCGGGGACCCCCAGACAGTCCACATTTTTGCTCCCTCCCAGATCCATGCCAGACAGTCAAGGGTTCCCTGAGGACTGGGTTGGAAAACACTGATTTACGGCATGGATGTGTATTCTGGATGATTCATTTGTGTGACTATTCTAATATCATGCACACAGTTGCACCCCAACCCCCTCCCTCCCAAGCATTAACTTTTTATAATTTCTTTGCTGCGCTTTGCTCGGACTTGCAATCCAACCTGTTTGTGTCTCTGAGAATCTGCAGTTCCAAACTTTCACTTTTGCGTTCTATCACAAAGCTGAGGTGCATTTTGCTCTGGGCTATGCCTCTGGCATTCTCTACCTGTGTATGTCAATGCTGTCTTTCTTTTGTCTCCATTGGTTTAGTATGCAAAGTATTTTTGGTGCTTCATTTATGCTGGCTTATTTGCCAGCAGTAAGGAATTAGCCCTTATTGTTTTTTTTTTTTTTTGAGTATTTAAGGTGTTTGTTAGTAGATTATAGCTAAAGGACAGGTTATGTAGAGAAACCCTTGGCCTCCTTAACTGGGGTTGGCTTCTCCTCCAGCAGGGCCCTGATGAAAATGGACGTGGAGCTGCTCCACTCGCCTGTGGTGGGCCTGGCGGAGGAGGAGGAGGCTGACATGAGCGACTGGAACCTGCCGCTGGCTTTCATGAAGAAGCGCCATTCGGAGAAGATCGAGGGCTCCAAAGCGCTGGCGCAGAGCTGGAGGATGAAGGACAGGGTGAGGGGTTCTCTGCTGCCACTGCTCTTTCCAAAGCCATTTTACCAGTCTGTCCATCAGCGTGGGTCAATGGGAACTGGGCGTTTCGCGGCCGGCGTCTGCACCCTGCTTAGCCCTCTCCGCTGTCCTGGCTCTCTCTGCGCCTTCACAGTGTCGCCTAGGTGTTTCCCCCGTTTAGGGGTCCCATGTGTGACCATGTTTTGGTAGCTCCCTTTAGGAAGCGGCTCAGTGTCCCTGGCAAATGGTCTCGAGGAAGTGGGAAGCTTCTGTTTTCCCCACTGGTTCAGGCTCATCACCTACGTTAGTGTCGCGTCTGGTCAAATGTTCTCTGTTATTAACTTTCTGATTTTTTTTTTTTCCTGGTGGCTGGCTTGTGGTATAAAGTAGTTTTGTAGCTGTAATAAAAAATATGTCAGCATGTTAAATAAAGTGCTGATTTTGGGAAAGAATTTTAAGGGGAAGAGGATGTGTTTCATCTCAGCGCACCCTGTGGTTCCATTTCCTGCAGAAATGTAGCAGTTTTTAATACAGTAAATATACAGTGAGAAAAGTTTACTGTGGTCAGTGGTATGGTGGAGTTGCATTTGGTTTTTCATTAAAGAAGGGCAGACTTACATTTAACCTGGGGTTAAAATGCTGAACTGTTGCAGAACATCTGGTCTATGGAGAAATAAGATAAATATATATACGCTGAGAAGGCTTAATTGATACAGTTACCCAGAAGTAAGTTCTCTGTGTGCCGTTTTTGCCGATTATAAACGTGGATGCAGACGAATGCTGTTCTTAATCTTTTCTGTCCAGATGTCTGCTTGGTGTCAGGGGCCCCCAGTATCTGCAGATCTGCTCAGATTGGATGGGTTGAGACAGATTCTGACATGATGTGTTTCTAAGATTTGGGGGTTTGTTTTTTTTTTTTTAATAAGCCCTTTCTCCTGCTGTTTCTTAGTCTGGTAACAGACACGTCGTCTGTGTCCCGTATAGAATGACCCCGAGCCGGGCTTGATGGCAGGAGGCCTGTGAGCTCCAGTGGGCTCCCGTGTGCTGCGTCCAGCAGCCCGTCTAACCCCCAGTCCGCCTCCTTTTCCCAGTACAGCCTGGCTGGTCTCTCTGCGCTGTGCTATCTCTCTGTCGCCCTGGACAGTAGTAGTAGGATATGTTTATACCTGAATTATAATTGGTTATTCCGGTCCCACTGCCTTGGCAGCGCTGTGCTGACATGGTTTCGGTCGAAACCCCCAAAAATTCTGCGTTTGTAACATTTAACAAAACCAACATGTAAATTAACAATCAGATGTGTGGTTTGTAATGTTTTGTTTTTGTAATTTTTCCCCCCCTTTTTTTGGGTAAGTATACAAATGGCGTGTTGAATTCCAATTTCCCTCATATCTGAGGATTCTCTCAGTATGTTCTTGGGGCTGAAGCTTGGATGCTTTGCTTTAGGTTGTTGTATAAGAAGTTTCATCGACTCCATGTTTCAAGTGTCAAGAAATATTTATCAGAAGTTGCCTTAATTCGTCCAGTGTTATAGCCGGAGCCCAGTGGTATTCGTAGGTGAGACTTCTGAGCCGTCTGGAAGACGGGCCTCGAAACAGGGACAGTTCTTCAGCACAAGTCACTTTGTGTTTAGTCCATGGGGAATCAGGTCTGTGTGACTGGGAGGAGGTCCTGATGTGTCATCACCGGAGGAGCTCTTTAGCTCTGGGAAAAGAAAAAATGCTTGTATGCTCACAGATACAGATTTAATATGTTGGGGAATGCAGCAGGTTAGCTTTTAACTTTTTCTTTATTCCTTTGATCATTAAGACGTCTATGGGGTTTCCACGGCAGCAGAGACACCCGAGAATGTTTTAAAGAAGCGTGGGGTTTGCCGTGCGATCTCGGCCTGCGATCGTGATGAACCTGAGCGAATGCTCGGTCCTGCTGCCCTTTGGCAAGTGGCTCGGAAGCCGTATTCTTAAATGGGCCCGCTTCCTGCGGATTCGTGGGTAGATGCACCAGTTGCGTTTGCTAACTGGTGGCGGGGGTATGGAAACCGTCAACTCGCTGACGGGCCGCCATGGTGGGGGGGGTGTGCGTGTTTGGCACCGGAGTGGGGCGATGGAGCGTGTCTCTGACGTGGCTGCCCTGGGACGTGGCAGGAAGGCACTGGGCTGTGACAGTGCCGCCCGCGTCAGGCCGCATCCAGCTGGCAGCGGGCACAGCTATGCCCCTTCATGCTTGAAAATAGCAGCAGGGTGGTACAAGGCCTGGACAAGTGGTCTGCAGGGAATGCCCTACAGAGCTGTGGTTTATCGTAACATTTTTATTATCATTATTAGCTTAGCGGACGCTGATCGGAAGCTGTTTGCAGTTGTTTTGCCGCCCCCTTCCTCAGACTAAACAGCTCTGTGGATCATTTTGTAGAAGCCCAGGCTGATGTTCCACTGTTGAGATTTGCCCCCCCCCCACCCCGCCGCCCTGCCACGTGCTCCCTGTAGATGTGATGTTGAATGACGTGGAGAAATGCGTCGCTGCAGCTCAACACGCAGTCTTGCTTCAGCATGCCCACCTCCCTTCGCTCGCCCCCCCCCCCTTTTTTTTTTTGAGGAATCGTGAGAGCGCCCCGCCGAACGAGCGTGAGTCTGCGTAACATAAATCGAGCGTGACGCTTGGGCCATCTGCCGGGAGCTGCTGATGCAGGGCGTGCTGTGATAGAGTGCAACCCTGCCCCCCCCACTTTAGGAAATGGCAGAATTATGCGCCTTATATTGCCATAGGTGTGCCTCTGATGTGAAATGGGGGTCGTGGGGGGGGCGGAGTAAGTGACCGAGTAAGCGGGCAGGGGCCCTGTAGCCCAGGGTGCTCTTAAAGTACTACGGTATGACGGTGTACTTTTACCCAGCTCCTGTGTAAAGGACACTGGATTGAATCAGTGTTGCACCAGTGGTTGTGCCCACTCTCAGGTTGTGATGACTGGGTACCTCCCAGGCAGAGTGACGCAGAGCGCACGGCCTTGTGGGGATTTTATACTTGCCTCATAGCTTGCTTAGCGTAACACACATATGTTGTGTTTGCCGTAAAAGTTTGGAAGGGATAAGGGTCTGACTTCCACAGTACCCCACCTCTCTCGCCCTATAGCTGGGGTATAGCGTTCAAGCAGTACCGTTCGATGGGTGAGCGAGTCACTGACAGAAAATTTTACCGCAGGCATTTTACTTTCTGTTTATGCTTCGCTCCGAAATGGCTTACGGGTTGGCAGATGAGAAGCGTCAGCATAAGCCACAGTGGCTAAGTGCAGTGCGCAGTGCACAGCGTGCAGTGCTGGCTGTCTGAGAAATGTACAGTATCACTCAGGAGAATAAGGGTTCAGAGCACTTAGGGTGCGATCTATGACACACTGATAGAGTGAGCGACTGGATATGCGGGGGATAACCTCTAATAAAGCCAGTGACGGGAGCGTAAGATAGTACTGCAAGGGTGGGGGACCTGTTCCAGGGAGGGCCGGTGTGGTTGCGGATTTTTGGGATGGCCTCTCAATCAGCCAATGACAGTGGGTTCTTAGGACTGGAGTTGAGAACCACTGCTTTATTATTGGCTGATTGAGAGGCCATCCCAAAAACCCGCACCGGCTCTCCATGGATCAGGTTTCTCACCCCTTGTACAGCATGGATGATGATTCCTGTTGGTGGGACAGTTTTATATACAGTGGTACCTCAGAACTTGAATTTAATCCGTTCAGAACTCCGGATAGAATCCTAAAAAGTTCGAGTTGTGATCGAATTTTCCCCATAAGAAATAATGGAAAACCAATTAATTGGTTCC
>JAODJU010000095.1:12796446-12827174 GCA_026776725.1 Gnathonemus echidnorhynchus | reverse complement strand
GCCCCCCTGTTTACTACACTTATTTCAGTCCCTAGGGAAACCAGGCCGGGATAGAGGATATACCGCTCGACTGTCGCAGATAGAAATACGGCCGTCTCTCAGGAGGACCTCACAAACACCATTAGCCCTTCTTCTTAATATTTAGGTCTCTCTGCCTCAGCAGTATTGTTCCCCAATCCCCCCCCCCCATTCTTCCATTCCCTTGGACAGAGTTTTTCATAAATCCCACAATGCCCTGCTCTCTTCAGAAGCTCACACCCCTCTACGCCAGCATTTTGCAAGATGGTGAAATGATGACATGGGTCTGTTGGGCACGTATGATGGGGGAGGGGGGGGGCTGTGGTCTGAAGCCCGATTTGCATGTGTTTACCCCCCCCCCCCTTTCCATTTTGAGTGTCTTCTCTTCGCTCTCCAGCTAATTACTTGCGGTGTTGGAGGCAGTCAGTCACGTGACTGATCGTGGTGAATGGAAATGCACACCCTTATCCATTGCCTGCCTCTTCACGCTCCAGTTACACAGCTGACGCCAACCTGGCTGCACTAGCACCAGTGGCCCTCTAGGGGGCAGACTAGAACTGATGGTCTCTGAAATGGAAGTTTGCCCCTAGCCTGAAGTGAGAAATGCTGTTGGCTCTGTGGTGTGTTACCTTTTTCACATGTAAGCAGAGCTGCAGAAACAGCAAGTTTTCTACAGAGACGGCGTGCCCTCTCTCTCCCCCTCTGATTTATGTATTTCCTTAGATGTCACAATGTCACCATTGATTTCCAGCTCTGGCCAGCCTCAGCACCGTTCCTGCGTACAGGAATGCTGTTTATTCCGCATTCTTAAGTTTATCTCGAGTCTGCAGGTCCCGGCCTTGAGTGGGCCAGGCTCCCCCCCACCCCAGAATTTAATTTCTTCACAGTAACCTCATGTTCAAAGCCGCTGCGTCGCCTTTTGGCCGCCAGACGGGATGTGGATTTTCCTGGAGGCCAGAAGCACTGGGCCTGACAGCAGCCGAGAGTTAAACTGGCAGAAGTTGATTCTGAATGATGGCTGACTCCCACTGCTTCAGACGCACGTTTATGAGAACTAACGGCCTCTGTAGGGCTTCCCACCTGTATCGTGTCCCTAACCTGGGAGAGCTGTTTATTCAGACCCAGTCCTGTACATGATGGTGACGGCAAGGCCATCTCTGCTGGGGGGGACTAGTGTCCCCAGTGTCCCCAGTGTCCCCAGTGTCCCCAGTGTCCCTTGTGCTTCCCCATGTGTAAATTGATTAAATAAAGATGGTTGAATCAGAACCTATGTAACCAAAATGAAGCAGATTTGCTGGTAAGAGAGCAGAGGCGATGGCGCTGTGATCCTGACGATCCTGTGGCGGAACTTGGACTGCGGGGGCTAGGGGGCGCTGTCAGGCCACGCTGTGCATTTCCAGAAACACCCCACGTTTGCAGGAAAGCCAGAATTTGCCTTATAGTAGGTTTGCTGTACCATCTTGTCCCTCCCCCCACTCCCAAACCTAATTTAGATCCAGCATTATTTGTGGATGGAGTCCTGATCACTGCTGGATGTGGTTTGCCCTTGTAGGGGTCCCACTTTGCCCCCTCGGTTAACACTGCCGTTAGGGGGCACTGGTGCGCACGCTCTCTGGGCGTGGGGGCACTGCGTGGCCTCGCCCCCGTCATAAACCGCGTTGCAGTGAAACAGACACCACTGGGAGGTGCACACGAGCCATACATCACACACCAGCGCCGCCCTGCTGTCACCCAAAGAGATTTTTACACACCTCATCTCTGCAGTCTCTTTAAACCGGGGAATATTTACTAACTCATTAACAGTTGGATCAAGCCGCTAAAAAAAAAACAGACCAAAAGGAACAGAAGGTTCTGGAGACGGCGTTGCATTTAACGAAAAACTAGTCATCTACTGTTATTAAACTTTACGTCGGTTTCGTTTATAAAAGCATTCAGTACTTTGGTTTCTAATTGTCATTTAAATGCCATATTCAAATTTAGCTTGTATTGTGAAGAGTCTGAAGTGACTTTTACATTCTTCTACGCTGACGTGGTCTCGGTCTGCCGCGCACGCCGGAGCACTGACGTCCGTGTTCACTGGCTCCATTGTCTTGTGCGCCGTGTAATTTTCTTACTGAAATCAACTCAGGCCACTGAGGTTCCCCATCCGCGCTACCAGGCTGCAAATTGCCACAAAGGCTCTATTAAAATTGAATTGAAATTGGACTGAATGATGAGAGAGAGAGAGAGCGAGCTGTAAACAAACACACTGCATAGTAATGTTAGCGCTTTCCTCAGTCGCCATGGTGCGGTCTGGGACATGCAGGTCACTGTCTCGCTGGGTGTCACCCCTTTAAAAATGACACTCGTTTAGGCGGAGCTGTGGTGTAAAAACAGATGGCGCTCCGTATAAATGGCCTCAATAAAATCCAAAGGGGCGTGTGCGTAAATACAGCAGGATGCAGCAGTACAACTTCACCGGGTGGGAGGGGCCGTGAACCTGTCGCCCTTCCGGCTGGCCTCGCAGGGGGCAGCAGCGCTCGCCTTGACTGGGTTCACGCCTGCGATCCGGTCAAACATCCCGTTGACAGTGGTTGAGCTATGGCGCCACCCACTGGCTGGGAGACTCGAGTGCCTTCTCTTCCAGGTAGAATTTTTTTCTTATTAATGAAAACCTTCATAATGCCTGCAAATTGAAATTCAGCCCCCCCCCCCCCTCCACATTTTCTACTAACCAGGTCTCTGGTATTGTTTCTAGAAGTTTCTTCTAGCTCGGCTGACGGCGTGGCATCTTTTATGACATGTGGGATGGTGTAACGGTCTGTCACAAAGGACTGCCCCCCCCCTTTCCTGCTCAGGTGCCGGGATGGTGGTGGACTGGGAGCAGGAGACGGGGCTGCTTATGACCTCGGGGGATGTGAGGGTCATCCGCATCTGGGACACGGAGCGGGAGATGAAAGTTCAGGTACCTTCTCAGGGCGGGAGGCTGAGCACAGAAGCTGCCGGCTTATAGTCGGGGAACACAGGGCTGTGCCATTTTCACAAATGTGGCAGGGATGAGATGCTGTTTCCCGGTGACGGGCATTACCATTTATTTCCTTATATTTCTGGAAGGCTTTGACAATCATACATTTTATACTGTCTATCTTGGGGGACAGTTTTGCACATTATAGGAAGAATTTTTTGACTTAAATTTAGTTGCAGTGCTGATATAGTCACACTGGGATTTAAAACCAGTAAAATCGCTTCAGGTTAAACATGAGGGTAGAAACGCAGTGCGTTTAGGAAAATTCACTGGGGTGATAACTGCAGTGTTACGTTGCCCCCTCTGCCCCACTAGGACTTCCCCACGGGGGCGGATAGCTGCGTGACCAGCCTGTCCTGTGACCCCCACCGCTCGCTAATCGTGGCCGGCCTCGGCGACGGTTCGGTGCGCGTCTACGACAGGAGGATGGGCCCCAACGAGTGGTAAGATGCAGTCCCTCTCTTCTCCACATGGGGGCACCGTCTGGGGCGAATAGGCTGCTGATCAGTGAGCACACACACCTTAGAGCCTCCCCTAGTGTCCATCGTGGCACACTTATGTGCACACCATGTGTTTGCACACCTGCGCATGCACGCAAACAATGTATTCAAGACTGTCCTCTATGCCGCTCACACACTTCTCTTAAACCTCCCCCTGATTAAAAAGTAGCACAATTAAGCAATAACCCATCGCATGAATCTTTAACTGACGCTAATCTAACAGTTCCCAAAGGCAAACTGAAGTGGAGGTATTAGTTCTGCTCCCTCCTGTTTTCGGGGGTCTGTCACTGTCAGAAGGGAACTGCACTATGCATGCGCTATCGGCGCCACCCGGTGGTTTCATTTGGGAATTGCAGCCACTTTGAGGAAGCCATTAGTAGCAGACCCCCACCCCTCACTGCAGAACAGAAGACCAGGAATGATTGTGCCCGTGTGTGCTTCCCTTGTATGCATGTATATTTTATAAGGCCCAGTTCCTGCTTCTCTCTACTTGGCTCAGTCTTCCTCTGCGTTCACAGCCGCATCATGACGTACCGCGAGCACGGCGCCTGGGTGGTGAAGGCCCACCTACAGAAGGAGACGGAGGGCCGCATCATCAGCGTCAGGTACACAGCCCCGCCTGCACCCCCCCTGACCCCGGCTCACGGGCTTCGCGGCGACAGCCGTCATTCGTCTGTAATCTGGAGGCGCTAAAGACTGACGCAGCGTCAGATGGTTTAGGAAAGGCTGGACTGGCAAGCCGCCATACCGTCAGAGGCCACAAGGAGGCAGTCACGTACTGGGTGGCTGTGGGAGGCTCTCTGTGGCTGGATCCCACTAATCCCCTCTCCTGGGATTACTCCAGAGGCATGCTGGGGGATTGATGGCAGCCTAACTTGGTCTAGCAGCAGGGATCTCTTCATGCTTCATTGAACGCTGCTGTAGACGGCCTCTCTTAATGAGCGGGTGTCCACTGGTCACACGAGGACAGTCTATCTTTCTCATGGCACCTTTGTTCCATTGTTGCTGAGTCACTGGTAGCAACTGCACAGTCATGCGCCCTCTGCTGTCTGCTTGTGGTTCCTTCCCCGTTTAAGGGTCCTAATCTTGCGGTGTGGCTGCCGATTCCCGGCACAAACGCACTCGTGGCAAACGATGAGGTCACAGTGGTATGAATGAATGTTAAGGGATGTTAAGAATTTGTTTTTGGATGGATAGATTTTTTTTTGGTAAACTGATCATCGAGTTGCAAAAAAAAATCATTAAGAGTGTGGTTTGTTTTTGTGCTTCTGCCCATCTTCCATTCCCGCTGTCCATCCCAGCGTAAACGGAGATGTCCGGTTCTTTGAGCCAAGGATGTTGGACTCGGTGAACGTGCTGCAGACAGTGAAGGGGTTGACTGCCTTGGACATCCATCCACAGGCCAACCTCTTTGCCTGGTGAGTCATCCGGGGGAGGCCAGCATGCGCTGTCACATGGCGTTGGCATATTCCTGGGAACAGAGGTGTCCGGATGTTTCTCAGGCTCTGAGATCACTTTGTTGCTGAAGAGTTTTGGACAGAGTCCTGCCGGCTGCTCTGTGGTCATGTATGAGTGCTGTGGGATGGGAGGAGGGGCGCATTGCTGGGGGAACAAACTCGGCCCCATGAAGGCCTGGGTGTCACTGGCGTTGACTGTCCCCTCCTGTCCCCAGTGGTTCCATGAACCAGTTCATCGCCGTGTACAGCTCCAATGGGGACGTCATCAGCAACATCAAGTACTACGATGGCTTCATGGGCCAACGGATCGGGGCCATCAGCTGTCTAGCCTTCCATCCCTACTGGGTACCGAGTTTTTGCATCAAACTGGTTTTTCTGGGTGCCCGTTGGTTTGTATGCCTGTCGCTGGTTAGCTTGCCGAATGTTTGTTTCTCTGTCCGTCTGTGAATGATCCGCGTGTACTGGTAGCAACTCCGGAGCACGATTGGATGAAATCACAGGTAATGGGAGAGCCCTCAGAAGCCCAAGTCTGACTGCACCTGTGTCTGACTCTGCCCCATTCGACCCCACCCATGTCTGACTCCGCCCCATTCGACCCCACCCATGTCTGACTCCGCCCAATTCGACCCCACCCATGTCTGACTCCGCTCCATTTGACTCCACCCGTGTCTGACTCCGCTCCATTCGACTCCACCCGTGTCTGACTCCGCTCCATTCGACTCCACCCGTGTCTGACTCTGCCACATTCGACCCCACCCGTGTCTGACTCTGCCCATGTCTCCCCTTGCAGCCCCACCTGGCCGTCGGCAGCAATGACTACTACATGTCCATCTACTCAGCCGAGAAGAGGCTGAGATAACGTCAAGCAGCCTCCGGAACCACCTTGTAAATGACTTCTGATGTACATATGCAATTGTTACCTTGAATGTCTAGTGAAGGCTGCTGATGCTTATGTTATAATTATTATTATTGTTATTATTAATGTTATTATAATTATGGGCTATTTGATTGTAGACTTGGCTGTGCTGAGGAGTGTATATATTTAATTGCTTATATTGTTAATGGAGAGTTTAAGGTGGAGCCCGTTCGGCTGTGCCGGCCTGTGGCTGTCAGCGCAGGCACAGCTGGAGCATATGGAGGGGGGGGGGGACTGAACAGCAGCCTCTATCGCTGCCCCTCCCCCAGGGCCAGCCCTGCTGTTTCCTTTCTCAGTGTTTGGGTTCCAAGCCTTCTCAAGCCATCGTTGGAACTAGAGCCCAATGGGTTCTTCGGTGGACCCACTGGGACCAGGAAGGCGGGGCTAAAGCCTGCCTTCTGCTATGCCTGCCCCCACCAAACACATGCCCCGGCCCCCCCCTGGCCATGCCCCGCCCTCTGCTGTACCCCCTCACCCTAAACCTATACCCCCACCCTCTGCTGTGCCAAATGTGCTAATCTAGCCAGTGTTCCTTTGACCCACCTCCTTTAGTCTGTCTGCAATGCGCTGAATGTCTACCCTTCTGAGCCTTTATCCAGCCCTGTTTGCGCTGTAAAGCAATAAACAAGGTTTTGGTGTGTGGAGGCGGGTCTGGCGTCTGCCCTTATGGCTGTTAAAGAGAACTGCGGCATTTTAAACTGAACAAGGATGACCTTCCTCATCTGTCGTGATTCCGGAGTTAGCGTTGGCTCTGAGCCCCCTGCTACTGCCCTCGCCGTCCGAAATATTTGAAAGCTGGATGGTGTGTGGGAGGGGGACTCTGTTAACTTCTGGTTAAGCAGCTGAGCTGCTTTTGGCGCCCTCTGGGGGTCTGGGGGTGTCCTACACACCTTGTGCACCACTGCCTGCTATCTTCTTACTCCCTTGACACACCTTAACCACGGACTCAAGACTGCAAATAACGCCAGGATCTGAGCACTGGATGTGAGGTGACCACTGCACAGGCCTTCATAGCGCCAGCTGGACCCTACAGCAGGCATCTGCAGACCCCCACCCCCCCAGCCTGCCGCCGTCTCCTACCAGGCCTTCTGCTACCTGGGAAGGTGCATCACAGTACTTGTAGCATCACATGGGTATTAATTTATTTCCGTTACTTTTAAGCTAAAGTCTTGTTTTTAAGTGCAGGAATTGATTTCATGGCAGAGCAGCGAGGTCAGGAAGTGTCCGGTTTTAGAGAGAGTGGCAGGGCGTAGACTGTCCAGCCTGGGCCCCCTGAAAACACTGGGTGCCGTCACCGTCCCTCAGGATCTTCTGACTCTGCATCTCCACGAGTCCCCGATCTGTCTGCTAGCCGTCTGAGCATCACCTTTCATGAATTATAGTCTCCCTTGGTCAGTTTCTGCAACTGTAGACGCAAAACTGTACAGCAGAAACGAGACTGTCCAAAGGGTTGGAGACAAAAGGGGCTTTTTAAATTCCTTATACGTGGATTAACCACGTTGATCCTTTCAGCCGGCTGAGGGTAAAATCCTTGCCTGGTTGTAACGGTGTTCTAGACTTGCTTACTCCAAGTGATACAGCGTTCCTGATAAATGTAGGAACATTGTTTAATCGGCTGTTTTTTTTTTTTTATTGTTTTCATGATGTATGATTTCTGGTATGGCTTTTATTTTTAACCCTTTTCCGCCTTTGTAATTTTATGTTTTTAATACATCTGTCAACGGCATCCTCGGTCCGTGGGGGAAATGGGCTGTAAAATGGCCGACGGGGTCCTTGTCTGTCCCACGGACGTGCTGCCTCTGGCCCGCTCTGCTCAGCTGTGCCCTTTGAGGAATTGGAGGATAACGCTAACCACAGAAATGAACACTGAACATTAATGATAATGGACTGCAGTCTCAGTCTTGCCCACTTCCGCTCTCTGGTTCCCCCCCCAAGGGAAGGAGGTGTTATTGCAGCCGCACCTCTTCGGCAAACTGGCAGCCTACCGTCACCCTACTCAGAAACGCATCTTTAACATCTCGCTCTGAGTTTTAATATTTTAGACAAAGACTTTAAAATGATAGAATGAAACAAAAACAATCAGGTGTTATCTGTGACTGTAGATTGCTTTGCCAACCATGGTTTGTAAGACAGAATAAAGACATTGAAATAAACCAAATGCACAAAACCAAGTTTCTGCTTTTTTATCCTCTTCTCTACCTTGACAGACTTTTCGAAGCAGCCATGTACATGCATTAGTTTTCTGTCCATGTACTGTATATGACTAATGGAATTCTACCAAGAGGCTGCCACAGGATGTCAGTATGAATATGGCCAGCAGGGGGCAGTGATGCTCCCATAGGAAGACTGCACAAAATATGTGGCAATGATCAACATACATATCACATTATAAAGAAAGTAAAAATGTTTTGGTTATGTAGGTGTATAATAAATTACAGTCTGCAGTATATAGCAACATAATATCTGTCACTTCCATATTAGGGGATTTGAATTCCCTGCTCTGTGTGTGTGAAAGAAATCGGCATGTTCTCCTTGGGGCATGCATGTTTTCTTCAGGTACTGCAGTTTCCTCCCACAGTCCAAAAAATATGTTGTTAACCTATTTGGCACCTCTAAATATCCTGTGGTGTTTGTGTATGTTGTGGGAGTAGAATCTGTGATGTTGCAAGGCATGCTGGGAATTGATGTCAAGCGGAGGTAGCTGACTTGTTTGTAAGACAAAGTTGAGGTGTATGTGTGTGTGGCATAAAGCTTAAGACATATAACAAGCAAATGTTAGAGGACGTGGTGTTTGCAGAGCTGTAAGTAAGTTTTATTTATAAATCAATGGAGGTTGACTAAAGCACTGTACTACAGTGTTTCCCAATCCAGTCCTCAGGGACCCACAGACAGTCTCCCCCCAGCTCCCGATAGTGCACTACTTTACAGACCCCCTAAGCCAAATAATGTTTTTATCCATAAATTTTTTTTCATCACTTTGTTCCCCCATAGACGGAGGACCAGTGATGGCCTTTTCAGGTCCAGAAGCTTCAGATCCAGACCAAGATTTTTTTTTTTTTTTACCAACCAGTTGACCATAAAGAGTCACAGTCACAGAATACTCAACTGGTTGGTAAAAACAAAATCATCGTCTGGATTTGTAGCTTCTGGACCTGAAATGCCCAACATTGCCAAGGATCCTGTTAGCAGATAATTTAAAACTATCCAGAAATTTAATGCACTCCCTTCTTAGGGCCTGGACAGTGAGTAATTCAACCAATCTGTAGGATTATTTGTAAACTGTACACAGTATTGCTAAAAGCATTTGAAAAAGGCTAGCAGTATCTTAAGTTACAGTGGCAATTGAAATTAGTGACCAAGAAATGTTTTTGTGATATACAAATTCAAAGTTATTCTAACATGAATAGAAGATACAGTAAAATCCCGTTATAACGGACTTCACGGGACCTGGCAAAACAGGCCGTTATCTCCAAAGTCCGTTATACCCAGAACACAACTACACGACACCATTTACTCATGCCACACCCCAGCAGACACATTTGTGGTATAGATTATTATATTGTACATGTAGTAATCCAACTTTACCTGAGCAGATGCACGACTATTAATAATCCCGACCACGTATCTGCGCTAGATATCACCGGCATGCCACACGCCTTGTTGGCGGAACCTGCGTGTCCGTTATAGCCGAACAAAACTACAGCTAAAAGCAGCCCTGGGGACCAAATTGTTGGTCCGTTATAAGTGAAATTCCATTATATGCCAGTCTGCTATATCCAATGCTTTTTCTGCATGTTCTTAAAGGCGCACGGCCGGGACCAGCGAACCTCATCCGTTATAGACGATATTCCATTATAAGCGAGTCCACTATAATGGGATTTTAATTATATTTCATTAGATATTTCATTCAAATTAGAGAACGATTTGTTATACTTTGCAGTTTTTGGACCTAATCTGAAATATCTGGCAACCCAGTTCTATTTGGCAACGTTTGGCAGACATTTTGCATGATGGTGGACCTCTCCAGGGTGACCAAAACCCTGTATCGTCAGGCTGGTCAGATGAAGGCTGATGGGATCTTAGCCACTGGATGTAAAGTTAGTTGTTCAAATATTGAAGCTGTATAATAAAGGTAAGTCATTCGAGTCCAGAAAAAGGCTGCTTGCCCACTTATGATGAGCATGCCAGTGGACAGGATGATACGGAGAATCTCTTGGGGGTTCGGTTCTGCAGCTGGAATTGCCATATTAGTTCTAGGGCAAGAACTTGTCTTGAGAGGGTCCCGTCATCTGGGACAATGTGGGCTGGAAGCCCAGTGCAAGGTGTACGAGCCACTTAGCAAGAAGAATGAAAAGACTAGACTAGCCTTTTGCTAAGGTGCATGTTGTATGGACAGAGCAGAACTGGTCTAAAGTTAATTTCAGTGATGGAAACAAGTTTAATTTAGTTGTTTCAGATGGGAAACATCTTAATTAAAGAAAGACTCCACCAAAAGTGTGTGAAGAAGCCAGAAAAGTTGGGAGGGCTTAATGTCATGGTGTGGGGTATGTTCTCTGCAGCAGGAGTCTGGCATCTCGTACAGCTACATGGTGAATGCTAATGAGCATCAGAACCTCCCTCAGCAACATGCGGGTCCTTCCCTAGTAGCATCCCCCAGTCTGCCAGTCAGTTTGATACAAGACAGTGCCCCTTACCACACTGCAAAGTGGGTGAAGCAGTTTCTCGAAACTGAGGACATCAAGATGATGATATGGCCGGCCCAGAGTCCTGATCTGAACCCTACCAGTAATCTCTGGAAGGTAATTGGCGGCAAAATTATGGCAAACAAACCCACTACAGTTACCAAAATGTGGAAGAAACTGGAAGATGCATGGAAGAAAATCGTCAGAGCAGTGTGAGAAAGTGGTGATGTCCTGCGGGCGCTGATGCGCCAGTCATTGAAAGCAAAGGCCTCTATGCTTCCTATTCATTTCTGAAAGTTATAATCATTTAAAAAGGTTGACAGAATTCATTTGTAGGCTTCTTGTAGAAAAAAAAAATTACCGTTCTCTAATTTTGATTGCATGCCTTTAAATTTCTTGCCTAAACCATTTATTTTGTGATGTGGCATAGCTTTCACTGATGAAACAGGATTAAAATACATCTTTTCTATTCATGTTAGAATATATTTGAATTCAGATAACTGTGACTTTGTATGCCACAAAAACATCTCGTTCTCTAATTTTGATCGCCACAGTATACAGCTAGAAAAGCTGCATGGAGGTTTTGTCGATGTAGGAGAAGACATAGAAGTTAAAGGTATATCAAAGTCAATAAGCTTGTGATCTGAAAAATCAAACACATCTTCAATACTATCATTACAATGTCCAAATAGGCATCCGAGAGGATAAAACAATATCCAGTATATGACCACAGCTGTGATTTGGAGCCTTGACCAACTGGGTTAAATTGAAGGTTTCAATGATGTGAAATGATTCCTGAACCATAGGTTTTGAAGGGCAGTAATGCATGAATGTTGAAATCACCCAGGATCCACAGATTGTCAGCCATATGAGAAAGTGGTGAAAAAATTCATGAATAAAAACATTATTTTGCTTAGGAGGTCAGTATACTGGCGCACAGAGCAATGAACAATGGCCCGTAACCTTCAATCACTGTACTTCAAATGATTTAAACACACCAGTTTCTAATTTAAAACATTTAAAACGTTTTTCAAAAATACTGCAATTCCCCCACCCTGGCCACCACACCTCACAGGACACAACCATGTCTCAATAACAAGCAGAAAGTTTAGGTTTTGTGCTGAGATATCATTTAATGCAAAAGTCTTACTTGCAAGAGACTTTCTGTTCAATAATGCTATTTGTGCCAGCTGTACTGCAGACTGGAAAAATCAATGCCCAGGTGGTGAATATGCTGTCTAGGTGACAAACTATTATCAGCAGTATCAATTGTCCCATTACGGGAAAGACACCGGTTAAGTGAGAGCATCAGTATTGAGGAATCTCAATGAAGTGAAACAAGCTTCAGGAAGGGGTATCTTCACTCCAAAGACCGACGTACTATCCTTGACGGGGCTTCATCCAACAAAGCCACAGAAACAGCTTTCACCATAAGATGGGAATCCCCATAAGGAAGACAAGACACTATGCAAGTCTTACCAGAAATCTGCTCCATTTCCCTCATTTCCAGCGGCTTTGGAAAGACGGCACCTCTATATCCAAATTTTTGACATATCGGATCAGTCAACAGAAGCCATATATTTAGAAGTCTTTGGCAACCATAAGAAATGCGCGGCAGATCATTCTGGCTAGATACACAGGCGATGGACACAAATACACACAGAACAACGGGCAGCAAAAGGAGACGACAAGCCGGCATGGTTGCCATCTTGGTTCAAAAGTGATAAAAGCAGAAGAAGGAAAGCGTCGACTGCAGATATCGAATCTGTTATTCTGTCTTGCATATGCCTTGAGTTCTGTAGGAATCTGAAAATAGTCTATAGCAGTGTTTCCCGACCTTTTTCATTTGACAGTTCCCTTTCATAATACAAAAAGCATTTGTGGTCCACAATAAATGTAACCACACAACCACTTACACAGAAGTTTCATTACATGATATTAGCAACATACACACGAATGCCAGTGAGCAAACATATCAAATCTGACTACAAATATCAGCTTTCTTTGCATATTTACAATGCTGTGGTGAAAGTCCTGTTTTGTGTTTTTCATAAACATGCTCACTCACCTAATGAAATCCAAACGCCAAATACTCACTGGTGTACAGTGACAGTTTTCGTTATTCGCAAGTTAGCTGCAAACAATGCTTAAGTGAAAAACAATAACGGGAATGATCTGGATTACGTAAATTTACACAATATATAACTATTACTGATACATAGTAGTGTAGTGCATACTATATCATTAATATTAAAACACTCAGCTTGTGTACACCGCGCATCTTTGTCTCAGCAACCAGCCTCACTCACAGCCTTTCTCATAACATTTGATTTTCTTTTTAACGTTTGTTTATTCTTCATTGGTTTCAACTGTTTTTTTCGATTTAACTGATCCCATTGAAAGCCATCAATCCACTTTATGGTTGTTTTACCTTGCGATCAAGCCTCCCATTAATTAATCTACAAAAAATACACATCAGCACTTGAAGGCCCACATTCAATACCCTAATGGCCCACTAGAGGGCCATGGTCCCCAGGTAGGGAAAGCCTGGTCTAAGTGAAGCGTGTGTACAAAAGGCAGCTCTTTGGTTGTCTTGAAAAGTGCTACATAAATGCAACATTCATTCATTCATTCATTCAAGCAAAGAAACTTTTACATATGTGCAATGGATGTTAACGAAAAGCTGTGTGCATGATTATTATGCACATTTAATACAAGATTATTAGAAGTAATTAGATGAATATTAGATTAAATGTTTAGAAGTATTTAGAAACTATGCAAAAGGTTTGGAAAAACTTGGGGCGGGGGTGTATCGGATGGTGGAGCCTGTTCAAAGAATTTGTATTGTAAAGGTGTGAAGGCCCCACCCCGAGCTCTCTGTCTATATATTGTTGTATTGTCTGTAGGGAGGGGGGGTCTTCACTCATGCTGCAGAAGGAAAATCACGGTTGTCTTCTCATAAAGAAGAAATTCTTGCACGTAAAGGTCTCTGATTAATTCCGTTAAAGTGGTTGAGAGACAAAAGTTTTCTTCCAATGTTCCCATCTTCTGCCCTATACTGCCAGAGTTAGGCTGCAGTCCCCCAACCCCCCCCCCCCCCAAATTATTCAGGTAGATGGTGTCGCACTTTTGGATGCCTTGGTACCACGCTGGCAGCTGGTTCCCTTGGGGGTCTATTATCACTGCGGTGGGTCGGTTGGGCTCCCGAGTCTCGCATGTGTGTGCCCCTTCCATGTGCCCCCTCCCCATGTGCCCCCCCATGCCGGCCAAGCACACGGCACCCCTCATGCTCCCCAGACAAAGCAAATTCCAAAACAGCAACAGGGAGCTGAGGTTCGCATATCCTCAGGAAACACAGTCACTTCCTGGCAAATCAAGTTAATCTGGTAGGCGGCTCCCACCCACCAGTCACCGACATTCCCCCGGCTTTCCGTTTGCTGGTCGGTCATCTCTACACTGTCCTGCGATGTGGGAGACCCCCGGACCCCTGCTCAGGATGAGATCGAGGCCTCTCCTCACCCTACTGATCCTCCACACCTGTAAGAGTGCCTTGTCCTCCGACCCTCACAAGTTCATGATGCCGTTTTCGAAATGTTTAAACTCGTCTCCTTCAACCTCCTCCCTAGTCCTCCTGTCCACTCCTTGGGCTTTCCCCGGACCTCAAGGGCAAGGTGCTAAAGGGCAGGATGGTGAGTGCATTTCATCCATCGAGTTTAGCTAGGTGACAGAGCTGCTTCAGAAAGTATGTGTTCTGTCGAGTGCTTTTGTACCAAGGGCGGCCAATCTTATCCGCAAAGGGCCGGTGTGTATGCAGATTTTTGGGATAACCTGTAGGTCAGCTGTTCAAACCCAGGTGTGAGGACTCTTCAGCCAATCAGTCCTCTGATTAGTAATCTAATTAGTGAGTTGCAGCGAAAACCCGCATACACACCGGCCGTTTCTGGGTAAGATTGCCCAACCCTGTTTTATATGCTGGACACTTCTCAGTTTATGTTTCTGTATAATGCCATTATTTTGTTGCCATATATTTCTGGAAATGTCTTTTTATTATACGGAATTGAAAAAGACAGTGTATAAGATAATGAAAAGGGACTTTGCTGTTTTCAGAACATGTTAGACACCCCATCAACCTGATGTAACTTGAGAATAAATGATAAAAAATATTTATTTTTTTTACCTTAATTTCCATAGTGAGAGAGCTTGTTCTCCTAGACATTTTGGTGCTGACTGGAGAGTGTCGTGGTGTGACAGCTTTGAGAGGAGGCCGCTCTGTGCTGATACACATGCATCTCCTATCTCTAAAGGGCCTTTTTCACCGAATGCGGGTGCTGCACTTACTGCAACAATGAAAACTGCATTGTTCCAAAAAGAAAGCAGTAGCTCATATTTTTAAGAAGAGCAGCAGTAAAAAAAACTGTGGCTACATGATATTAATGATACATAGTTGCTTTATAGTATCTCTGTAGGAGAGGTGGGATGGATTATACATTTCAGGAAAATCTGAAACTAGTTCTGAAACTGCCAGAACTATCTGCTCTGTTTTCTTCCGCGGATTTCTTATTGGCCACACCAACAGTATGTCAGATGACGGCGCACAGAAGTTCTACAAATTTGAACTTCAGGCCCAAGTTCACTGAGCCATGCGATGCGGAAAGCTGGGCAAGCTATAGAAATAATGGGTCCCTGCGCGCAGGAGAGCGTGTGCCTCGTTTCGGTGAGAAAGGGCCTTACGGGAGACCTGCCCCATATCATGCTTTTGTCTGGACGAGGCAGAGATTCCACAGCACCGGTAATAATGTAAACGGAAGCGGACGTGCTCATGTGTGTCGATGTAGCCTAGTCTCACGTTGGGGTTAGTGTCTCACTCGCTGGCCCAGCTCATCCCGCCCCTGTGAGTATTTCCCAGTTTGAGTGACGGAATGCTGAGCAATACCAGGTAGAAGAAAGTCCAAGTATAGAGCCGGCCCGGTTCTGATGGGACGGCCTATTCTTTATTCCTGATCAACAGTTAAGGACTTTCTGTCCTCTGGTGTGTTCATTGCCTGTTCAATGAAGCTAAAATGATGAAATCATTAGCTTTTAATACACTTCTTATCATGCGTCTCCTGAAGTTTGATTTGCTTGATTTAGTTTCAGTAATTATTGGTGTTACTGTGTTGCTCTTCATGGAGTGTCTGTGATGTTCTTCAGACACCTTCATACCCGAAGTGAAGATGACGCTGGAGCCCCGAGACAGTGTGATGAGGGGGGAACGCGTTGCCGTCATCTGCGAGGGTCGGGTCAGCTACACGTCACAAGTTACTCGCAGTCACAAGGTGACCTTCTTTAAGGACGGTCAAGCCTTGGACTCCAAGGAGACGCAAGATATCACAGTGTTGTATAATATAATGAGTGCCAGAGTTTCACACTCGGGGAGATACAAGTGTCGCATTGAAGCAGAAGACAAGAACAGAGACAGTTCAGAGGTACTGCTAACTGTCACAGGTATGTGGTGCCTTGATCGTCTCCTCTTTGCTCTCGCCTGAGATGTCGTATGCAGTGAAGGCCTGCACTGCCGCTGTCCGCTCCATCCCAGGGCTGCGCCGCATGCTGATGCTGTTCTGTGCTCCCAGGTCTGCAGACCCCTGAACTTAGCGTCAGCGAAAGCCATTTTCTCGAGGGCCGGGGCGTGACGGCCACCTGCCATGCCCGTGATGAGATCGGCGCCTCCTTCGCTTTCTACTTTTATGAGAACGATAAAGAAATCAAATATTCTCCGAGTAATGAAACTGAGTTTAAAGTCCAGCTGAACTTCACGCCGGGAAGGAAGACCCTGCGGTGTCAGTATGCCGTGCGGCTGACGGACAATGTCGTGAAATCGGAAATGAGTGAGAACATCACCATAGATGTAGAAGGTGAGGTTACAGTCATCCACATCTTTGTAGAAGCCCTGCAGTCCTGTTGTTTTTGTTAGCAGGCGCCCAGGTAGCCTGAGGAGGGCGCTGTAGTGCGCTCTTTTTCATTTTGGCACATATCTCTTAATTGTACCATTAAGCTGCACCCCATAGGCTTATCTGCTAATCTGCAAAATTTACCCATCTACTTCTGCAAACTAGTCCCAAGACGAATGTGATACTGATACGGGACGGAGCTTTTCCATAATCATTAAAAACATTGGCATTGTGGGGTGGGTGCAGTAATATCAGGGTTGTTTTGCCTGTATGGGGTGCTGCAAAATTTAGAGAATCGAATCTCTGGAACTGCTTGATGAATCAGTTTGAAGTTTTCTAAATGTAATCATGTAACCTGTGACAGTACAGTCAGTAATAAAATTATATTCGCAAAAATATGGGCAGCATCAACCAGTGGGATTGCAGAAGCCATTTTAGAGGTTTAACAATGGCCAATAAGGATCAAACTTTAATGGTAGGTAACCCTGTATGAATTTTGTGTGTCTTTAACCTGCTGATAGCCATCCCCGCCTGCTGTGGTGCCTGGACCCCGCTAATCATGGATATAACCTTTTGTTTGTTTCTTCTTTGCCCATAGCGCTGTCTATTAAACCAGACATTTTAGTTTGGCCTAACAGAAATGTTGTTGAAGGAGACCATTTGGAGGTGAACTGTACTGTTAGTGGAAGCAACTCGAGTGTACATATGCGCCTATTGACAGACAATTGGCATCGAAAGGGAAATAACACAGTCAGCAGAAAGCTGACTGCCAAACCCCAAGATTCTGGTCGTTATGAATGTATATTAATCACAGGAAACGTGATGAAAACCACTTCAGCCAATGTAAGTGTAACAGGTGAGGATGAGATTTTTTTAATGAATTTTTAAGGGGCCCTCGTACATTTCGTGTGCGCCCTCCAGTGCTAATTTCCATCCAGTATTTTTTTAAAGAACAGCAATTGCACAGTGCCTGTGTGTTTCAAGCACAGTACTGCGCAAAAGTTGTAGCCAGTCGAAGAAAATGTTTATGGCTCTTTATCTTGGTATAAGTGGTATTTGCTCAGGAAAAAAATAACTATTTGACATTATAACATATGCAAATTAACAGTAACACCATAAAAACTAATTGAGAGTTTCATCTGTTCTCATCAAGCTATTAATATCAGTAGTTTATTATAGTTTATTTATAATATCTAGTTCAATAGTTTCATTAAGTTTCATTAAGGTTGCTCCATGTACTGTGGTGATTGTAGAAGACATTTTGAAATGATTTAGCTGACACACTTTGACAGGCATAATATCATAGTGAGATGAAGATCATTTAAAAATCATTTTCTTTGACTGCATAAGATTTCTGCACGGTACTGTGTATATAATTTGTGATAGTGGCATAATTACACAATACTTACAGTAGCAGTTAAAACCAACACAGGGCTCTTACACACGTTCTGAGGCATAAGCTTGTGTTAGGTGACTGTTTCTTTTTCTACCCTGGCAGAGCTGTTCTCCGAGCCAGTGCTGACCATGAATCCGCCACTGGTGTTTGAGGGGATGCAGTTCAATTTCAGCTGCTCCAGCAAGACCATAATGACAAGCAGAATCAGCCACGGAGATGTAATGTACACGATATATAAAGACGGCCAGTCCTTCAAGGCTGATAGCATGATGACGGCAGGAAAATCCTTAGATGGCAATTACAGCTGCCTCGCTGAAGCCAGAGAAATTTCCAAAAGTAGCAGAGATTTCATATTCAAAGCAAAAGGTGTGACATACTTATATTTGTCCTGCCTGACCAAAAAAGTTTCTTAAATGCATGTAAATATAACTGACTACCTTCTCCATCTCATTCCCGTTCTCCTCATTTTTGTGTCAGAGCTGGTGTCGACCCCTAAGTTAGAGGTCATGGATAAGGTGGTCTTGGGGAAGACATTCCGAATTCGCTGCCTCTCTGAGAGGGGCTCCCTGCCCATCCTGTACACCCTGATGCACGGCCAGCAGCGGGTGGGCAGTGAGACAGTGAGCCAGCCCTCAGGCTATGCTGTCTTCAACGTCACCATCAAGAACGAAGGGGATACTGGGGAGTTCTCCTGCGACGCCAAAAATGACGGCCCTCTGGGAAAGAATTCGAAACACACACTCAAAGTCATAGGTGAGCTCCTCAGCTTCTTACAAAAGACCAGCCATGGGAGCTGAGTGAGATCTTTTTGGTTTCTCTGTTAGTGACTCATTGGACTGAGTGTTCACCTGTGCTGGCCTTTGTTTGCGACAATCCACTTAATTAGAATGTATTGCTTACTCGATTGGAGTTGTTTTGCTGAATGTCTGTGCCCCTTACAATCTGACCAAAACAACTCGGCGCCAACTGCCGAAAGCGTCATAACACACAAAAAAAATCAGTCTACACAATCAGAGGAAACCTCCCCAGTCAATAAACTGATAAGTCCTCTTCTCCCCCCCCCTGCAATAGTGCCCCCAGCAAAAGTCACAATTTCACTCCAGGACACCAGGGGGGTGCGCATTGAAAGTGACGAAATTGAGGAGGGGAACATCGAGGAAGGCGACACGCTGAAAATTTACTGCGGCGTCCAGAAGGGCAGCCCCCCCATCACTTTCTCGTGGTACCGGTATCAGCAGAAACAGGTGCTCTACACCGAGAAGGTCGACGAAAACTCCGGCGTCTACATAGTGAAACGGGCTGGCAAGGAGCACGAGGGCGGTTACTACTGCAATGCCACGAATCAATCAGATATGGGTGAAGAAAGTCGCATCCTCATTATTCAGGGTAAGGTCTGCTTTGTGGCTCATTTCCATTCTCCTTTCCCTTTTCCCCTTTTCATCACTTAGGTGTGGGTCTCACTTTGCTGATTGTGATTTACAGCTGGGCAACGCGGCTCCTTCTGGAGCTCCATCGTTCGCATTGACCAGGATAAACGTTGGCTATAGATTTCGGGTGGGGGCTTGTGCTCCAGTTCTCTACCATAAGACAGTGGGGTTGCCTTGAGTGACAGGGATTCTGAGCGGCCATAGCTCATTAGCTTGAACATTCAGGAATTTGCCGTGTGAACCTGTCCTGAGACAGGGACTTCCTCCCCCTGCCCTTGTAGCAAAGCAGTGCATCACAAATTCCCTTCTCTCTGATCCCACACAGTGAAGATGGCCAGTTGGAAGAAGGGCCTGATTGCCGTCCTCTGTCTCCTGGTCCTGGCTGTTATCATAGGTGTTGTCTGGTACAAGGTTAAGAGAGGTACAAAAGTGTCCGGTCCTGCAGCATCCCAAACCTCATGTTCCTGACCCCATATGAATCTTCTCCCATTTTTCCCCCCTTTATTATAGGGCAAAGGATGGTGGTCACAGACCTGTCAGTGTGAGTTGGCTTGTACCTTTCTTCCTGTCACGGTGATTCAGTACAGCCGCTATGGGCACATGCTAATGTGTTAGCTACACCTCCCTTATTGTACTGTATGTTGAGATAGCAAACAGGCACTGACCCCCCCCATCCCCCAGGGACGAATAAGGTCTCATTCCTCCCTGTTTGAAAATGCCTACGATGACTTTACTATCACCATTCCTCAGAAAGCCTTCGAGCGCTACACCAGATGACTCTGTCACCGTGAGTCTCCGAAATAACACCAACGTTCATTATTCTCAAGGTAGGACCCCCCCACTTGTCCGCTCCTTGCCACATGCACCGGAATCCTCTCACCCCCCCTGTCCATTTTGTCTGTGTGCATGGGCATCACTGCACCCTGCATCCAATTCGTGCCATCTAACACCACGGGCAGACGGGCATCCACACGCGCTTATGACCCCTGTCACTGTCACACCCCTCGGTGCCGCTACGCGTCACAGATAGAGGGCGGCAGTATCGCAGAGCACCACACACACTCATCCCACCGGCTCTCGGGAGTAATACAGTTCCCCAGAGCAATGGACGGCTAGCACACCTGCGTTTGGCTAACCGCTAACTCCAGGCTTGTAGTGGTGTAGTGTGTTGTGAATGCCTGGTTTTACTGCACATATATCACAGGCAACACAACCCCCCCACCCTGAATCTTATTACAGACGCAGACGTGGAGGGGACAGCGACCATTGGGACGTGCGATAGTGCAACATCACTTCCTGCTAACGGCAGCAACCGGAGCAGCTACAGTAGCCCAGCGACAGTTTAGAGATGAGCCAGTGGAGTGGAGGCGTTTCAGTAACCAAAAACAGACCTGCCCAGTCGCACTGGGACAGCAGAGGAAATGCCCACGAGGGATCAGGCACCATACATCCTGATGAAATGAGTAGAGGGGCAAACATGGACT
This sequence comes from Gnathonemus echidnorhynchus, assembly GCA_026776725.1. Classification (NCBI taxonomy): domain Eukaryota; kingdom Metazoa; phylum Chordata; class Actinopteri; order Osteoglossiformes; family Mormyridae; genus Gnathonemus; species Gnathonemus echidnorhynchus. Next base: position 12,806,360 of record JAODJU010000095.1, on the reverse strand, counting down.
ACTCCTATTTTCAACTTTAATTGGCTCTTGTTATCATGTATCTAAATTAGACACAGTGGCTACACTTTCAAAAGCTGGTATATCTCTGAGTCCCCGCTGTCCCCTCCCTGCCCCCCCCCCAAGCTCAAAATGTCTTAGTGGGAATTCCCTGTACGGTCCGTGTGTGTCATACACTCACCCCCTGCAGTGGGCTTTATTTGTTGTCTGTATTCATTCCCAGAAAGGCTGATAAAGAAACCCGTGGCCTTTTCATTGTGTCCTTTTCATTTCATGTCTGTCCATCTCCTCGCCTGTGTCTCCATGCCGACATTCCGATGAGTCCATTTGCACGCACATCATGCTCTGTTCATGTTCATTAATATTTTGTTTGCATGGGAGAAATTTCCCTAAAATAAAACCGTATTTTTGGAACCAGTCTCCTTCCAATGTTTTTAGTTTGTTAAAGTATCACATGGTCAAATTTTGACGCTGTTAATCTTTGTAAATTGATTCTGAACAGTAAAATGACTGGTTATGGCTTGTTCAGTATGAGTGCTTTCTAGAACAATGCTGTGCACTTAGAATTTCCTTCTGGTGCAAGTCAAGTGGCAGAAGGATGTGGGGATCAAGGGTTTCAATGGGTACAGCAGGTGGAGGAAACACAATAACCCAGCTGTGTGTGAGTGTCTCTGTGCGTGAGCGTCTCTGTGTGTGAGTGTCTCTGTGCGTGAGTGTGTCTGTGCGTGAATGTCTCTGTGCGTGTCTCTGTGCGTGAGTGTCTCTGTGCGTGAGTGTGTCTGTGCGTGTCTCTGTGTGTGAGTGTGTCTGTGCGTGAGTGTGTCTGTGCGTGAATGTCTCTGTGCGTGAGTGTGTCTGTGTGTGAGTGTGTCTGTGCGTGAATGTCTCTGTGCGCGAGTGTGTCTGTGCGTGAATGTCTCTGTGTGTGTCTCTGTGTGTGAGTGTGTCTGTGCATGAGTGTCTCTGTGTGTGAATGTCTTTGTGTGTGAGTGTCTCTGTGTGAGTGTGTCTGTGCGTGAGTGTCTCTGTGTGTGAGTGTGTCTGCGCGTGAGTGTGTCTGCGCGTGAGTGTGTCTGTGCGTGAGTGTGTCTGTGTGTGAGTGTCTCTGTGTGTGAGTGTGTCTGTGCGTGAGTGTCTCTGTGCATGAGTGAATCTGTATGTGGGTGTTTATCTATACTACATGACACTTTTTGCCTTGTGGGGACATTTCTCTGTTCCCCACAGGGAGGGGAAAGCTCAATTTTATGAAAATCTATGACTGCAATCAAAAAACTAAAATAGCCGAAAGTCTTATATTGTTTGGTTTGTATGGTGGGGTAGGGGTTAAGGTCATGGTTAGGATTAGGATTATGCCCATAGAAATGAATGGATGGTTCCTATAAAGATAGGAATAGGAACTCTGTGTGTGTGTGTGTGTATGTGAGTGAGTGAAAAGGGATGTATATATGACATGTTGGCCACCAAATGTCCCTACCATGTGATAAAGACCTGTTATTTTGACATTGTGTTGACATTTTTCTGGACCCCACTAGGGAAAACCCATCGCCCCCTGCCTTAGGGACCCCTAACCACAGACCCCCTCTCCCTGTGTCTTTCAGTCGATACTGAGGAAGCAGAGAGCAACGTCTGGTGCAAGAGCAGCTCTGACTCAGGTAGGAACATGGCAGTAAGGTTTCCTGCAGAAAACAGCAGCAGGAGATGCAGCAGCATCAATTGGTCGCATTTTACAGTGATTTACATGTTCTCAGGTAAGGACAGGCTAATGCATAGGCTATCCTGGGCTTCAGCCTAGGGCCCTGGCAAAATCAGGGGCCCCACCCCACCAAGAAAAATGGCCAATCAATCTACAGTGTGATATCCCCCCCCCCCCCCCGCCCTGCAGATTTTACCTCCAGCACTCCCTCCGGCATATCAGCAAATTTTACTAACAGCAACTACTCCCCCTTCCCTCGACTGGCTCCTCAAGAGGCTGTATCAGCCTAGGGCTCCCCAGAGAGGTTAATCCAGACCCCTGGAACCTCTGTCCCATAGGTACACGTTATGCTGTTGTATTTTCTGTAGGCTCTGAGCTGAGTGCAGAGGACTCCAGTGATGTTGCGTATACTGAGGTCATGCACCCCCAGCCTGCAAACACAGCTCAAGGTGACTGAGCGCAGAACCCGCCGTACTTCCTCCATGAGTGTGCGCTCAGTACCGCATGGTCTGGTCTGGTCTCTGTGAGGAGGGGTGTGGACGACGACTCACCGGATGCTGAGTGGCACTGTGATAGCTCAGTATTTATTCCTCTGTGAGACAGCGTCAATTCATCTCAGTCAGATGTCTTTGAAGGCCCAAACTGGACTGTTTATAGAATTCATTACCTGATAAGTGTAATATCCATTTGGGCTCCCTTTTGGGAGTGGTCTATCTAAATTGCTTATAATTTGCCAGAGCTTGGTGAACAAGAAAATCACACTTTGAGAAACATCAATTTTTCCCAAATAAACAGGAAGGAATTCATTATCGTAATTAAGATTACCTTTTTAGACACCGCCTATGTCCCCCTACAGCTGACCTTAATGTGCCTCTTGAAGTACTGTAACATAACAGTGACTTTGGTTTTTAATCACTGTTTAATATTAAAATGAATACTTTGTATATCACAGTACAGTAAAACCACTCCAGAGGTGTGCTAACGCAAAATTGTTTTTTTTTTTGTGGTGCAGCTCCTTGTAGAAAAGGCACTGAAACTGTGTACAGCGAGCTCAGGAATTCCTGCCAAGGTGAACCAACCACCCCCTACACCACAGGGCACCATGGTTACTGCCAAATGGTCACCATTATGTAAAGCTTTCTAACACTGAGCAGGGACAGGCTTGCTGTGTATGAGTAACAGCGTCCACTCACGAGTAGAGAACCGGCAGGTGTCCGTTTCCTCTTCCTGTTTATGCAAAGGGAATGTTTTCCTCAGCTGTTCTTTTGTGTGAGTCTGTTCTGTTACTTTGTTAGAAAACATCGATGTGTATCACCAGTGAAATGAGGTCGCTTTGTACTTGCATTGATGCGTTTGTATCTTACGCGGTGTGCAGACTTTGGAACGTCTTGGCACGTTCTGTCCGTCACTTGTCGCTAATTGTTTTCACAGGTGCCGAATGCAGCATCGACGGCGTAAGTCAAACAGCATCTCTGACCTATAACGGACCACCCCGGGGGTGACTATTTGGGGATGCCGTCACATATATTTACAGTGATGACGCTGGTTTAGTTATCTTTCAAAGAATGCGAAACGTGCCACTGGGGGCCCCTGGCTCTGTCCAGTGGGAAGTTGTTGCTCACTGTTTCCTGAATGAGTACAAAGGCACCAAAGCACTAGTTTCCTTCGCTTATCGAGCTGCACCATCTTTAGCCGCGGAATTATAACCAGCGGCATCCAAAACATCTCAGAGACGTCTTTATGGCTGACAGGAGGGATGGGGGGCAGGGAGGGGAGGAAGCCAGCACAATTGAATCTGGCCATTGTGGAGCTGAGCTTGGATTGTTCGTATGCTGGACGTTGATGATATTAGGGCAGGAGGAAATATGGGAGGGAGCATTAGTGAAATAATACTCACATATGTGTTTTTTTTGGCCTCTAAGGGCCACATTTAGTGGCCTGTTATTGGTTTAAATGGGGCAGAACTGCGAACATAAAGCACTTTGAACTACCACTATGTTTTAAAAATGTATATTTTTTTGTTCCATTTTGCTCATACTGTATGATACTGCAGCATTAGAAATGCAGTGGTCTAGATCAAAGATGATTTATGTCAGAGTTTTTCGTACTGTGAGGGATGGGAGAAATGCAGCCTTGGAGTGCAAATTAGGTGCTGTATTGTGTGCAGTGAGTCACTGGCCATTGTGATCCACATCCACCTGATTATTTGGTTTGCCACTGGATTAAACCAGGCAATGATTGATGGTCCAGTTCCTCCCTTTGTGAGTTTCAAAGCCCCATTTTCCATCACTCCCTCCATCCACAATATGACTTTAATTCATACATTTATATGTAAATACTGTATACCTGATTATATAAAATGTAATTATTCTTTAAATGTAATGTGAAGGGGAAATGTAACTATGTCCAGACTACTGGTACATGCTTAGTTTTTATATTACAGTTTTGATATTACTCTTAATCAGAGGTGGATAGTTCCAGTCCAAAAACTACAAAAGAGTACTCAATTGGTTGGTTGAAACAAAATCTTGGTCTGGATTTTTACTTTCTGAACCTGAATTACCCACCTCTGTTCATAATCATGTGTAGGCTGTAAGTTCAGGGCTGAATATGAGTTCCCTGGCCCGAATCTCCGTGTGTTGACTGTGTGCCAGTTTTGCGGACCTGAAGTGACATAACCTTGTCCGTCTTCACCCTAGGAGGGGGCAGTGGAGTACATCCACCTGAACCATGATGAAGCCCCGATCATGCAGTGATGGTGGCGCCCCCACCCTGTCATGCGTGAAACATCACTTGGCTCGGGTAGTCTCCCCATTCAGTTTTAATCAATAATAAACTCGAGAAAAATTAACGACCAATAAAGGATCACTTTTTTAAAAATGACTGATTAAAACTAGATTCCCCTGACCATTAGGGGCCCTGCTCTTCAGCCTAGAGAAGCCTGTTCCTCAGTCTGCCCCTGACTGACATTAGCTGTGGCTCTGTCAGTGACAGCAGGCAGGTAAAGTAACCCAGCCACAAAGTGCAGTCAGATTCATAGACTGTAACCTTTCTTACAGCCAAGCGAGAGGGGGAAAAGGATTTTTAATGAAAATTTCGATTAAATTTTGTGGAAAAACCTATGCATTGCAGTTTTATAAAGTGCCAGTTTTGAAAACTTATCGGTTCTACTTAGTACCACTTGAGGTCAGTGTGTATATAACTCAGAGTAAACGTCGTGCTCACAGACCGAGAAACTGTCGTCACCGTTAACCGGTTAAATGCTTTTATAACATTTTATGCAGAGTGTAACTTGAAAGGTAGTTATCACCTCTCCTACAGCTGCGGTATCGCATTTTACTGGATGACTCAGAGAACATCGTTCGGGCTGCAAGCGCGCAATGAGAAGGGAAGTGTGAGAAAATGGAAACGCAAACAGAGACTTCCTTTCCAGCGCTGTGTGTGGATGATAACTGTCACTTCGCCCCTGGCAAACAGACCCAGATGTCCTAGAGGTCTGATTCTCAAGATGGAAATATCCGTATTTGAGCAGAGGATACAACGGTAACGGGAAGACTTTACCTGTGTGAACGGCGAAAGACTTCAATCAGCAACTAAAATAAAGGGTTTTCAATGTCATGATACATATTCATACACAAGTGTTAAATACCCTATTATTATTGTGAAATATTTTAAATAGCTTTTTTAAAAATAAACTTTGTGTCAATATGATGGATAGCCTGCAAGGGGCAGTGTTTTTGTTTTGTTTTTTTAAGGCTGCATATATATGAAAATTTTTAATATGTTGATTTCATTTAGCCATTGAACTTATTTAGCCTGTTTTGCCATACAAATAGTGTTTCCCTTTCCTTCAAATTCGTCGATTTGGGAACTGTTTGGTAGGAGGTAATCCGTTTAGATTATTCAGCTTCAAACTTATTTGTATACGTTTACCTCATTTTGCATATTTTCCTATAAAACGACTTAACTGCCAAAAATTTACTCACTTAACCATTGTTGCCTTCTCCGTGCAGAAAGATAGATACTGTAACCTCTCGTGTGGCAATGCTGCCCCCTTCCTGTTTAAGTCTGAAAATGAAGTGATTTTTATTACCCATGCCTCGGTTACAGAGTGCAGACTAACTGTCCTGTTTTCCGCATGTTTTTCCACGAGCTTTGTTTACACTCTGTTCCAAATTATTATGCAAATGCCATTTTCAAATATTTTTCCTAAACAGGCGGTTTGAATAAAGATGTATTTGTATTACAGTTGTATGGAGTCAGAATAGTGCCATATATACTTGTATGTGTACTTTCCAATTTGCACCCGTAAAAAGAAATTTGCTCGCACTGAACACAATTTTCATTCGCAAAAAAAAAATATTTTGCAAATACTCGTCAATATTTTTTATAAATGCGAAACCAAACATCTTCATAAAAATATTTTTTACAAAGATAAAATGGTTTTCAAGTACAAAACCTGTATTGCAAATCCAAGTCCTCTTGCAAATACCAACCTGCGAGTGTAAATTCACACTTGTGCACATAAATAATTTTGGCACTAACTTGCCTAGCGCTTTGCAGATAAATATTTGCTCGCATAGCTACCAATCAAATTTCTTTTTACAGGTGCAAATTGGAAAGTACACATACAAGTACATATGGCACTATTCTGACTCCATACAGTTGTCTTATGAATGGTTTTAAAAGCCAAACTACTGACAGTGACAATAGCTATTTTTAATATTTTATAGAAAAACCACAGATTGTTCCAGATTATGCAAAATGAAGTTTGGTAACAGTCAGTAGGTGAGAATGAGCATGAAACCAAAATTGTTTACATTTGTTATATGAAGAGGCCCTTCTACAAATATTAAACACAATTTAAATAAAAAAGTACAGGCAAAGTTACATATTAATACCGGAACCCTTCTTTGATATGACTTTTATTCATTGCACTTGTAAGGCCATGTGTATTTTCTGCCTATATTTCATCTGAGAACTTTGATTACTCTCCCCTGGTTCTCAGTAGGGTTGAGGTCAGGGGATGATGGGGCCTCACCCTGATGATTTTATCGTTTTATCCCCATAGCACCCAAAAAGTCAATGGTATTTTTTGCAGCATGTGCTGCTGCATTGTCCTGCATGAAGATGTTTTTTTCTCAAATGCATGTATCTTCATTTCGTACCCTGGCAGGAGATAGTCAGTAAGGAACTCCACATATTTTGCAGAATATGTCCCTAAAGGGACTTACCATCTTATTCTCCAATACTCCGGCCCAAATTATTACTCAATTATTACTCCTTGCTGACATCTAGTTGGAATAGGGTGGCCATTCACCAACCACCCTGAACTCCATCCATCTGGACCATGCAGTGGTGTACAGCATTCATCTGTGAATAAAATGGTTTGGAAATTTGTCTTATTGTTTTTTTGTTAGCCCAATCCAAACGATTCTCCTTGTGAGGTTTTGTTAGGGGAGGTCGAAATAAAAACTTTTTGAACTGCAAGCCTCTGCAGGATCCTGCATCAAATGGCTTTTGGAACTTCAGAGACACCTGGAGCTTCTAATACCTCTTTGCTGCTTAATGTTTTTTTTTGAGCTGCCCTTTTTAAAGCATTCATCTGTCTGGCTGAAGCTTTCCTCAACCTGCCTTCATCTGAACAAATCTGTTTGTGCTCTGAATCACTCGCAAACCATTTAACAGTTCAATGATCTCTTGTCAGTTTTTGTGAAATATCATTTGTTATCATGCCTTTTGCAAGACATTGCACTATTTCACGCTTTTCAGCTTCAGAAAGGTCTTTCTCCTTCCCCATACTACATGAGAACTTTGGCGTGCTTAATAATGCAGAACACTCTCGTAAAGTAGATTTCCCTTTAATGAAGATCAGCTGACAAACTAATTCACAACCTCTCTGGGCTTGACAACAGTCATTTAAAATGACACGAAGAATAAAACAGGCAAAAACTCTGATTTACAAACTAAAAATTAAATGTTTATTTTGATTAAGTTCTACTGATGTGTCATTTGCATAATACTGTAATTTGGAACACTGTTATTTCTCTGTCAGAGTAATTTTTATTTTCATTTTTGCTGAACATTGGGGTACACAAGAGGAATGGAGTATCAGGGGAAAATTTGGCGGGCGGGGGGCGCATTTGAAATTGAAATGTGACTAACCTTAATCAGGGCTTAACTTTTGTCTGACATGTTTAAGGGGATCACCTGCAGACTGAAGTTGTCACATCGTCCATTCCCCATTACTGCGGACAGTTGGTCATCTGTGTTATAATCAGGTCAAAAATCAATTAGATCTTTTTACCATTTGTTTGCCTGGTCTTTTCATACCAGTTGCATTGCATTATCATTATGAAATTCTTACGTTAGGAGAAACTGGAAAGTTGCTGTAACCTTACATCCAGAAACCCACTTGAGTGTGAGGCACGAGTGAAGCCCAGATCATGCGGTGATATCGCCTTGTTTTTTGGCTCTTAGCGGAGCTGACCCAGCAGACAGGCATCAGCAGGTGCTATGAGCTGCCTGTATTTGCCAGCTGGCCGCTGATGGCTCGTTCCTCAAAGTCTCCTCCACACCATTTCTGTCACAGGATCCTTACGGAGCCAGCTTGCCCTCCTTCCCGCCGTCCGCAATGCCCCTGGTCATCCCTCACGTGGCAGGAGCCCTTGCCCCATGTGAAGCATACTTTGGCTACGTGCATCTTAGCATGTTTCCACTAGCCTGTGCTGCTTCCAGCGTCTCCCTAGCAACAGCACAGTTTATACTTTCCCTGTAAATGAAGGCCAAGTACATAACGAATCGGCAGAGCCTCTTCAAAGCCTGTGTGTGGCTCTCCTGGGGACATGTGCACAGTCCCGTGCTGTGGACCTGGACACTGGCTTTGTGGATGTTGTCTTCCCCATAGCAGCCATAATATTAACCACTCAATGCTGCCACATAGTGGTCATTTCTGATAGTGACTTTTAACGCACTGCACTTTTGAAAGAATGTAAAGCAGGGGTGGCCAATCTTACCTGCAAAGGGCTGGTGTGTATGCAGGTTTTTGGGATAACCTGTAGGTCAGCTGTTCAAACCCAGGTGTGAGGACTCTTCAGCCAATCAGTCCTCTAATTAGTAATCTAATTAGTGAGTTGCAGCGAAAACCCACACACACAGCGGACCTTTGAGGATAAGATTGGCCACCCCTGATGTAAAGGGACTCCACCGTTTTGACTCCGGATCAGTGTCAGCGTCAGAAAAAATCTTGTGGCCAGGCCCATGACTGATTCTTTTTTTTTTTTTTGGATGGGGGGGGGGCACAGGTGGTGCCAACACTGCTGTGGAAGCTAGTAAGGCTCATTCCTATATACCTGCTTGACAGAGTCTCTGGTGGTTAACTTGCTAAAACGAAACATCCATAAACACAAAACCCAGGACTTGGAATGATGAGACCAAAAAAGATTTAAAAAATGAGGCTAAACCGTGGAGGGGGATCAAGGCGTCAGGACCCAAGGTCATAGCTTACTGCTGCCCAATACGGACACACCCATCCGTGCTATTTGTAAAAAACGAGGGCGCAGAGAACCGTTGAATACCAATGAGCCTGGAAAGCCGAATTTATACTAGGATGTGTTGCAAACAGTAATACGTGGCATATACAGCAAAAAGTGGGTCATGAGAAAATACTTTCATAAAGTATTGTTCCCTGAAGTATTGGGGGAGACAATTTATTACAGTTAAGTTTTAGAAATGTCAGTTTAACTCTGCAGTTGAGAGTATGTTCTAGACATAAAATGACAACAGTCATGCAGTGCTCTGAAAGCTCGATGGTCTGAGCTATTGTACCGTGGGAATTTTAAGTGGTTTCCTGCCTTTTCTAACAGCACAGTAATTTTAGTGCAAGTATCTGTATAGTGCTACAAATTATAGTTTAAAAATACAAATGTCAACCAGTAAACCGGTGAAATTGCTTTAAATAATATATACAGGGAATGCACAAAATAACAGAAATGCCCTACAATATATTAATATGATTGACCTAATATAGTGTAGGTACGCTGTTTGCCTTCAGAACATCTTCAGTCGGAAAAAGTCTTTAACAGTGGGATATTAGACTCTGGATACGTCTATATAGATCTGCTGAACGGAGGAGCCCAGGAAAGTTATGAATAGAATAGAATAGAATAGAATAGAATAGAATAGAATAGCCTTTATTGTCATTGTACCAGGTACAACGAAATTG
>JAODJU010000095.1:12771818-12788804 GCA_026776725.1 Gnathonemus echidnorhynchus | reverse complement strand
CGATAACTACACCCCCCCCGCCCCCCCCCCAAAGTTTTGTGGGACGTGAGTTCCCCCACGTATGGGAATTGCAGAGTGGAAGTGGATCAGTTTTAGGTCTGACCCGCGCCTCGTCCCTTCGCTTTGTATAGATTCTCTCGTTAACAGAACTTTTTTGCAAACTTTTCTATGACTGAATATTAATCTACGGGGAAGTGAACATTGGACTTGCTGATTTGGCAGTGCTGATTTGTGACCATTGGGATATCGTAACACGTTGCAAAGCATAATCCACTTTTGGTGTGTGCGCCTCATGTTATTGACTGAAAATTAATCATGTGGAAAGATATTTTTGTAATGAACCCGAAGAGCTGACATTTCTTGCACCACTGAATAGACGCTTGCTGATTCGGCATGTTTGGGAATTTACCCGTTTGTTCTATACCCCACAGAAGAGTGATGCCCGTGAGACTGGCTGAATGCCCATGTTTTATTTTCAAAAGCAGCAAATTCGAAACTTTATATTCGTGGATGAAATGATCTGCTGTAATACTTCAGGGTTATGCCCAGTGGAGCTGCTTGATCTCTGCATTGCCCCTGCACTGATGGCCTTTCTGTTTCTGGTCCCCTCTTAGATGCCCCCTGGTGTGGCCACTGCAAGGCGCTGGCCCCAGAGTACGCCAAAGCGGCCGGCTCTCTGAAGGCGGAAGGCTCCGACATCCGGCTGGCCAAGGTCGATGCCACTGAGGAGACTGAACTGGCACAGGAGTTTGGCGTGCGGGGATACCCCACCATAAAGTTCTTTAAGGGGGGAGAGAAACAGTCCCCCAAGGAATATTCTGGTAAGTCTTAAAATCAGCTGAATTAACTGGTAGTCTCATACCTGTACCAGCATAATACTTTATAACACTGTTTGTTCTTTTATTCTGTTAGGTATTTGCTTTTGTATAAAGTTTCCATTTTTTCCATTGAAAAGAGTAACTTGCTGTTTTTATGAAATAAAGGGCAGTAATACATTCATGTTAGATTTGGTGCACATGCTGGCGCCCCCTGTCTGCGGTGGCTGTTTGCGGGTCAGCGTTTCTTTCTTTCATTCTGGCTGCCCGGCCGTGCGGCTAGAGCTGACGCGCCCCCAGCCAGCTCCGTGATGTGCAGCTCCTCACGTTGACTTCTGGCCACGTGTGTGTGGGGGGGAGGGATCTGTGGGAAGGTCCTGAACAGCTGCCCGGTTCCTCAAGACTGTAGTCTTAAAATACGCGCCTTGTCCCTTCGCTTTTCAGATTTATGGTTTTAGAGTTACCGGCTGTTTCTTGATAGCTTCCTGTTATGTGGCGTCATTCTTACATGCATACAGACTGTCAAAGTAGCTTCATTTTTTTGTTTTGTTTTGTTTTTTAAATGTACTATTGGAATTTAATGTTTGATTCCCTGCTTTATGTGTAGCACTCGATGCTCCGTGGTAGAATTGATGGATAGGTAGTGAAGCACCTATCCGTCGCGTAGAGAGTCTCCGTCCTCATCACTCTGTCCCCCCTCGCAGCCGGCAGACAGGCTGATGACATTGTGAGCTGGCTGAAGAAACGCACGGGTCCTGCCGCCACCATCCTCGCTGATGTCACCCTGGCGGAGTCTTTGATAGCGGACAATGAAGTCGTGGTGATCGGCTTCTTCAAGGTCAGCCTGACTTCCCCTTTTGAACGAGTGGGTTTGGGAATCGTCGGCTGGCTGGTTCTACTGGAGCCTTAGCCTAGATCCAGGGAAGAGTGTCTCGTCACCCCATTAGAATTGTTTGCCGTTTGATTGTGCTTCATTTTAAATTTGCAGAGGGATGACTTCAGAGTTGAGAAACTGGATAGAAAACCATTCTTGCAAAATTAATGAAGAGGAAAAAAGTTTTTGTTTGTTTTGGTTGACTAGGATGCAGAGTCTGAAGGCGCCAAGGCCTTCCTGAAGGCTGCTGAAGCTGTAGATGACATTCCCTTTGGCATTACCTCAGACGATGCCCTCTTCTCAAAGTTTGAGCTCTCCAAAGATGGCGTCGTCCTCTTCAAGAAGGTAACGCCTGACTGGTGCTGAGTGTCTGTTAAAGGCCAGTGTCTCTATTCCGCCTGGTGTTGCATGTTTTGGAAGTTTACACATCATCCTTAGCAACAGACCTTTTCGTGTGTGTCTGTCATAGTATTTGTGTACCAAGACTTTTCAACAGCCATGCACAGGTTGATGGAGAAATTTACAGAATGGACTTATCCTGCTTAATAACCTGGTAAATATCCTGGAAAGGACCTCAGGGAATTCCCCCATATTTATCTTGTAAGCATGGTGGAATCTCTTCTCATATTTAGGTGCTGTCTCATTGACGGCTGCTAAAATAGGCAGGTTGAGTGCCAAGGGAATGCCTCTTCCCGTCTGCTTATTGGGGACGTGACCCTGTCCTGTGGAGGGAGGCTGTGTCATTACCCCTGGGCTGCATTTCCTGGCTCTTGTACTTGGATATGTGATTCAAGAAAATTCTCACTGGTGACTGTGTCTCAAAGGAAAAACGTGCTTTAGCGTCCAATGATTTGCCCTGTTCGGTGGGCTCTAGTTCACGTTGAGAGATGTCCAGCTGATTTCTAGCATTTTCCAGACCTGTTGGGTTTTTTTTTTTTGTCTGGATTTATTTGACACTGAACAAAAATTCTCGTTCTGTTTTTGCTGAATCTCTTTTAGTGCTGTTCCCTTAATGTCCTTGCCACCATTCAAATTTCCATTTACTTGGCTTTTTTTTTTTTCTCGCTTTTGTCCAAAGTGGCGCATGAATGAATGCATGTTCTGCCGCACTAATGAGCGGACGAGAGCTTGCCTTTGTGTGGGCGCTCAAGGTGAAATTTGTCCATTTTGGGTTGTGATTATTATTGACACTCGGGAGCAGAATGGTTATTTTATGGATAGCCATTTCTTTCTAGATAAAGGGCAATGTTGTGATTGCTGAAAAGGGCAGGTGCTCATATCCTTAATGTTCTTGGTAGCTTGCGGCAGGACCTGGACAGTGTAATCAAACCTGATTGGACAGGCCTGTGTACTCAGGTGGGCATGTGCGCAACGGTGCTGTATAAGGCAGGGTGATGCTATAATAATGTGGTGCTGGAAATGCTGTCAGGCTACTGCCCTTTTAACTTTGCTTAAAAACCTGAACAGTGTTAATGGTTTTATGGCTGGTTTTAAGAGCTTCAGTTAAATGTATCCCATGTCTAGACCGCCGGCCTTCTGTTTATGACACAGCATGCCCTGGTCTGCCAGTAAATAGTCGTAACGTTTATTAACAGCTGTGCCCTTCAGAATAGTTCCTCTCCAGGTCAGTGTCGGTAATTCTGATCAGCCCCCTGTTATATTCACACGTTACGGCCTTCCGGCTAAACACCGATGTGAATACTGCGTGCACTTTGGGAGTGACTTTCGGCAACTGAGCCTTCTGACGATATCAACCTCGTATTTCCTTTAATTTCGCAGATAGGTTAGCCATCTGTTTTTGGAAGCTCGGCCCCAACTTTTCATGTTTTCCTTCATAGTTTGATGAGGGCCGGAACAACTTTGATGGGGAGATGAACAAGGAGAATCTCCTGAGCTTCATCAAGGCCAACCAGCTGCCCCTGGTCATAGAATTCACTGAGCAGGTAAGTCGCTTCTTATCCATTCCTCTGCATCTTGGCTCTTTTTTTTTTTCCCCCCTTGTATCCATACCTTGCACCCGTCAGTTCTGCAGTTCATCGTTTCACCTTGGATTAAATGGGTAAATTCTTTGCAGACGGCCCCCAAGATCTTCGGGGGAGACATAAAATCCCACATCCTGATGTTTGTGCCGAAGGGGGCCTCGGACTTCCAGGAAAAGATGGACGAGTTTAAAAAAGCTGCTCAGAATTTCAAGGGCAAGGTGGGTGCGTGCAAGTTCCTGTCACGAGAGCAGCTTCAGTGTGTAGCCCTTCCGCCGTCACCTCGTTTGGATGCCTGAAGTAGCTGTCAGAAACCTGGCTGCTGACCTTTATGTTCTCTCTAATACTTCTTAGTTTTGCTCTTTGGCCACCTGTACTGAAATTATAGCTCCTGGACCACCGAAAGCCAAGCTTCTGCAATGACTTTGCTTCAATTTGTTGCTTAGCCGATTTATTTGTTTATAACGGGTTTTTAATAGAGTGCATCTCTGCTGGATGCCTTAGCTTTGCAGACCGTACATCTCGTGCTTTTAACCCTCTCCTTCTGTCCTCCTAGATCCTCTTTATCTACATTGACAGCGACCTGGATGACAACCAGCGCATCCTGGAGTTCTTCGGCCTGAAGAAGGAGGAATGCCCAGCGGTCCGCCTCATCACCCTGGAAGATGAAATGACCAAGTACAAGCCTGATAATGAAGCCCTCACTGCAGAGAACATCATCTCTTTCTGCACGCAATTCCTGGAAGGGAAACTGAAGGTATGCATTTGGTGGAACAGTTGCCATTTTGGTAGTGAGTGCTGGTCTTCGTTACATTTATTAGGGTTAGCTTTTATTAATTACATGAAATGAATCAAGCCAGTTTTTCTTAGCGATTTTGTAAGAACAGTCAAGTTGGTTTCTGTTTAACTCTGCTGTAGGGCATCAAGCAGTCTGTAGAATTGCTGGGTCAGTTTATTTGGGGTTGACACAGTTAATCTGCTGGGTGTTTACTGCATATGAAAGTGAATTCAGAATCAAGTGCATGAATGTCTCTTCAGGCTCACCTCATGAGCCAGGATATTCCTGAGGACTGGGACAAGAGCCCCGTCAAGGTGCTGGTTGGGAAGAATTTTGAAGAAATTGCCTTTGACCCCACCAAAAACGTTTTCATCGAATTCTGTAAGTATAGTTCCATGTTCACGATGGAACTTAACTGTCTCAGGAGTAACAGTGAGAACTAGATGATGTCCTTTTTCTGCTGCATAGTCAGTCACCTACAGTATGTAGTAGAACATCTGTTGCGCGCCCCCCCTCCCCCATCGTAGGTGTCTCACTTAAACGGGTCTCCCTGGTCTGTTGGTGCACCTAAATACTTGTGCTAAGCTGCGATGGATGCTTGGAGGTAGTTGGGAGAAATCCCATGTCTTCTGCATTCGTTTGCGCGTAACCTGAGCTTTAGGTCAAGATACCGTTTTAGGCTCCTTTTGATCATGTGCAGCTTGCGACTCTCAAAGCGGCATCTGAAGGGCTGAGATTTTCCTTCATGTTGCTCATTTCCTCAGTCGCAGTTACTGAATGGAGCTTTGGTCCTTTGGTGACTTGTCTTGTGGTCCGAGTCTGTAATAGTAATTAGACCATTGAATGGCTAATGAAGACCCAGGCTTTGTTTGGGAAAACTGTCAAGCTCAGGTTTGCCGGTATATTTAAGTGTTTGTATTAAGCCCAAACTATAACCATGGCATCTAATTGAAATTGTTGCCCTTTTGCTTTGTAAAATTTGCAGCCCACAGTAGGTAAATGGAGGTCTTAAGTGTTGGGGGGGTAGGTGTGGTGGATGGGGAACTTTTATCTTGCTGTACTGAACCCCTCAGTGGAATTAAAATGTTAATTTTAAGACGGTTGTCTAGTGGCTTTACAAGAATTTTCCCACACTTCCATTTTTACTGAAAGTTCTTGGTTTCGCAAAGTTCAGAGCTGGCTGACTTCCCCTCTCTCGCTTTGTCACACAGATGCACCCTGGTGCGGACACTGCAAACAGCTCGCGCCCATCTGGGATAAGCTGGGTGAGAAGTATAAGGACAGTGACAACATTGTTGTGGCAAAGATGGACTCTACCGCCAATGAGATCGAAGCTGTTAAAGTTCACAGCTTCCCCACGTTGAAGTTCTTCCCTGCGGGAGATGATCGCAAGGTTAATTCCTTTCACCTTTTGTCACGTCGGCAGGTTTCTCCTGAGCCGTGGAGGCCGTCGAGGGTTTAGTCTCCACAGGCGCATTTTAGATTGCTCCCCAACCTGACGACAAAATGGTTTAATGGGAGAGTCCCGCTTATGAATAGATAAACTCGAGGCTGGGTTAATTGGCATGAAATCTCATTCCGTTGGCTGTCACAGCTTAAAGTGCCGCGGCAAGCTCCACGTTTGGCCCCTCTGTTATTTCAGTCTGCACGGTGGTAATCCTCTCCTGCAGGCACCCTCAATTACATGGACCTAATATAGAAATGCTCTGTTAGTGATCTTGTATGAGAACTAGAAGCCACCCCAGTGGCTGAAATGTTTGCAGGTGATGACTGCAGCAATTCTGCTTGAAGGAGGCAGCGGACAGAGCTTTTTCATATCGTTCAGATTCTGCTGACTTTTAGTCATCTCTGTTGTGCTGCCTCCTTTTTGTCAAAATTCCTGTGGAGGGTCTGTTAGTTTTGAAGGGGATAGCAGCTGCAGCATTTGCCGGATGAGGTGATCCAAGGGTCATTGTTCCTGTCTGTTGCCATTTTATTTGGTGAGTGATTGATTGGACCTGATGTAGTGTAGGATCATAGTGTAGAACAGGGGTCTCCAACTCTGGTCCTGGAGAGCTATTGTCCGGTAGGTTTTCTATCCTACCTGGCTTCTGATGAGCCACACCTGTTCTCAGGTAAATGCCAGGAACAGATGTGGCTCATCAGAAGCCAAGTGGGACAGAAAACCTACCGGATAGTAGCTCTCCAGGACTGGAGTTGGAGACCCCTGGTGTAGCGAATGATTAAGTAGGTAAAAGTAATCTTACCAGCCAGTACAGCCCTGCTTTGGTTATGAACCTGAGTAAATTTTACATGGTTTCCAATTTCCTTGAATTATGGATTCTTTGATATTTTTGCTTGAGGCTTTGTGACGCTTTCTGAAGTTTATTTTAATTCAACTTTTTTTTTCTTCATATGTAACACTTGAAATGGAGTTTTGTCAGTAATTTTTTTTATTTTTTTTTGATAGTATTTTGAAAGCTATTTCTATTGGGCGTTTAATGCAAAAGTCTCAGCTTAGATATGAAATCCTGCCTTGTCTATTTTGCTCCTGGCCCTCTGAAGTAACTTGTTTGCCAATTTAACAGGTGATTGACTACAACGGTGAGAGGACTCTCGAGGGCTTTACCAAGTTCTTGGAGAGTGGAGGCACAGATGGTGGTGCACCAGCTGGAGATGATGAGGATGAAGAGGAAGATGTATGTGATAAGGATTTTTTTTTTTGGGGGGGGGGGGAGGTATTCATTAATTGGTGTTGGATGATGTTGCACACTCTGCAGTCATCTTGAATCCATGAAATATATGGTTTATCTGCATGCAGAGTTAGTTTGCACATTACTGTTAAGGTGCTACTCATGTAGACACCATGCGTCAAAGTTGAAAGTGTTAAGAAATGCAGTTGGAAAAGACTTGGGCATTGCACTTTGTTCATTAACATTTCTCTGTAGCACCATTCATAGAAACATCACATAGCGTTCTTCGACATAGCACTTCTCGGTCTGTCTGGGAGGACTGGACACTACAGCAGATAGTTACTTTTTTGCATTTTGCAGCCCTGGTTGGTAGGATGGCTGCTAACATTCTGAGATTTGCAAGAGCTGGAAATTCAGAAGTGGCTCTTGTAAATACATCCAGAAAAACAGGTTTCATAAGAATTACAGCGTCTTCCTTTTCATTTCAAATGTAAACTCATTTGATAGCATTTGGAATGTAGTCGAGTAACTTTTTAGCTTCATGACAAAATTTGTCTCCTCTGACTTCCTGGCTAAACACGTGCTTTGCAAATGGTTGGGTTTGCTAGTAACGACGTTGCTGGAAAGTCACGTGTAGGTGCCGGGTGCGTTAGCCGTAAAAGTTGGCAGGGCTGTGATCCGGGTATCCTCAGCCACTCAGCGGTGTTGACAGGATTGACCACGTAGGAAGGGTCTGCATAGTGTCGGCAGCTTGGGAACAGGTCCAAGACCCCAAAAAAGCTAGTTCAAACTAGACGGGCTTCAAAGAAGACTAATTACAGAACCTGACTCCCGCAGCTGTTGCTAATGTTTACCATGCTTCCAGTCAAAAGCTCTTGCCACAGCAAACATACATCTACCCAAGGAGGTCAGCCCCAGATAACCTTGTTTTGGGAAATGTTTGGCTGTGGTGGCCTATTTCTAACAGTCTACATTAGGTTTGGCACATTCAAGAGAGGCCGGTACCCTCTAGGTGCTAAAATTTGATATTTGTTGGGGTGTTGGCCATTGTATTACACTGACCCATCTTGAAATGATAGTGACATACACCCAAAATGTTAAATGATTTGCTGATTTTATTAGTTTGGTTGAATTCTGCATTACATGTACATCAGTTAAGGTCCTGCTATGGTTGGTAAATATTCTATGGTGGTTTTTCCTTAGGATCTGGGGGATCTTGATGATCAGCAAGATGACGACGACGAATCAGAGGGTGATGAAGCACATGACGAGTTGTAAGAGATGGCTCGGAGGAACACCACCCCACCGTCTCAGCCTCCATCCCAGTCACCCTGGCCCTATACACACCCCACAGATGAACATTAGCCCGTACCTTTGCAACTACTGCTCGAATTGTCAGGTCACAGGGACCCTCAATTGCCCCCAACTGCCATCACTCAGCAACCATACTTTTTGGCCCAGTCGGATCAATCTGCCCCCAAGGAACCCAGCACTGGAATAGTTCCTGGGGGGGAGGGTCTTTGTAAAATTTCTGAAATTTATATCCTCTATTGTACATGCATCAACCAGTGTCAGTTCTAGACCTTTATTGCTTCCTTTCAAAGCTTCCTTTGTGTAACCATTTTGCACCCTTATTTACATGGGTTGTGAATGGGACATGTTGACTATTTAATGTGGAGAAGTCGTCGTAATTCTCCTGAAAGACAGTTCGAAGGCCGAGGAGCTCCCTCGTTCGTTCACTCGCTCTCTCTCTCAGGGCTGTGATCATTTCATTTGTAAAATATGGGTGCCCTGGATGTGCAGTGCTTCAGTGGGTTTAGTGAATCCAAACCATTTCCATGGGCATATGTGAATGCGCTCTTCAGAGGCTGTGGTCTGGGGCAGTGCTTCCCAACTCTGTTCTTGGGGACTGCCAGACAGTTCATGTTCTTGTTCTCTCCCAACTAGGAGGGAACAAAAATGTAGACCGTCTGGGGGTGGTCTCTGCAGACCCGGCTGAGAAATATTGGTCTATGGGCATGATTTTCTTCTGAACCAAATGTATTTTTTCTCTAACTTTTCAGTTTCATAATTTAGTGTTTGGTTTTGGTTTTAAAACTAAACTCGGATCAGTTTATTGTAATATTTTTTTTTAAAAAAATTCATTTTAATTGGTCTGCTTCTGTACCAGTGTACACAGCAGGAATTATGCCTGCAAGGGGCACCTTTGGCCTCCATTACTTGGAAATGGGAAACATGGAACTCATTGTGTAACTTGGTGCCATCGGAGATGGGATCGTTGCTTCAAGGCCGGGCAGCTCCTGGGTGTTTAGAAAAGGCCTCTCCGGCATCTGGGCCAGGACCATGTCACCGCTGCCCATCCATCCCTCAGTCTTTTGCTCTACCTGACACTTGTCCTCGTCTGTCTGGGCTGTACTGTGTTCCTTTGTGGTCGGGGTGACAGGAAGAGTGCAGATAAATTGAGCTGTTCTCGTGTTCTGGGGCAGGGTATTGAATGTGATTATTACTATTTTTTTTTTAATATTTTTTTTTTTGTGAATTTCTTGTGGGAGTTGGGGTGGGTAGGGGACTCTGCAAGGCTGGGGGATGATTGGGGGATGAAAGATAAAGCATTCCATCCCAAATTAGCATTAACAAACCGGTGGCCAAATAATAAAATAAATAAAACCAGTGCGTTTTGTTGCTCTTTCTTTCACCTCCTTCACTTTGCATTGGCATGCAAGTATGGTCATGCGGCGCTTAACAGGGATACGTTCTAAGAAATGCGTCATTAGGCGATATCGCCGTTGTGCGAACGTCAGAGTACTTACACAAACCTAGATGGTATAGCCTGCTACACACAGAGGCTACAGTAAAGCTCCATAAGTAGGAAGAGTACACTAATAAGTACAGTATAGTAAATTCATAAACATGTTTATTATGCAGCAATATGGCCTGTACGTAACTAGGTGCTATTTTGTATGATTGGCAGCCCAGTAGGTTTGTTTACACCAGCATCACCACTAATGTGTAACGCAATGCGCTATGACAGCACTAGGCGATGGGAATTGTTCATCTCCATTACAGTCTAATCTATTGGGACCTCTATTGTTGTCCAAAACATGTGGTACATGACTGTAGTTGAACCTCCTGCCTACCTGAGAAAAGGCAGTTTAAAAGAACAGTTGCAATTCTTCTACATGTTTAAAAACACTTGCTGACCTTAGTCCCCAGCATAGTTTTAAGGAAAAAAAAATCAAATGTTCCTTGGCTTGTGGGATGTGTCCCACAAGTAACACGTTACATGTCGTACTCACCACCCCTCACAAGTACAGCCTAATGCTCTGTAAATGAATTCATCATGAATTAACCAGAAATTAATAGCATTCTTTATGTGAGAGGTATGTTAATTTATGACTGCTGATTTGTATGTTTTATGCAGGATACCTTTGTACACATGTCTGTTCTGAATACAGTTTCTGCATGTGTGTAAGTGTGATGCTTTTTTGTGTACTATGTGATCTATTTTGAATTTTCAAATGTCACATTTAAATACGAAATATCAATGCAAATACGATATTGATTATAAGCTTTGTCTACAAAATTAAATAAGACAGTTTATAGTAGTGATAAACCAGAAAAGCACTATATGTGTTACTTTAAAGTAAAAGTACAGAGATGCCAAAAGCCAGGGGGCAGTGTGTGGCTCAGTGGGCTAAGCCTCTGTGTCTGTGATCAGAAGGTTGCTGGTTTGAGGCCAGCCTCCACACATCTGTGGGTCCTTGAGCCCCAGTTCCCTGGGTACTGCTGTGGGCAGCTGCCTTCACAGCCAGCTTGTTCTTACAGAGAGCAAGTTGGGGGAGGCATACAGAGAATTTCCCCATGAGGATCAACAAAGTATCAATACAACCCACATTTTATCTCAATGTTTATCTGAGGAGCTTCTCTGACATCAGACTACATGAATTGTCACAACCAACTCAAACAAATAGAATGTTCTGGAAGCTTGAGTGCCAGTATGACCCATGGATGGTTGTTGATCGTTACCAGCAATGTTAAACACGTCCGAAGTTCTAGAATTGCACACGAGTGACATGTAGGAAGGCTTCCCCTGTCCCCCTCACCCAGTGCTATTTACTAGAAGTTTACGTTCTGTCAGTGCACTACGTGAGCCCTGCCTGTAATGGATCTTGATGCTATAGATGATGAATGTGCTCACGGGCCAAGATGAAAACAGACGCTGAGGCTGCTCTCTCATTGCTTTATGAGGCGTGAGCAAGCAGAGGGCGTGATGTGGGAAGGACCCAGTCATGCAGAAGCCATCTGATAAGTAAGGTGACAGCCCCCA
Source organism: Gnathonemus echidnorhynchus (assembly GCA_026776725.1). Lineage (NCBI taxonomy): Eukaryota > Metazoa > Chordata > Actinopteri > Osteoglossiformes > Mormyridae > Gnathonemus > Gnathonemus echidnorhynchus. The sequence continues at coordinate 12,777,359 of JAODJU010000095.1, read as the reverse complement.
AAAATAGCTCCATGGAGAGTATATAGAGACTTACTTCCCCAATGTAATCTAGAACCTGCACTGCTTTCTGACCACAAAGGAGGCAAACCACTGCGCCAATACTGAAGTCTTAGGTTTTGATTTTTTTTTTTTACTTCAGCGAGTCTTAAGAGAGCTAGACACTAACAAGAGGAACTTAAAGGACACGAGAATTAGAGGATTTTACATTTGCTGAAGCACCTGACATTTTTGAGGTTTTTTTTTCCCGGCAGGCTTAATTCCCACTTTGTTTTCCGCTCCTTTGCCGCAGAAATGAAATATTTCAGCCAGTGTGCCGTTATGAAGAATACACAGTACAACCGCTGCATCCCAGTCGATGGCAGCATTACAACTTGTAAGCGTACTGCTGTTTCACTCAAGCCACCCCGATCTGTGCACTTTCCCAATGACATCGTCTTCCAAGATTACATCCGGGAGGGAGACCTGGAGCAAGTAGGCCGCTTCATCAGGACTAAAAAAATCTGCTTGGGAACCATTTTCCAGTCAGGTAAGAGAATTAGCCGCCGCTGGGACTGCTTGTATAGTGTGGCTTCAGAGGTTAGTAATGTAGCTTCACATCTACAGGTTGTACCGTGTTTCCCCGAAAAAAAGACAGGGACTTATATAAATTTTTACTCCAAAAGACGCGTTAGGGCTTATTTTCTGTGGATGTCTTATTTTCCCATGTACAACAAACTACAATACATTTACCGGTATTCATTGTATTATTCAAATACAAACATCATGTCATCTTCTAACCGTATCTTTCCATGTAAACAATCTAACGGTATATTTATTCATGAACAAAAATCTACTGTGTATACATTTATTCAAATATAGTCGTCATGTCATCTTCTACTGGAACATCATCGTAAATCTCCAAGCTCCAAATTCCATCCTGAATATCTCGCAACTCAATTTCCTTTAGAACCAGTGGCCCCAATCTCTCATGTCTAGCAATAGCACTTTCCTTAACTGAGCACCTCTTGTCCATGTAGCCTGCTCTTAGTGCATATAATCGCATCTCATTCTAGTTACCGTACAATCCATGGGATAGTAACTAGGGCTTATTTTTTGGAGTAGGACTTATATTACGAGCATCCTGAAAAATCATGCTAGGTCTTATTTTCGGGGAAACATGGTAGGTTCCATAATTACTTCTGGAACTTGCATGTTCTCCTTATGCATATTCTGGTTTCCTCTTGAAAAGACAGTGAGGTGAATGTGTGAAACAAAATCTTGGTCTGGACTTTTAGTCTCTGGACTTGAATTACCCAACTCTGTTTAGAGGCTAATAGATTTGAGATAAAATCAGACTAGAAACCCAAACATGCCCTTTATGCCCAAAGGCAGTAATAAAAAGTACTTCCCGCCATATGAATGATGAAGTCACTGGTGTTACTTTTCTGCAAAGGCTTGTCCAGCATGCTTTCATCAACTGTATCATAACCAATACAATGGCCATCGCTGATTCCACAGGCATGTGCGCCCTCCACGAAGCCGTCCTCTCAGGCAATCTGGAATGTGTGAAGCTGCTGGTGAAATATGGGGCGGACATCCAGCAGGAGGACGAGGAAGGCTGGACGCCCTTGCACATGGCCTGCAGCGATAGCTATCCGCACATTGCCAAGTAAGCTGCTGGAAGATGCAAATATGCACCTTGCCATGGTAACATGGTCAGCACTATTGTAACAGCGTGCTCACCGGAAAGGTCTGCTAGTTTCCAACATGCATAGATGTAGACAGAACCACATCCAGGCTACACAAGAGAGAAATATGCTTACGTCACAAAATTAACTGAAATAGAGCATTGTCCTTTCTAAGGACTCAAAAACAATGGACAAACAACAGTTTGTCTCTTGTGCAACTGAATCTATGACCTTCAGAGATCTCCATGCCATTGTCACTTAGTCAGTGCAGATGTCCCCACTTTGATCCATATTCATCTGCCACTGGTGCTCTCCTCAGATTCCTGCTGTCTCTGGGTGCTGATGCCAACGCTGTGAACAAATGTGGGGAGAAGCCAGTGGACCTCATAGATCCCGACTGCAAGGAGCTGCTCAAGCTGTTCAAGGTGGGCTGTGACTGACCCAGAGGAATGTTTTCACTGAAACTCAAGTGCACCCTCTTCCACGCCTACGCTGACGCTAACAGAACGAAGCGGCTAGGTCAGCCGGACGTCCTGATTTCCAGTCACCTCTCTGGAGCAGGAGGACAGGTCTGGCCCAGTGAAAGGAATCAAATAGCTGTATTCAGACACTTTGTGGGAACTGGAAAGTGCTGAGACCGGCCAACATTTCTGATCTCAGCCGGCAGACAAGTTCAATGAAGAAGCATTTTACTGCACAAGTACTGAATACAAGCACACTGTTTTGCAGAACTGAAAATGATACTTTTGTTACATTTTGTCTTATATTTTTATTCTTGCATTTTTGTTTTATTAAATTGTTCCTCTCTTTTACACATGTACGAGACAGTGTTACATCTGAACATTACAGCAAGATTCCTAAAATAGTGTATTAAAAGTGCTTTTCTCTGAAGTTAATTCGACCTCAAACTAAGTGCGTTCTTTATCTTGAGATTACTTTTAACATTTTTGTATGTTTCCCATCTCCAAAAGTAAAAGACAATTAAACTGAATTTTAGAATGAAAAATGTTAAAGAGAACACACACACACACGCACAGAGTATATGGACTGACATCATACTGTATGCCATACAGTGTTTACTGTTTATAAGAAAAAGGCATACGGCACTTATGTAACCTGTTTATTCTCCTGTAGAGAATGAAAGTAGTGAATATTTGAAAACAGTGAACTTTGATTTGCACTTAAAACACGTTCACAACATCGTGGAATGAATGTTTTGCTGCTCTTTGCACAAAGATCTTTTCAAGCTGAAGCTATGTAACTGCTTTTACATATTATGTCTTATTATTAGTGTTAAATGATAACATTCTTACTAGAAAACTGTACGGTATTCTTTACTATTAACATTGTTTTTATATACATATACAATTTTAAAATAAAATTATTTTTGTAAAGGTTCATTTTTGTATTTGTCATTCTGGGGATACGGTCTATCAAGTACGACTTCTCGAGAACAAAAAGAACAAACGAAACCATTAGGCTAAATATCGACATGAAGAGAGAAAACAAAGTTAACTTCGGGGTGCCAGTAAATACGACTCTGGTTTAATTTATCGGGTTGCCAGTAGACGAAAGCTGATGGTTATGGGGGCGTAAGTAGGGAGTTTCATTTTCATAACTGTAATTCGTGAATTTGCACTTTTAAGGGAGGACACGACTTTCGGTAGGAGCTGTAATCGTGGGGATTTCAGTAGGGCTGTGGAGGCTGCTTTTACCGGGGTCTCTGCGCAGTCCTGAGAGCCGCTTTTGCCGGGGTCTCAGCGCACTCATACGGACTGCCTCGGTCGGGCTTCCGCCTGCTGCCCGGAAGGGATCGGAAAGCAGGGGCAGCGTCACGGCCTTCGGAGGCCCGAAACACAGCAGGGAAGGAGGGGAAGAAAAGAAAAGAAAGAAGACAGAAAGAAAGGACCCGCTGGTTGCCAAACCGGAGAATTTACCGAGGAACTTGGGCACTTCGTCGTCTCTCTTCGATACCCGCGATCCGCTTTGTCTTAAGTTACCGGAACCAGCCGTGGTCGGACCGATGATCGCTAGCCGGTACTGATAACTGGGTCAGCTTGCACTTCGATTAACATTAACCAGCGAGCGTGGTAAGTGTCTTTTTTAGGTTGCATGCATACTGACTTCTACCGGCGTTGCAGGGACTGCACATCGAATTTCGCATATATCTTCATGTAGTCACACATTTAATCACTGGGTCGATGACATTATTAGCAACATAGAGTCTGCTGTCGTTTTCGTTTCTGTTCATTTGCAGAGTAATAATGAACAGAAATCTGAATCCATTCAAATATGGCAGTATTGATATCCTGTACAGGGGCGATTCCTCTCGCTTCACACGTTACACGTGTAATATAACCTATAGCCTGTGTAATCTAGGATGTGTTTGTTTTAGTGGAGGTGCACAGATAACCCCCTGTAATTGTGCAATCTGAAACGCACACTTGCCGGGTAACAACGTGGGCCACTCACAACCTCTCTGTAATTTGGCCATTGGCAGAAAGCTTTCCTATTTATATTTAGATAACCTGATACTGGTTAAACGCATGGAGACACATACACACATGCATGCATAATCACCACATTTGTAATATGCAACCATGTGTGTCCTAATTACATAAGAATTCCGGTATACTGAAAGTATTCTTTACTAGTTACAAACAACTGAGTTAATTATCCTAAGGTATTTGCATGGGACATAGACATGTTTCGACAATAATAGGTGGCATGTTGGACATCTGTCTTATCCAGTCTCTCTAGATGCATTTTCCCTGCCAACTGGATACACTGAAAAGTCTCGGCTATTTTCGTTGCCAGATATGAAACTGAATCCATTAATTTTTCTGTTTTGGCAGAATGAACCACGGCAAACGGCCGGTTTCCTAGGTTCCCAGAGCTCTGCCAGTAATAACAAGGGTGAAGAGGAGAAGGTCAACTAAAGTCAGACGCCAAAATGACCAGGTGGGCGGATGTGCTCCTGGCCGAAAGGGTGCAAAAGATTTCTGAATGTAGTTGTGAAACTGGAAGCCACTCTCAACTTATTGGGCCTTAATAATGGCTGCCATACCATGTCTCCATATCTAATGCTTGTGAAAATCCTTGTAAAAGCATTTTTTTTACTTATTTATAAAGCTGGCCTATGCCTGGACTTTACACTTGATATTTTGTTTTGCTCACCATGTCCATGAAAAGCCTGATAGCATCTGGCACCAGTTTTTAACTTGATTTTTTTCCTAGTGAGATTTTGTATATTTTCTTGCTCCTCCCCTCCCTGTAATTCCTATGGTGTGACAGGTTGCGCCGTTTCCTTTTCCAGCTCACCAGCTGCTAGGATAGTTCACAACTACAAACGGACCTCCAGTCCTCGATCTCCTACTAACACGGGGGAGCTCTTCACGCCAGCGCATGAGGAGAACGTGCGTTTCATCCATGACAGTGAGTCAATGGCGGAATGTTCCGGGGAGCAGACACTGGGGTACAACTCAGCATCCTCAGCAGTTTCTTCCCTTTGCTCTGCCTGACTTGCCTACCTCTCTGAAACTTTGTCCTTGCTGTCTCTGTAGCACCAGGAGAAAAAAAAAACAGATAATCTCCTCTGTTGCATGTAATGCATCCTTTGTAAAGAATTAGAAAATTGCAAAAACTAAATGTGTAATAAGTCCCTTACTTTCATTTATCCCTAAGTCACACTAGTGCACTCTAGTCTGAATTGCCAACTCTTTTTTTTCTTAATTGCTTCTTCTTAATGCAATATACACTCCCCGGCCAAAAAAAAAGTCGCCATTTGAATTTATATCTGCAAATACTTAAGAGCCAATGACTGGATCATTATTACAGCTCAGCAACGTTATGCAGCAATAAAGTGAAGTCAGCT
>JAODJU010000095.1:12756530-12771689 GCA_026776725.1 Gnathonemus echidnorhynchus | reverse complement strand
AAGGGTGAGATGTTGCATAAGCTTGTGGAAACAATGCCATGACAAATGTGCGCCATAATCAAAGCTAAAGGTGGTCCTACGAAAAATTCAGATGGCGACTTTTTTTTGGCCGGGCAGTGTAAATGTCAATGTAAGTGAGAAATCGTCATGTTAATAATCTAAATGTAATGCTTAAACACTGTTTCCATCAGCCTGGCAGTGTGTTATGAGAGACATCAAGTCCTCCCAGAACAGTGATCGAGGACCTCAGGAGTATGTGGAAAAAACCCCAAACCCTGCCCTGCATTGTAAGTCACTTTACACGTCTTTCTGCACTTGGGTTTCAGATTAAAAGCACAAGTGCCACATTGTATTGTTCAGTTTGTTTATTTAAAAAAATCTGAATCGCTACTTTAATGCATGGCAGTCTTCAGTATATTTAAATTTTGCTATAAAAGTATTTGTATAAAATCCATTGTCTCACCCCGCAGTTACATAAATTGGGATAATATTTTGTTTTATTGGGCATGCAGTCTTTTTTTGCGAATGTCCATTGTTGATGCTTTTTCTGTCCTGTCTGCAGCTTTCACACCAGTCGACCTCAGTGACATCAAAAGGCGCAGCACACAGGACTCCAAAAAGTCTTAGCTGTCTGTCCTAACATGTCTGGCTTTTCCATTGTTCCCGAGACTCTCTTCCAATGATCCTTTTTATCAGCTGACCAGCCAATTGACCAGTCCCAGGATGGCCTGTGTTCTGGGCTCCCAGCACTGCTTACTGGCCTTTCCACAGCTACAGTACAGTGACTGACCCCATTTCCTGGCCCTGCTGCATGGGAAGTCGCGTTGACATCTCGCTGACATCCTCAGAGCTTTGCTCTGTTTGACTTCTGATTTTTGGCTTCCCTGTTGGGGAGGTGAGAGATCAAGGGAGTTAGCATTGTGTTTTTCACTGTGGTTTTTCTTTCCACTTGATTCCTGGATACTGGATATATTCTGGCAGTGGGAAAAATGACACTTGTTGGAATTGGGTTATTTAAAATTGTTTTTCATACAAAATGTATTATTGGAGCTAAAGCAGACTATCATGGTGGTAGTGCTGATTAGCCGATTTTAAAGGTCAATCCACTTATTTTCTCTTGGCAGGTTTACAGTCTTACTTTTTGCTCTACTGATTTTCCTGACTACATGATTGGCAGAACGTGAGGATTTCTAATGGCTGGTGACATTTTTAGGCGAAACTAGTATGATAGAATAATGGAGATGAGGTTGAGTTACGCTAAGCAGACATTTTAGGATCATTTCTGACTTTTTAAGAAGTGCAGCTCCTTGTAAAATGATGACTGTCTGGTCATAGTTCAGACCATTCATTGTCCTACAAAATGTATTTATTTTAAAGTAACTGCAGATACTAGTTACACAATGCTGATGTAACAGCATCTTGCTAAAGGTCAGTTATGATGAAGAGCTTCACTTGCAGGTATTGTGAATTGTTTACCTTGGTTAAGCAGAGAATTATGTTATATTCAAACTCTTCCCTGTAATATGCTGACAATTTCTTGTTTCCTCCTAAAATCATGTTTTTAATATTTAGAACGCTTTTGTTATATTATAAACAATTAATATATACCCTGTTCACATGAGGTGTTTTCAATTACATGGGAGATTTGTGAGCAGACCTGATAAAACTGGCAGCACTGTTTAACATTGGCAGATAATGAACACAGCTTGTAGAAGCTTCACATGCTGGGTTTTTTTAGTGTACAATGCTTGACTGCATTGGCCTTACACGTGTCCATTCCCTGCAAATCTTTTGCAAGGTAATTTTTGAGATTTGTCCTGTCCACTCAGCCCCATTTTGTTGACTGGTTTAAGTTGCTATTACGTGCTTCTGCACTAAATGGGTTTTTCAGGGTCTGTCCTGCAATGCTGAAGCTGTCATGTAGCGGCATTTCAATTTTTCCGCGCCTACAAGAATCCTCATAATCCTGTGGAACACAAACAACCAAAGCCAATTACAAATGGTGTTTCTGCGGTGTTCGCTTAAGATCTGCACCATGGCAAACATGGTGTCATGGAAAGTCTCATGCATCCGAACAGAACTGGACTGAATGTTGCTTAAACTATGTTCCATCGTTAGGATTTTGGTTCTTCCTCAATGCCCACTCAGGAAGGCATGTTGTTTTTTTGTTAATTTTTTTTTTTTTCCTACATGAATCGCTAAAATGGAGTGCAAAGCAATTAATGATGTTTGCAAATGGAGAACCACAAGTCCCAAGAAGTTCAAAATGCCGTATCTGCAGAAGAATTGTGTAAATAAAGCTTTCTTAAGACATACATAAAATAGTTGGTTTCTTTAATGAAAAACAAAGAACATGTAACAAAGTCTTTAGTCTGCTTCAGAGCCTTTGCAGTGGACTCAGTGTGCAGGGCACTGCTGTCACTCAAGCTTTGTCTTGTAATTACCAAATTGCTCTACTACTGAAATACAGAATACTGTTAAAACAAGTCATCAGTTGCACCCTTGATTAACATATGGCAGGAAATTGAGTTTAAATAAGCAGCAGTGATTGCCTGGAATGGAGTCACACCCCAGGGGATGACAGATTGATGGTCATAACCGCTTCCGACTTGTCTGAGCAGGCCAGTGTGCACTGCGGACAAGGCATAAGATTTCAGGGAACCATGGTGAAGTACTTCACTTGCAACAGAGTCAAATGATATTAGGAGACAACTTAGTCCTGTAGTCATCATTAGTACGTTATCTGTCAAATGCACACTTTTTCCCATTTCATATACATGTGATAATTGCAATATGATTTATTTTTTTTGAACAAATAAAATGGTACAAAGCATTATGATGAAATGAAAAGCATGAAATTCTGCTACCAGATTTTTTAAAAAATTCCCTTTTCTCAGAGACACAGATACTCATAACTGATGTTAATATAAGAATACAGATCTCTAGATTAGGATAAAGAGGCACCTGCAAGTAATACAAAAAAATAATAAATAAAATGCATGGACAATGAGTGCGTTGGGGTTTAAAGCATCCAAGCTCCTTGTGTTGCATTTCGACTTCCTGAAACAGTTCAAAGACAGGTGTGGCGATGTCATTCTTTGAACTTCCATTCTTGGCGGCACATAGGACATTGCTGCTGCACCTGCTGTGAGTTCAGCCACTTCAAGATGCAATGCATGTGGAAACAATGAGAACACTGGCCCCAGACCAATGGACAGTCGTCACCAGGCACCTTACCTGAAAAAGATATCTTCCTTTTAGACTGGAATTGATTATAACTGGTATTCAAATACATAAATGGACAACAGCGTATATCAACTGTCTTGGCACTTACAGTCCGGACAGCAACCATTAAAGGACATCCTGCAGATGCCACAATTCTCGTCGTTGGCCACCCACAGCCAAGACGCTACGCCGTTCCATTGCTTGATTTTCACCTTCATCTTCGACTTATAGGCACTGTCGATCAAAACACTGTGCGTTAACAGTCAGTCACAACGGAAGCCTGCGTATTTAGTATATGAAAACCACAATCTAGTTACTTCTTATTAAAACCTTGAATAAACTTTAATTCCGCCATCAAACTGTTCTGAATCAACAATTGAGAGTATTACATTACGTATAGTTATTTAATGCACCAGCAAGTCACCCAGTGCAATTGGTCTCTCCGCCGCAGTAAAATTATTCCGAAAGATAAACAGCGAATTAAAGTTTTTTTTTTATTTGAATTTACTTGTTGAACAACTACAATCAAATCTCTTCAGCCACATAGCCGAATGTAAGCATGCTTGCTACAGCTCATTTATGAGATCTAAAATGTTTGCTATAAACAAAAGTGAAAACAGCAACAGAACAAATTATTACATATCTTGATACCTAACGATTTAATCAAAAACGCGATTTCAACAGTGCCGGATTCTCCCGTCAGAGCCATTCGAATACGGTTAATAATAAGTAGTTCCGTTTACATCCCCCCCAGTTCAGCTTAAGGGATAAAAAAAAATATACAGCGCCCCCTTGCGAAGTGGAGGAAGACTTCATCTTACTCTTATGGGAACGTTTCATCGCAGTATTGCTGCCACCCGCAGTATTATAGTAGTCACAGTAGTCTAAAGTTTAGTCATTATAGATAAAAATAAAATATATTCCGAATGTTATTTTTTATGAAATAATCACATTTAATATAGAGTTCATGTTTGTTTCTCCTAAGTGGAAACATATATACATTACATTTCACGTATGTGCAGCTATAAACATTTTATTCAACGTATACTTGGGAGAAGATGGTCTATTTAGGAAACATACAATGTAAGGTAAATGGAAATGTAAAGAGTTCGGTTTTCGTATGGAAAAATACCGAAACTAGACGTTGTTATTTGTTTACTGTATGATACTTTATATTAATAAACGGAATAACAGGGGAAACTATAAATACAGTACACTAGCAGCACTTATATTAGAGTCTCAATAATGAATGCCTGTTTACTAGCAACACCGTGCATACAAAAGCTGCACCCATACTACTCCAATTCCCAAAACCAACATTAAACGGAAGTTGCGCATTAAGAAAACGTCATTTCCTGGGAATCATTAGAGAAGCCCGAGAGCGTTGTTCTTGCATTAGTTTAGTGGTAGATAGCCGCAGCGAGCCCGTTAGTGCCTAGTTTTTTGGTGTGTACGGTGTAAAGATACGTGACTTCAGCGGCACCATGTCTGACAAAATGGATATGTCGCTGGATGATATTATTAAGATAAACAAGCAGCAGCGAGGGGGCGGCGGGGCGCGTGGCGGTAGAGGCCGTGGTAGGGGAGGGTTGGGCGGAGGACGAGGCGGTAACGTCGGCCGGCTTGGAGGCACCGGAGGAGGCGGCTTTGGGGGCCGAGGCGGCGGATCGGGCCCTTTTCGGAATCGACAAACCCTAAGCCGGGGTAGAAGCAGACCTACGCCGTACAGCAGGGTAGGAGAAAGAAAAAGAGATTGGCTCAGAAATCGGATAAGATCGTGGCATCAGAGTCCTCAGTCTTTTTTTAATATTATATACTTAGCTAACGTTGCTAGCTAGCATGGGAACCCTCTGGAATTTTAATTTGGAGCAAAATGTTAATTGGGCACTACTAAAGTGGCCATCGTTAGAGGAAGTGTAATTCATGATGTTTTCATTTCCCCCAAACAGTAACCTTAAATTTTGGTTTCATAATGCTATCCAACTCGCCGTGTCGAGTGTATAAATTGCCTTGCAGCGCCATCTTGAATAAGATGAAGAGGCCGGTGTTCAGCTCCAGTCTTCGGATGAGTGCAAGTTTAATCAAAGGTTTTTTTTTCGACGAGCCACAGTGGATCAAGTGAAATGAAAATGTAATCTGTAAGAAGTCGGCCAGGATCGTTTAGGGAATCTCCTCCAAGTGAATGAATGAACGAGCTTATTTTGGTGCTCGAATCCAGGAGACCTTTGTCGGATCTACTCTAATTTAGAAATCTGTGAATTTTGAAGAACCTGCAACTTAGTCAACGAGAAGAGGAATCAGAGACTTTTGTTAATTTAAACGAAATGCAGCCACTCGATCGGCTCCATTGTTGTTCTGACAAAATGGCGTAAGGACAAAATGGACGCTTAAATAGCTGACCGCCATTTCTACTCCTTGGCATGATGCTCAGTACTTTAACCTATACTTACTCATGGACTTAACATGCCAAAAACCAGCAAATCATTGGACATTCCTGGTCGTGACGAAGAGCACTCTGCGGGTTTAAGCAGGAAATGGAACCCAGCGCTAGACGAGCCAAGTCGCAGCGTTTCCTCGAATCGAGAGGGGATTTTTCTTCAAGAAGGATTAATTTCACCTCCGATGTGACGATGCAGCGACGGGGATTGTCGAAGCAGATCGGCCCTGGCTTTCACTGTTGGGGAGGGGTGTCAGGGGTACTGATTAAAAGTGAGGCTTGGAATATGCATTCTATCAGTGGGGCACTTAATTGATGTGCTCCAGGGCCACGAATTCTGAATCAGTAGACAGCTCTTTAGATGAGTTTTTGTAAACCACCCCATTGTCCAGTTAATTGAATGTATTTGACTCATCACGCTGAAGCATGCTTGTGATTGTGAATGATTTTTCTGCCCATTTAGTTTTATTTAAAACCCCACTATTGTACTTGTTAATGTGTTGAGCTGGTGTGTTTGGAACTTGTCTGGTCATAGTATCCTGTTGATATATTTATGTCTATAGTGTGCATTTTCACCATTACCTTAAAGTGTAATGGAAGATGAATTTGAACAGGACATCGGGTCCCTGGGCTGGTTGGTGTTCCCTGGAGGAGCGGGACTTGCCTCTGGCCACCTGGGATCTGTGTGATTGGCAGGGACAGGGGCCCCCGAAGTTAGCAGGTGCGTTCTTTGTCTTTGTCCTTGCAGCCCAAGCAGCTCCCTGACAAATGGCAGCACGACCTGTTTGATAGCGGCTATGGTACAAGTGCCGGCGGAGGTGCAGCTGGCGTGGAGACAGGCGGCAAACTGCTTGTGTCAAACCTTGACTTTGGGGTCTCTGATGCAGACATCCAGGTATTGTCTTAACTGTGGCTTTTTTTTCTCTTTGCTTGCACCTTTTCTGCCTTAATTACACAAATGTCACAGGAATTAAGCTTACAGTTTCCCCCAGAGGCCATGTCACGGTGCGAAGTGGGGGATTTTGTCATGCCGGCAGTCCTGATGCCCCGCGTGTTTTGCAGGAGCTGTTTGCAGAGTTCGGGACACTAAAGAAGGCCGCGGTTCACTATGACAGGTCAGGCCGCAGCCTGGGGACGGCGGATGTCCACTTCGAGAGGAAGGCCGACGCGCTGAAGGCCATGAAGCAGTACGACGGGGTTCCGCTCGATGGTGAGTGGTGCTTGGCGTCATGTTTTCTGCAGTGCTATAGATGCATGCGTCGCTGAATTTTTAATTGAAACAAACAGGTCGCCCAATGAACATCCAGTTGGTCACATCGCAGATCGACACACAGAGGAGGCCTGCCATGCAGGGGTAAGTGGCGTTTTGTGGTTGACGATCCTCCACAGCCTATGATGGGCATCCCGGCCTAATCCTGTCATTTTGTTGTGCAGTTTGAATCCAGTAGGTGGCCTCAACAGGAATCGAATCGGGGGCAGTTTCGGAGGAATGACGAAGCGGGGCGGCAGGGGTAGCGGGACCAGGGGCAGGGGACGGGGAAGAGGTGGACGTGGTGGTAACAGGCAGCAGCTGTCTGCCGAAGAGCTGGATGCGCAGCTTGATGCATACAATGCAAGGGTGAGTGAACTGGCAAAGGGTCCAGTGTATATAGTGCAAATGCAGTGCAGGTGCAGTCTAACCTTTCCCCCTCTCTGTCTGCAGATGGATACCAGCTAGATGTAAAGCACTCAGAACCATATCTGTCAGCTACTCTCAGCCTTGGCAGTAAATCGCTTGCCGACTTTGAGCAGTAGTCATGGGATGTTTTACTTCAGCTCTCATGCATTTTAAATTTTTCCAGAGGAGCTTTTTTTTTTTTTTCACGTTCTACTTTTGTTTGTACCTTTTGGACTGTAGGATATAAAAGGATGTAGTTGCTTTGATATGTTTTGTCTTGATCCCTTTTTGCATCATTGTAATAAACCTGCAGTGTCTGTTAATGCCGCAATGACTGCCTGTTCATTTGTGATGCCAGTACAAGTGAAGGGGGTTTAATTCGTGTGGATTTTTAAATGTTTCTACTGAGATTTGAATTTAGCCATTGGAGTTTTGGCTGGGAACAGCAGCCTTTTATTCTAGCCAGGTTTAACCTTTGTAATGCTCTTATTTTTTACTTGGTTGCTGGACAGTGTTACTCTTTGTATTTGTAACAGCCTGGTTGTGTTTTAGCGGTTCTGTTCAGTGACCGAAGGGCTGGTCCATGGTGGCCAATCATGAACATGATATATCTTCCAAACCATCACCATTGGCTGTAGAGAAGAGGTGATACCATGACCAAATAAATAGCCGTATGTTTAAGCAGTGTGATATCCTGTACATATTTGCTTCTGTCTGCTTTGGTCGTTCCTTTGCATTTTATCAATTTAAATTAAATGTTTCCCTGCAGTGTCCACCTTTCAGTTCTGTTTTTGACAGTGATGTATCAGTAGTCTGTGTGTGTTTACTGAAACACTTGAAAGTTGTTTAACTTTGCGTTTGTTCAAAATGATTCATTGGCACTTTTTTTATGGGGTCATAAATCAGAATGGGGGGTACTGGTCAGTCTGACCTCGTTACCATCACATCTGCACAACACTGGCTGATATTTCATGGGAGTTTTGATTGACGTGTGCTTGCGAGAATCCTCTGCCCTATAAGTAGGTGCATTCTCTTTATTATTGAGGGCTCGTCTTAGTGCCTGAGTGATAATCCATTTGGTAGCGTTGCGAAGTAGCTGTGCAACATTGTATTCGCAAGCCATGGTTTGCGTGTTCAAAATTGAAGTGTATAAGTAGTCCTGAAAAGTACTTATGAATTAATTATGTGATGTATTAAATATTCAGCTGTATGAATTGGTAAAACTATCGAGCCTTCTGGTAATACAATTTAAATAATGAAAAACAGCTGTACTTCTAGAGAAGTGATGCTTTGACAGAGTGGGCGTCCCAACCAAGTGTGCACACAAACTTAGCATGGAAAAGCCTTGTCAGGTTTCCAATCCTCGCTATGCTAATACTTGATGAGTATCTTATGTACATTTCCAGGGATAATACATCGACATTAGTGACAACATGCTTTATTTGCCATTTGCACGGGTGCAGGTACATTGTAATGTTTTTCTTAGCTGACCCCATCTTGCTCTCCATAGCTTGGAGGTTTTATCTGAACTACGCTCCAGTTCCTGAAAAACTCATCTAGCCCAAAACTGTTCCCATGCATATCGCACATTAATATTTACTTGTGGCCCCTAATACATTTTCTATGAAAGTATGTGATGATGAAAATGCTAAAAATTCCTAAGAGTATATGAGAAAATGTACAAGAAATAAACTGAGGTGCCACAAAATCAACATGTCCTGCAAACCTCCCCTATATTATAAGCTGAAACAGTTGACAAATACCCCAAAGAAACTTAATTTTACAATAAGGAAACAGTAGAGGGATGTGAGGATAGGGTATAAGATTAATCATAATGTCTAATGTTTTCCAGTGCTGACTTTAACTGAAATGTAATTTCTTTTCAAAAATGTAACCCCTGGGATTATCTCAGTGCTACTCTGGACAAACGTCTTCAGATTCCTTGGCCTTGTTCCCAAGCATATTTGTATACATTTCTCCAACCGTTCAGTGCTAAAATGGGGTACCAACTTGAGTAAGCTACAGTAAAATGCTTTGCATGTGTCATATGAAAATGCCTTCATTATCAAGGTCATTTTCCTGTTGAAAACGTTTTAATAAAATCATTCAGCAAAGTTATCAAAAGAAGCTGCCCAGGAGGCAGATATAGGGCATGACTACAGACATCAAACAATCACAAGTCACCAATGTCATATTCTTATTAATTCTTACAGATTTTACCCTTACTTGGCATCCTATTCGTATTCAAACACGTAAACATTAAATACAACTTAGTATCAGTATAATTATCAGCATTACTATCCGTAAGGCTTTAAGTTTATTGCTTACTTTAGCCACGTCTTTAAACATTCCGACTTTGCATAACTAATTGCCTTTTGTAATGAATTACAATGTTGCAAGTTTGCCAACTTTGGTCAGCTGGCAGGCGTGAAATTTTCAGTTCGAGGCAAGTCCGCACACTCATTTACATGTATACAGTAGTTTTTTGTTTTTTTTTTACCTTAAAAACAACAGGGTTTGCAACTATCCCAACGCTTTTGATATAGAAAGTTTCCGGTTTATAATGGAATAATATAGATTTGCCGTAAGATTTCTTGCGTGAGGCTGCAACCGTGAGTGGGACGACAGATTCATGAGAGCTGGCAGCACTGATGTTACTGTTATACAGGTTTGTATGGCTTTACATGCTAAATTTGCACATCACATACTGAATTTATCTTCGCAGTTAATTTTAGACAGTTAAATCACCAACGGGACAACATTAGTGCGCTGATAGTGAAATAACCTTCATACTTAAATTGATCGCCGAGATATAATACAAATGAATATTTAAAAACATGAATAAAAACGATTTACTAGCAAGTGTCACGCGTCACTTTCGCTCACACTAAATGACCAAATTCGTCGCTGAAATTACATTGAAACCTGTTATAAACCGCAAATGCTATGTCTATATCGCATTTACTAGAGCCGTAGCAGTAAATCAGGATGTCACTGGATCACTAAAGTATGAGTGTTGTGACTATACGCAGGGCAAGATCCACACATGCACTGCAGTGTATTAACATGTATGTAGGTGTTTCAGATCAGTCTTCGTCACACTTGAACACCAGTGAACATAAGATGACTTAATGATGGTCAATCTATTTATTTTCACCAAATGTATGCCGTATTTCACCCACAGGCATCACATTTATTACAATTAAATATTTATATGGGAGCAGTAAAACGGATGGTTTGCTAATCTTTCACCGGTGGACGCAAAGAGCCACAGTCAGTGAAAAGTTGTGACTTGGACAAATTCCGGCTAACAGCATCATGTACGGGCAAACTGAAATATCTGGAACCGAAACGTGTAAAATTATAAAGCACGGGCGACGGATCACCCCCATATTCAACTTGGCGCCTAAATTCTTCGGCGAGACGCCCGTTTGGGGCGCGTTCACGGAGCAGTTCCCAGCGCTGCGCGGTCCCGCTCCCGGAAGCGTGTAGTGCGGGCGGCTCCGCTCTCCGATCGCCATTCTAGCCCCACGGAGTGCAGCGGTAGGAGCACTTTGCGCTTAGAGCTCAGGTAAATCCGCGTTATTACGGTAAGGAGTGGTTCACCGGGGCGCTAGCAAAACGACATTTTAAATACTTACACGTTCGGTAGCTTAAACAATAGCAGATAGTCACGTCGATGGTTCATTTCGGTAATATCGGTCTACTGCGATCTAATTCCAAGATTTTAAAAAAGCTTCATTATTGTTAGTAAGGTACTTGCAATCTCAATATTGTTTTATTTTTTATTTCTTTGACTGACCCGCGTTGCATGATCCTATTCAATAGTTGTATCGACTGATTCAATTTCCTATGTGCAGTTTTAGATAGCTAGCTACACCCAATTGAGGATAAGTTAAACTAACTTATTCACTTAATCTTTCCCATTTAGTTTAACTATATGTATTGATCGCCGCACCTTACTTTTTCATCGATTATGTTAATAACTGAATATAGTGTAATTTTGCAAGAAAAAATATCCGTGGTAAGCTAGCTGGAGTAGCCAGTATGCATGTTTCCGAAGGGCTGAAGTTGGACTTCATATATCCGGCGTTACGGGGCCTTCAGGTCCCAGGGCCGCCCGGTGCGTGCAAACTCACAGCGGGAATTAACGCCATAGAAATAACTACTTTGTACGAAACTCTGTCCCATTACTACGCGAAACGTAGCAGCTCTCCTTCCGCCTTCCAATTCGGATACACTTTTCCCAGCTCACTCGTGCTGTCAGGTTACTCGTATTTCCTGTTGCCAGTTATCGCGCCGCAGGAGCAAAAGCGGCTTCAGGTAGTTCGAAGTTGCACCGAAACTCGGGCGATTTTTTTTCCAGCTGGGAAAA
Organism: Gnathonemus echidnorhynchus; assembly: GCA_026776725.1. NCBI lineage: Eukaryota > Metazoa > Chordata > Actinopteri > Osteoglossiformes > Mormyridae > Gnathonemus > Gnathonemus echidnorhynchus. The sequence goes on along the minus strand of JAODJU010000095.1, from coordinate 12,759,995 downwards.
TGGACGCATCGGTACAGATGATGCTTTTAGAAGAAGCGCGTCATTTGCGATATTAAATGAAATATGCAGCACTTAGGTGGCGAAGACTTAATCCCCGCAGTGCTGCTGTATTAGTGTTTGGCGGACATGCCCGCTTTGGGTTTCAAGTGCGTCGTTCCTGTTTGCCGGCAGCCAGACGAAGCGGCCCCCCGCCGAGAGGCGACCTGAGGTGGTCCTGCTGCCCGGCGAGGAAACGCTGCAGAGCGCCAACTTGGTTCGAGAAACCAGAAATGCGTGTGACTAATGTGTGGGTGGGTCTCGGTCTCTCTCTTGGTCGGCGCCCGACTGCAGCCGGGCCGATTTGAAGAGCCGCGGCTTCCTGTCTGCCCTGGTTCTAGGTTTTTCTCTCGGGGAGGGGGCGCTGTCGCTACCCCCCCCCCCCTTCAAACTCCAAACTCCGTCCAACAGGTTAACTGACACGTATAATATATTTTACCGCATATAACCGTTTTTCTCACAGCACTTTGGCCCTTATGGCAAAAAAACGTTTTACGGTTTACTTTCCCTTCGGTTGGCAAACTTGAAGTAAGTGGCGATGTAATCGGCGTTACGCAAAATGTGGCGGGGGGACAATAACAAGGAAGTTTGGCAGATATTTTGACCTATTTAAGCTTTACAGTAAATGAGAAGATGGTTTCTATTCAGCGACATTCCCATCTCATCAAGCTTAAATGCTTTACAAGCTTTTTTCGCTCCCATTTACTGACTCTCTCAAGTCGGATATCGGTGATTATAAAGCTGCAAAGGGGAAATTACCAGTGGAAATTTAGACACCCAGGGAGCTTTAATGATTTGGTTAATTATTTTCTGAAATGCAGCCAAAGGACTAAAGCGCCCATCAGCTGATCTTTAAAAAATGTGTTGACTCTGAGTGTGTGTTGGGATGGTTGTCTGGGTCAGACCTATAGGACGCTGTGGGTCTGCTTGGGTGTTATTCTAAAGGAAGCAGGTGTCCTTGGGAGGTAAAGTGGACACAGTTAACTGATTTTCCTGACCCAGAAATGTCACGGTCCTAGTTTCGTACATAGAAGCTTTTTCACACCGTTTTATTCTGGTAAAGGAACATACATGCAACTTTAAAGTGCTTTATCTTGATAGAATTTGCAGTGTATTATTACAGTTAATGTTCGATGCATCTTCCTTCCGCCTTCCCAGAAGGTTATTCCTTTGGATGGTTAGGTTATGTATTCTGCAAGTTAACATGCTTATAGAACAGTTTTGCGAATCTATCTCTGCTGCTGCAGTGTGGGGATCCTATGGATTTTATCTGAAATTCAAGTGCTAACTGCTGGCTTTCTGTTGTAGAACTTGATCTTGATATTAATGCGCTGGCATGAGGAAGTTCAGCTGCTTGTGTGCCGTCCTGCTTTGGTGTTTTGTTATGCAATTCACGCAATTGACATCTAACAGCCAGTATAGAGTCATTTTAATAATCACTTTAATAATAATCACTTTAAATTCTGTTAGTGTGGCTTTTTTTTTTGCATTTTTTTTAAATTAAAAAGGAAATCACGACTTTTTGTTGGGGGAAAAAAATGTGAAACAGGATAATGGTCTGCATACTATTTTTAACCTTGAATTTTCCCAGTCGCTGATTTTTCTCATTCTGTTTCCAGCTGTCCTATGATGGTCCATCCCAGTTACATCTTCACAGTATTAGCAGACTGGTTATAGCCCAAATGTCTTTGGCACTCTTACCAAGGGCAGTTATTCGGTTCATAGTGATTTTGAATGAATTTGCCCAGTATTCCAGATGGTTGTTAGACAGCCGTGTGTGGTATGTATTTTTTATTTATTTCCTTTCCTTTCCACCTGCAGGGTTGCAGCTGTGGAGCAGGGCCATGAATGTTATTAATGCAGCACAGTGTTAATATAAACACTGCTGTTATCTTTGAAATCTCCTTTCCCACTCAGGGATTTGGTAGCTGAGTTTCCCAGCTGGTGGATTTTGGTCATCTGGAAGTTGATGACATTTAGCGTGTCAGATTACAAGTTTTACCTTGAGAGAGCAACTCTTGGTGGCGCATGTTTTTGGAAGTGCGTCCTTAGGCAGTGTTACAATAGTCTTTTTTTTGATGAATGTAAAATCAGTGTTTTCATCAAGAGCGGATAGTTTCAGCTCTTTTTTTTTGCCCTTTTAAAAACTTTTAGTTAAAGGGAAAGTTGGGAAAGAAAAACGTTTTAGTTTCTGAAAAGAAGTTCTTATCTAAGACCATTATTTTGCTCAGTATAAGTGAATTAAATACTGCTGACAATATTGCAATGTAATTTTAATCCATGCACATGTAGGGATGGAGTAAACATCTGACATTTAACGTAAAATCTGTTAGCTAGTATTACATGATAACTTTTACTCTTTTAAATCCTTTTGCTGATCCTCCTTGTGATTGGAGGCGTTGCATAGCCATTTTCCCTCTGATCCGCTACAGTCGGTCTCATTATGTGGAGTAACTTTGGTGCATGGTGTTATTTTGGATATCCATCGATACAGCTCCGTGCTCTTAACAAGACCCAGATTTTCAGCAGTGATCTTTCCAGGTCAGACAGGGAAGCAGTTGCTCTCCCCTTTCCACTGTGTCCTCCTCTACCTCGAGGGAGGTTTCTGTGGGCCCGGAGAAGATGACAGTGTGAGGAGGAGGGAGAGGGAAAAGGGGTGATGTGCTTCTGCAGATGGCCTCTTTGATTGCTGTTTAAGTGAACTGTGTGGTTATGATGCTCCTAGTTTTCTCATGTTCTAACATGGTGAAGAAATACCTCATCAGAAAAGATCTGGCATTTGCTGCCTTTGTGATGCTGTCGGGATTGAAGCTACCCTGTGCTTCCAGCAGACTGGGGTGGCGTCGACTGAGTCCCCGATTTTCACAGAACAGGCATGGTGATGTTTCAGTTGTCATTGCAATTCTGTTTAATTTTTACTTCTGCGCTGTCCTTTCCTGGCATGTTGTTTGAATGACTGAGGGCTGTGGTGTTAAGCTGCGGCTTTATTGAAGCATAGAGGTGTACAGTTCTCATGTAATGTTAGTCACAGGTGGCTGACTTGTAATGAACTATTTCTGAATGTGTTTTGACGTTCATTGTCTCAGAGTTGTATGGCTGTTGCCACAGACTCAACTCTCCAAGGAAAAGAGAGCAAGACTGTGAACTTTGCTTGGTCTCAGTGACACAAATGTTTCTTGAGTTAATCAGTTCAGTCCCAGACCTAGAATCGCAAAAAAGTACATTTCTCAAAATGTATGGCTGCCTTGCTGGAAGCTAGCTGCTTCTCCCTCTGTCATAACACGCACACCAGCACTCCCTGTATCGCTTAGCCTGTTTTTCGAGAAGTTACTTTTACTTTTAGCTTTGTTTTTTAGGGATGGGCCGATCCACATTTTTTCAGTTCCGATCCGATTCCAATACACAACTGCCGATACCGATACAGATTCC
>JAODJU010000095.1:12733930-12756394 GCA_026776725.1 Gnathonemus echidnorhynchus | reverse complement strand
TTAGAGATTGCCAAAAACTAAATAATTAAGTATAGGACGTGGATCGTGGCCGATACCCGATCCGTCAAATAGGTCTGGATCGGCGCCGATACCGATCCGAATATCGGATCGGTGCATCTCTAATGTTTTTCAGTAGCTGTTTTGGATCCTTTTGCCCCCTAGGAATAATCAGCGGGTGTCTTCCAAGTCGTCAGAAGGCTGACTTTGGCCTACTTCAGAATGAGTGTTTAACATTCTCACATACGGGCCACATATCCACAGTGACTTCCTGTGACGCTGCTTCAGAATGGGCTTCAGACTGCAGTGAGAGGCTAAACTCTTACCAGGTGATTGCAACAGGAGATACAATAGTGGGTCAGTGTAATTGGTATGGTTTGTTCAGGAGGAAGAGGGCTTAAATATAGTCGTCGTTATCTTTTTTTTTATCAGAATAGCATTGCCTCCTCAGGGTGCTGTGGGGCTCCAGACCAGTCCACACTGTCTTTACAGGCAGGTGAAGTGCTCGGATGATTTATATTTGTCTAGACTGAACACTCGAAAAACACTTCTGCTAAAGTCAGATGTGCAGGAGCCGCACTTAGGTCAGTGGTGAAAGATATCGATGAAATAACCCTGGCTATTAACGACTGACGTTTACCCTTGCTGAGGTTCCCAGATATGTTTTGGTATCAGATCCTTAGATTTTGATAAACACCTTTTATGAGAGAATTATCACTTAAGTGTCAGCCTGCCAAGAGACACGCAAGTAAGAATTTTATTGTATTTTAGTACATCTTGTACTTAATACATTTGACAAATCTTGAATCTTGAGATGTCATTAGTATGCAGACTAATTTATATGAAGTGAGAATGAGTATGAGAACATTCATTCTGTCTGTACTAACAGCTGCTGTTGTAGACAAATACCGGGAGCCTTTTTCTGAATGAGTATTGTACTTTGCTTGCGTGTATCCCATTAATGCTATTTGAGGCATTGTTAATCATATAAATAGATGTGACACTGAAAATGGGCTTTATTAGAAAAGCATAACATAACATTCGCTATGTCTGAATTCATGTATCATTTGGTGAGCAGCTTCCTAATGACTGTTGTTCTAATACTTAGCTGTTATTGCTAATGCAAAAGAATATCAATTCACTGTTTTAATTGGGCTGGTTTAACTGTTATTTTATACTAATGTGCTGGAGTGTGTGTGTGTGTCCCCCCCCCCCAGAGTTTGAGTATTCATCTTAGCCTTGAAGATAGAGAAAATTTGTAGTGAGGACTAGATGGGTCATACTTAATGATCAGATGTGTTTTTGTCTGGCCTTGGCTAGTGCCGGTTTTTCTTGTTTAATTTTGTCTTGATCCACCTCATTCCGGTTGGCAAGGAAGAGGAAATCGTAGTTTTGTCATTTTCTGCGTGATTCATAGTTAGCTTTTTTTCTTTGACAAGCCAGAAGTAGTACGGTGAACAAACCCCAGTTTATATCGCTGTCATGTTCAAACAGTATAACTTTATTATAGCGTACTTTTTTCGGTTTATTAATGTTTGCTTTCCCCCAACGCCCCCATTGGACGGCCTGGTGCCGTAAGCTTCTGCGGATTGGAATCCAGTTCTTGGCCAAAGTTTCCTTGAGACGGGATCAGCGTGTTTTCCTGAGGAGGCATGGTGCATCTTAATGGTGGTGTGGTGTGGCAGCTGCTGGAGGGACATGGGGCAGCGTATCAGCCCTGCTCACTCCCTGGCGTCCTAGTTATGTCACAGGCTGGCACTGTGAAAGTGGAGCATGCTCCTGGAAGCTCAACGCGCTGTGGTGCCGCTGTATTGCGCCGTTTGCTGCATCTCCATACTGCTGCACCAGTGTGTGTGAAATTCCAGTTCTTTGTTCTGACTCGCCGACCTCTCTCCTGTCCCCCTCCTCACCTTCCCCCTCCCGACCATAACAAATATATTGTAGTTGACATTAATAATTATCTCTTTATGTAAGGAAGAAGAAATGGAAACCTGTGTCCTTCTGTGCACCTGAGTGTTTTATAACGTGTTTTTTTTTTTTTTTTTGTTTTTTTAAAGAAATCCGTTCTAGCGAAACAGTTTACGCCATCATCATTCATCTGAAGAGTGGAATGTATTCTGTGCATTCTAGTTCAGATGAAAGTAAGCTGCTGGGCTTTCCTCAATGTCTTGGCCACAGCCTAAGGGGCAGATTTATGACCCAGTGGAAAGTACAGGCTTGCTTGGTGCAGGGTCTGTGCATTCCTCTGCGTGTGTGTGTCCCTTGTGAAGAGCGCTTCCTGCTTCTGTGACGCCGCCAGGTCACACGTCGCGTTTAAGTGCCTGATGACCTGAGGATTATGAGTGTAAATGGATCCCGAAATGATGCAGAGTTTTATGTAATGGGCATTACATTTGGTGTGAGTGAATAGAATGAAGTGGTGTGAAGCACTTTTTTTAAAATTGATGTTCTTCAAGCAGGATTTCCTTTAAATTAGCAGTGGTGTAATACTGGTGGATTTGGATACCTGTGTGCATAAATGTGTGTGAATGTAACACTTTGAGGGGAGTGTGTGCTGGTAGCTTTAGAGCCCCCTCCCTCCCTGTCTCTCCCTCCCTGGTTGCATTTAACCACTCTACTCTGGCATATTTTTTTAAGAGCCACCTGCTTCTGTTGTGAGCAGTTTGTAACATTAGACCTATTTAAATTCTAAATTATTTGTCATTCATTTTCTTAAGACTTGACGTGACTTATGCTGCAGCAAACCCCTGCCTTTATTCCTTTGAAAGGTATAAACTAGGTGACAGCAGGTCTCATAAGCAAATACCGATTGTCATAGCAGCCCAAAGGGGGGCGGTTGATATTTTTCCCCTGTAAGCGACCTGCTTGTCCAGGCATTCATGGCTCTTTATCTTCACTGTGTGCCTCCCCCTGTATGCAAAGGACATTTCTTAGACACCCTAGAAGAGTAAGAAGACAGGATGACCTCAACTCCAGCTGTCATTTGTAATTGTTATTGCTCCCCCCCCCCCCCCCCCCCCAGAACATGGCTGAACACGAACCCACCCCAGAGCAGCTAGCCGCCATTGCTGCGGAGAACGAAGACCCGGAGTCTGTGAACTACCGGGCCCCGGCCCAGAAGTCCCTGCAGGAGATCCAGGAGCTGGACAAGGATGATGAGAGCCTGCGGAAGTACAAAGAGGCCCTGCTCGGCTCCGTGCCCAAGGCTGCAGGTACCTCTCTATGTCTATGGGCGTGTGCGGCTGCCCGGGCTCCTGGTGCACCGAGCTGGGGTGCACGCCGCTCCCTTGGGTCCCTGCTCCAAAATAGGAGTGCTGTGATTAAGGCTGGCTGTGCCTGCAGCACCTCCCAGGGACTGACCTGATTGTAGCTGTGAGCGAAGCTGTCGGGCAGCTTCTGACGCACTGGCAGACTTTTCTGACTATGAACCTATGAACTGCTTGGGTACAAACACTAGCATGTGTCCGTAGTGTAGACTGTAATGCTGTTGCTATGAATTATCCATTAAACAACCTATGTGACAATTAACAATTGGCAGTTAACAATAGTGTCAGAGCACTGCAGAGAACCTCATTTAAGGTTCTGCCCTGTTACTTAGATGTAGTGCAGCTGACATCACTAAACAGCAGACTTTGTGGAGCGTCCAAGAAGAAATTCAATCCTTAAAAATAATCCTCCAAATTCTCATAAACCATATGCAAGGTGTACCTGCCCGTTCATTTTCTCCCGAGAGGCGTGTTCCTTCCCACATCACCCTAATGCTAGATTCTTGAGATTGTAGATGCTGAAACACTGCATGTCTGTCTCCTACACTCCTAATAAAAATTGTTTGTTTTTATGTATCTATTGCTGTATTTTCCTTCTCTCTCAGATCCCAGTATCCCTAATGTGCAGGTGACACGGCTGACCTTGGTTTGTGAAGCTGCCCCTGCTCCCCTGACACTCGACCTGCAGGGTGAGTAAAACCCAGTGAGCACTGGCAGAGTGGCTTGACATTTCAGCTGTGTACGGTATAGATCCTTAAACCTGAAAACTGCTTCCTAACGTGGCAAAGGATGAACGTGCCTCGACTTTGAATTTCCCATATCTTGTTTCACTTGTTGCACAGAGGTCATGACAGATCAAATAATCACTCTAGTTCTTTTCACATGGTGGATCAGCTTAGTGATTTAGCAACTTGGTGACCCAGCTCTTTAGAAAAATCAAATACAGAGCAGTTTGAGTGTCACCCTTTAGCAGCATCAGCTATTTTGTTTACAGATGACTGCAGCTTACCCAGGTCTTAAGTTTTCTCAAGACTGATTTCATAGGTTGAATCTATCTTCCATTGTTTAAAATGCCTTAGCTTTTCTGTTTTCTTACAACAGGTGAACTTGATTCATTGAAAAAGCAATCCTTTGTGTTGAAGGAGGGAGTTGAGTACAAGATAAAAATTAACTTTAAGGTGAGTAGTGTTTATATTTCTTCTAAACATTTGGGATAGCCTTCTACTGTAATATCTGATTCTCTTCCATACTTTGACAGCAAGAATGAGTTAGGATGCAAAACATACTTAGACCTTTTGTAGCATCTATGCAACCTTTAAATCTTTATTCTTGCAGGTGAACAAAGAGATTGTCTCTGGGCTCAAGTACGTTCAGCAGACCTTCAGGAAAGGAGTAAAGAGTGAGTCCCATATACCCCTTAAATTGTTGCTCTGCTCTCTGCCTGATCGGAAACGTTCAGTAAAAGCCGTGTGACCCGCTAACATTATTCTGAAGTCGACATAAAGGCAACGTGACGCTAATGCTTTACCTCCAGAACAGGTCCTCTTGTATTTTGTGGTTTTAAAGCATGCAAGAGCATACCCATTAGTATCAGATTCATGAGCTCCAGTTTTTTTTTGTGCTTTGCCATAGTTTAAAATGAGATTAATATAAGCTTATAGGCTCATCATTAATGTATCAATTGACTCAAGTGTCGTGGCCTGCCTGTGCTCTGACTGCTCTCCTGTTATTCCTTCCAGTTGACAAGTCTGACTACATGGTGGGAAGCTACGGGCCGCGAGACACCGAGTATGAGTTTCTGACTCCCATGGAGGAGGCGCCCAAGGGCATGCTCGCCCGCGGTACCTACAACATCAAATCCAAGTTCACTGACGACGACAAGCACGACCACCTCTCTTGGGAGTGGAACCTAAACATCAAGAAGGACTGGAAAGATTGAGCTGCCCTCAGAATCATCTTCCCTCTTGTTTCCTAGTCCCCCCCCAAACACATGCACACTTGCTTAACTTCAGTAGCCACCTTCTCCCCCGCTCTCTTCCCCTCCCCCTATTTTATACCTTGCTCTTATGTGCCCCAAAGCATCCAGTGCTTCTCAGCTGTTGTCCATGCTACTTGAAGGAAAAACCATTACTTTCCCTTCCTCAACAAAAAAAAAATGGCGTCTTCCACAGAAAACATGGAAGCTTTTTTGATAAGTTTGTGTAGGAGAAAATACTGGCCTACCCCCAGCCTTTGTGGTTTGGTGGGTGTTTGTTTAAAGGATATGAAGACACATGAACATTTTTTTTTTTTTTACCATTGCACTCATTCACTCATTTTAACATGACGATGTTTTTTTGTTTTCCCTAATCATTCCCTGCCTCCAACCCCCTCCTCAATCCTTTTTTCCACATTCCTATTTCATGCTGGATGTATTTTTTTTTTCTCTAAACCAAGAACTGCCTTCCTTAGTATTTAATGATTGCGAGGGATGGGCTGTATTGGTTACTCTGTTCCTTAACATTTATTCTCACCTTTTCCTTGGGGTCTGGGGATCACAGGAGTTTAAAAAAAAAAAATATATATATATATATATTTATATATATATGGGGTGCAGGCTCCTTCTCTGCCTTATACTGAGTGATTGAAACAGGGACAGACATGCTTGACAAGTGTAAATGTTCATGTGCACGGGGTTCAAGATTTTTACACAGCTGTCCAGCCAAGATATCAAGGTTTGAGTCATGCTGAGGACCGCACATGCCTCTAATGTTCAGCCCATTCATTTCTTTTGGAATATGTTAAAAGCTGGTGCAAGAACTAACTGACAACTGATCCCAGCCCTGTTAAAATTAATTTCATGCAGTGAGGGGCAGTGAAGTACAAAGGCCTCTTGCCGCCTTCCTCGTTTTCTGCCTCTTACTTGACAAACACACCTCCCTGTAAAGTACCGTCAAGCCTCTAGGTGTCTCTTCCCACAATTACAGCTGAAAGATATGATCAGCAATGATTTAGCGTGGTAGTCAGTACTCTGCTGTCATGTGGCCTTAATGGAAAATCGAGTTGATAAACAATGAGAGATTACATGTAATGAGATTACCTTTGCCTTAGCACTGCACCTCATTACCCAGATGGTGGGCTCTCAGGCCCTTAGGGTAAAAAGGGCAAAATGTGGAAGATCTGGCAAGATCACCATCTGCTGCTGACAACCATGATGGTGATTGCCTTGATCTGTTATAGCAGTCTTTCCCAACCCGACCCTAGGGGACCCCCTAGCCACTCCACATTTTTGCTCCCTCCCAGCTCCCTACTGGTTTCGGAAACACTGCATTATAGAAACCGGTGAAAGAGAATCCATACTTCAAAGATGTGGGTTGAAGACCTTTTGCCCTATGTGCATGAGAAGTGACCGTTCTAAGTTTAAAAGTGACTTTTGCACAGCCTGGAAGGTGTTTGTTAATGAGTAATTGAGTGTGCAAGCTTTCTGAATTGCCAGAATTGCTATAGAAAGGGTCAGGACTACCAGTGGTGACCAGACTTGTTTGGCATAATTTGTTGTGCTACCTCAGCGTGTATTAATGAAAGTAGAGGCTGTATTTAGCGGGTTGCATGTATCTCACACACCCAGAAATGCAGATGGAAATGCTTATCGTCTGTGATCCTTTTATTGTTTTTGTCCAGCCTGCAGTGAGACTTCTGGTCTGAAGCTTTCATCTTTTGGAGTGTATGGAGTTGCTGTGTGCTGAAGTATTTGTTGTAGGTTGGAAGCTTACTTTAATATCACCTATACAAAAGCTGCACTCTAAATGTCCTGGGATGGACGAGTTGGTTAACCAAAGGTGCTTTATTTTGAGTACTGATTCTGTGGAGAATTTAGGTGTCAGTGAAACCCTCCTGCACCTTTCATCCCCAAAAATGTCCAAGTTTCTCCTCTTGGATCCACACTAGGACTAGTTATTGTGACCGGCTTTCAGGGACTAGACTTGTTGTGGCTTGTAGCTGTGTAATTTTCTTTAACCCCATTTTTATACTCCATTTACCTTATGTTTGATGATACGATTGTATTTTGTGTGCTTCTTCTGTGACGCCTCGATTATTCAGATTGTGTCATTCTGGACCAGCTGTTCATCAGTCATCATTAAAGTGTTCAGACTCAAAATGGCTGACTTCCTCTTCCTTCCCCTGTCTGCTGACAAATCGGATCTGACCAACACTCTTCAGGAATGTGAATGAGTGATCCAGCTCTCCTGTCAGTCTGGTATTTTTGAGCCAGCAGTCTGTAAAAGATGACAGTTGCTTGAACTAAGATATAATTATTTGTCTTCAAGTGATTTGGTAACAAAGGGTATTGTAATTGCCAGTATTTTTAAAGCAGATGTTTGCCTATAGAAATGCAAAGAAATGTGCTCTTTTTAGTTTGTCAGGCAGTCTTAGGAGTCACTGCAATAGGCACATTAGGTTCATATTAACAGGGAAAGAATTATCATTGCTGTTCTGTGATTTTATTTTTATTCTGAAATGGATTTTATGACTTAAAGATCGATATACACCATGATTAAAAATCATTCATGGAGAAGTGGCATATCCAATAATGTAACCTTTCTTATTGAATGTATAGAGATCAGTAAACAGCCACGTTTCAGATTTTCTCATTACTGTTTTACCTGCTGCAAATGTAACAGTTTTGCAAAGGTAGGAAATGGCATGGCTCCAAAAAAAATAGGTTTTCTTTTTTTGTTATTTGTCTATGCAATATTTCAAATGAGTTAAGTGCATCGGTAACATTCACCTCGTTACTGGTATGTGCACTTGAGATTTAATTTGTATTTGTCATGAAAAACTGAAATATTGTTGCATTACATACAAAGGCTGTTGCAATACATTGTTAAATGCATTGTGCAACTCCTATGAACAGGATGCGGTGTTTGTTGGGTTGGTTGCAGGAAATCACGCAAAGCCTGAAGATGAGCAAAACCTGAATGTGTTATTTTTGCACATTTGGCACCATAATGTTATATGCAATCGAAATTGGCACCTTTTTAAATGAGAATACTTAAGTATATTACTATGTCCTTGAAGAGAAACACTTAACTCCAGGACTTCTTTAGAAATGCATCCGTACAGATTGGGGAGCTCTGTAGCATGACTTTCCATCAGGCTTTTCTCAGGTGTCTAAATTAAAAAGTGCAGTCATAACCTTGCAATGAAAGTAGCAAAAGCCAGCATAGTAACTGGGTTAGAAATTAACAGCAATTTGACAGCTGTAAAGACTAATCCGATATGTTCTCGTTTTCTGTTGTGTTGGCATTTTTCTGCTGCTGGGGTCTGTCGAAGATGACGATTTTACAATATCTCAATATTGGGCTGTTGACTTTGATTTTAAAAGTCAACTTTAAGACCAGATGATGTTTTATTAAACTAGTTATTCATATTTCGGCAACATGAAGACGGCATTCAAAAGAAATCCTCCTTCGAGCCGGATTCGAACCAGCGACCTAAGGATGTCTAGATTCATTACCTACAGTCCTCCGCTCTACCAACTGAGCTATCGAAGGGAGGCACGTGGGAGCTTTAGTTGTGCACTATTTTCTGTATCTAAATTCAAAATCAGATCAACTCTAATGTACTTTTTAAACTGTTTTCCTTTTATGTGGAGTATTTGTGATCCCAACGACATAACTTGTATATCAGTTTTTGAATAAGTACTGGCTGATATACATATAGTTGTGGGATTATGGTGTTTTACATAAAATTATACTATTATAAATGACTGCATTTATATTATTAAATATCACAACTCAAAAATCCAGTACCAATATACTATCATTCTCAACCCATAATTTGGCGTGTTTCATAACTTATTTTTATATAATTTAAGACTGTAGGTCAATTAAATTACCCCAAAAAATTGTCGTAAACATCGAAGAGTTGCCGTGTCAACCAGAAAGCCGTAAAATGATACTGCAAAATGGCGTCTACTATCCTCAAGATGTTGCGTTTGTTTGGGTTAAAACCATGTGTTGTCCCCACTCAGATTAAGGCTGGTTTACACCATCAGTATATGAACGCAGAACTGGATGCTGCCAATATATTCGTGCGATATTTCTCCTCGAGTCTTAATTATGGCAACAAGGCTGACGATTATAACCGGGTAAATTAGTTATAACCTAGGATGAGGTGATACTTTTGGTTAATCATTAATCTATGTAATTGTAACATATCAATGAATTCGATTAAGCTGTGATCGAAAGTTGAGTTTTAGTTAACATGTATTTTACATTGTTGTAGGGCGGGAGATTGCCTATCCCCATGGGTACGTAGTTCTCTTAACATTTCAAAGTAGCACTACAAAGTTTGTTGTCTGAGTTTTTGATATACGCGTTATGTTGGTTTCCTTTAATTAGCCAGACTTAGTGGTAAAATCTACGATACACGTAACCTGTATGTCGATAGTACTGTAGTCTGCGTCTTCTGAATCATAGAGCCTCCTAAAGAGCCCTAGACTTCTATCAGAAAAAGAACTCCAATTATTACTGCTTTCATCTGTCCAGATCGCCTGACAGTGACGTACAGCAGGAGCAGCGGACCGGGCGGGCAGCACGTAAACAAAGGTTTAAATGTTATAAAATGACGGCATTAATATCTCAATATTTTATACAAGTGCTTCTTATGGTGATGCCATATTTGACGGTAGTTTTTTTTTTTTTTGTTCAAATAACAGCATAGTACACTATAAATATTTCATGCCACATTTCATGCCTATATGGACGCTAATGGATAATAATGGATAAAGTACATCACTGCTGTTTATTTTTTGCTAGTCAACACAAAGGCAGAAATCCGGTTTCATGTACAGACAGCAGACTGGATTCCGGAGGATGTTAGGAATAAGATCATCATCCAGGTAAATGAATTTTGTTCTTGCAGTGTAACTGTATAGCGATGTATAGGTCTTGCTCCAGTGCTAACTAGCATTACTGCTACCATTACTGGTTGAAGTTTCAGCAATTCAGTGACCTCTTAAAATGCTGGAAGGTTCATAACAGGTTAAATCTGGATATAGCAAGAATCTGAAAGTTTTATGATCTGTTGATTACCACTGTTATGTCTTTATCTCCTCTCTTGGCCACAATAGAATAAAAATCGCATCAACAAAGTTGGCGAGTTGTTGGTCACATCCGAGGCAAATAGAAGTCAACAGCAAAACCTGAATGACTGTTTGCAGAAAATCCATGACATCATTGCAGAAGCCAGCCAGAAGCCACATGAACCCACTGAAGAGGATATTGCTATAAGGAGGGCAAGGTAGTAGAAAAAAGCACTCAACTGTTCTCTGTCATATATTAAAATCAATTTTTATATTTAAATATTGCCATTCCATTCACTGTAGATAATGACAATCATCAGATTTGAAAAATACAAGGCCCTACTTAAATATGTAGACTCAGATTACATCACTGCAATGTGTGATTCTGCACATAATTAAGGCCTTTATATAATTCACACATATATAATAAAATCTCTTTTAGGCTGGAACATATGAACAAGGAAAGGCTAAAACAGAAGAAGATTCACTCAGTCATAAAGCAGAGCCGGAAAGTGGATTTTGACTAAAGGAGAGTTCCACAGATAACCACTGCACTCTACCTCATTGCATTCTGCAGTAAGGTGCACCTGGACTAATGCCATTGTAGCTGAAAATATATATTGCGGAAGTAATTGTGATTTTTAATGGTATGTTTTTTTTTCTGAAATAAAAAAAATGTGCATAATTAAAATTGTTTTATTCATGGGCATTTAACCATGTTGTACCTAATCATTGTCAAAAATTTCTCTTTAATCATAATTCTAAGACTCTTTTAAAAAACAACAGCATTTGTTGAGAAGACTAACACAACGTTTTTATTGAAACAAGGATTTCATTTGTCATATATGTGTAAACCAAAGAAATATGTAAACCAGTATTTTATTCATTACTTATCTGGGTAGTAAACAATATGAAATGCGATATTTATGAGTAGAAAAACCATATAATTTGCACTCATTTGAGGGAAGAGCTAAACAGGCAGTAAATGTGAGAAAAATTACATTATTTCGAAATAAGAAAATAATTTTAGCAGAGGATGGTTTCGATCCATCGACCTCTGGGTTATGGGCCCAGCACGCTTCCGCTGCGCCACTCTGCTGCTTGAAATAGTTTCTTTTGTTTAGCTATTGATGTCTAAATTAATTCGTGCATTAGCCGTTAGAGAACTATCTGGAAATATGCAGCATTTCATGAAATTTAATTCCATATGTACCTTATCGTAATGTATAAGACTGATTAATATTAAATCGAGTTATTTATATTTACATAGGGCTGGAATTAATTTTATCGCTACCCTGAGCGCAACAGTTAACACGTAAAATTTCGTGGTCACTTAAGAATATTTCAAATGTCGATCCTTGGGCACTGCTTTAGAAAAATCTAAAACATACATTGATCTTTTAGGGCAAAAGAATTTTACAAATAAAATAAAACAAAACATCGACCACGAAGGGACTCGAACCCTCAATCTTCTGATCCGAAGTCAGACGCCTTATCCATTAGGCCACGCGGTCAACACGAGAAAAGCACTCTTTTCGACTTAGTTGTCCAAGGTTGTTACCTAACATTGGCATCTAAATTGGGATTAATTTTATTGGGTAATCAACTATTTCTGAAACAACAAAACATTGAAATTACATTTCACAAACTATATATTAAAGAAAACAGCTACCATTTAATATTTCAGTCTACCTACGAGCAAAATGGAACATTAGATGAACAACAAATTTACTACATCTAACATATCACTTTAATTTGCTGCATTGCTGTTTTAGTCATTATCTTGAATGCTATTGCATTAAATCACAATCCTTGTTCAATGACCCTTTTTCTGCAGACGTTATAAGAGGCACAACGACCCCGACTTACAACAGTCCGGGGGAACTTTACTAGTGTGTCAATGGGCAGCCCGTGTGGTTTTTCAATCGCTATGGAAACACTGCCATCTATTGAACGACTGACGAATCTGCGTTCGAATCAGAATCAGAATTCACTTCATTGGCCAGGTACAACTGCATGTACTAGAAATGTGTTTCGGTAGTATTTCTGCTTGCAAAGTTGTACAAAATTATATCGATAAATATAAACATATGCAGCAGTTACTAAATTATTATTTTTAAAATAATAAAATCATAATGATGTGACAAAGTTTTTCCCCTCCCGATATCTTGCTTTTTGCATAATGTGATGACACATACAAGAAACTTGTGTAAACATTTTTAAATCGATACTTAATATACTTAAGCAATAAAGTTATCCAACGCCCATATTGCTCATGTGACACAACAATTCTTCCATTACTTACTTAGCCTGCTGTCCAAATTTGCTAATTTGATTAATTTGATCATTTTACTGAAATTTTAATTGATAGACTTGGACACAGCCAGACGTAATTGCAGCCAACCCTGTTGAATCTATGCCTTGCCATATACTAACCCTTTTCTTGAGGGTGAAGTCACCACAAGGGTCAGCAAAAACAAAAAGAGAAAAAAGAAATTCTAGAAGAGGTTAGGAGGGAAAAAACTTACCTATCAGGAAAGGGTTACAAAGCCTTTTCCGAAGCTCTGAGACTCCACAGTACCACAGCGAGAGCTATTATCTTCAAATGGAGAATATTTGGAACAGTGGTGAATCTTCCCAGGAAATGCTAGCCAGCCAAAATTTCTCCAGGGGGACAACAACTTACTCAAGAAGTTGTAAGAATGTCAAAAGAGCTGCTGGCTTGTCAAGGTCAGTGTTTGTGACTCCATAATAAGAGAAACAGCAAATATGGGATTCATGGGAGAGCAACAAACTAGAGAGCAATGCTATTTACCTTACTTACCAGGCGCCGTAGTCCAAAGTGGAATACATCAACGCAGCCCAGATCGTCGGCTGCTCTCTGCCCTCCGTGCAAGACTTGCATACCTCCTGCGGCATTCTGAAGAACCCCTCACATACTGGATTTCACCTGTTAGACCTCTGGTAGGTGCTAGAGGTCCATCAAACCAAGGACAGACTCAGGGACAGCTTCTCCCCCAGAGCCATAACAGCAGTGAACCTTATCATGCACTGACCATCTCCCTCTGGGTTTCTGTCTCAGTCTCTCTCCTCCTCTCTGGATGTGCAATAATTATCTTGCATAAAAACTACAGCCAAGTGCAATATATGCTACCTGTGCAATATACATACTATGTACACATATTTATATACTTTTTATTCAGTAGTATTTATTTGTAGTACTTTCTATAATCTCTGCGCCAATGATTGAATGTTTGTTCTTCGTTATATCCAAAGGGGTAGATGCTTTGCAATTTCGTTGTACATGGTATAATGACAATAAAAAACTTCTAATTCTAAAAACTAAAAGAAGCCCTCCTTCAAGCCAGATTCATACTCATAACACCAGGATAACCTAATCTACCAACTAAGCTATACCTGAAAGCCAATCATTTACTATCATTGAAGGGATATGCTTGCCTTAAGTAGCATGAGTGCTCAGTTACATTTGCAAAGAAACACTTGGGTGATCCTCAAGCCTTTGGGAATGATGTTCTATGGACAGAGGAGTATATTGGAACAACACAGGTGTCGCTATGTCTGGCGTAAAGCAAATATAGCATTTCCAAAGTAAGAACGTCATACCTACAGCAAGACACACAGGTGGCAGTGTGTGATGGTATGTAGCTGCCTTTTTTGCTGCCTTAGGACCCGGAAGATTTGTCATCACTGAAGGAACCAAGAATCCTGCACTTTGCTGGAATTTTTTTAAGCAGAATGTCCATCTGTCTGTGACCTGAAGCTGGAGACTAACTGGGTAAAACAGTAAGGCAGTGGTTCCCAACCCAGACCTCAGGCACCCCAGACAATCCACATTTTTGCTCCCTCTCAGCTCCCAGCCAATCAAGAACACCAAACACCTGGTACAGGTGTTGGGAGCTGGGAGGGAGCAAAAATGTGGACTGTCTGGGGTCCCTGAGGACCGGGTTGGGAACCACTGCAGTAAGGCAATGATCCAAAACTTAAACCTAATGGCTCAGAAGAAACAAAATTAAAGAGATGCTGTGGCAGGGCCTGAAATAAGCAGCTCACATCCAAACCTGTCAATGTATCTGAATTAAAGCAGTTCTGCAAAGAATAGTGGGTCTGAATTCCTCAACAACAATGTGAAAGACTGAAAAATTCTTTCACAGGGTGACAGTGGTATTGGGTAACTTGCTCCTGTGAATAAAGTAACAGTCTAAAATTCAGAAACTATTGTATTTGGGATCCCTCACAATTTGTCCAATCATGTGCAGCTATTCCTTGCAAAAAAAAAACATGTAACCGAGCATCTCAGAAAGGTGCAAAACTTTAAACTGTAAAATATACAGAGCTTTGCAGTTTTAATAGTATACCTGGTGATAGATTGGTGCCCCATCCTGGGTTGTTCCCTGCCTTGCACCCGTAGCCTCTGGGATAGGCTCTGGACCCCCCCGCGACCCAGAATGGGACAAGCAGATACAGAAAATGGATGGATGAGTTATCTGTACTGTACTGTGTGGCTTTGTGTGTGACAACACTCGTGATTCTTAGCTAATCATGAAAACCAAAATATCAACGACACTTTATTAACCTCCTTCATGTTTATGCCATCTTGCTCCCCATTGCACGCATGTAGGTGAGCGCAAGCTTGGCAGTGAAGGGCAGTCACCTGCATATGCACAGCTGGGGGGTCAAGGGCCTTATTCATGGGCCCAGCCACATCAATATTCTGCCAAAGCTAGGCTCAAACCAGCAACCTTCCGATCACAAACAGAGACTTAACTAGCCGAGACACAGACTGTTGCTAAGCGAGGTACGCAAACTGTTCATTTCATATTTTGATGGACAGTGGGGCAAGATCTATGGCATATGCCCCCCCTCTTCTCAAACAGGTGCGTGTCAGTCATTCATAAAAATAAGTAAATCCACACTGAAACTTGTCTGCAATTCTTTAATGGAATATAAGATAAAGGAGATATTTAAGATGACATAGAACAGAAGTTAACATCTACATTTTTTACTTTGACAAAGGAAGAACTGAGCAGGCTGGTTTATACATAATGTGTAACTCATGTGTAATTCATGTGTAACTCTGGACAAATGCTACAGTGGGGGAAAAAAAGCTAAAACTATGGTAACCAACCCAACATACAGATTCAACATGTGCAAAACAAAAACAAAGCCAGTTCGACCAAGTTAAGCTTCAAAAACGTTTGCATTAGTTATCAAAATCTTTGATACTCCACCTCAGATTCTTCACAATGCACTTTTTCCTTCTAATAACTCAGTGATCTATTCAAAATGAAAGGTTAGTCTCTGATAGTGAAATGACACTAAAGACATGTCAATAAATATATAATAATAAATAAGACGGCCAAGAGCATCTTCTAGTGCAAGTGGAGAACATCTCAGTAGGGAAGGCCAAGATGCCTCTAGAGGAGAAAAACACATAGTTTTTTTAGGCTCAGCTGGGCTCCATTTTGGCAAACTTTTCCCGAACCAAAATATTCTCTCCCTTTTTCAATACCAGTGTTACAATTGCTAAGTTCATTGACCTTGCAACCCTTTAAGACCCTGAGAGAAAGTTGGACCCAGCTCTGACCCAAATCTGCTCAGAAGCAATGTGATATGGAACCCTGTGGAACATTTCGTAAAGACAGGGATTCGGCAACAGAGACTAAGACACCCGGTTCAGAGCAAAAGTAGAAAAATGTTCGTAGTCTAAGGCTAAAAAGAGCTCGTTTTCGTCATTGCAAAACTCGGCGACGTGACGATCGCCTCGCAGCATATTTTCCTGTGGAGCGAAATGATTCCCGACAGCAGCCGCTAATTTTCATTAAACACAGTTCTGTGAATTCAGATTTTTTTTTGTCCTTTAACCTGAGGCTAGCATCGGCAAAGCTAGGTATGGGCAAGTTGGAATATGAACCCGCTTCTGTACGTGTAGAGCGAGGAAGACTGGCCAAATTGTAGGAAAGAGAAACAGACGGTGAGAGAAGTTTGTAATAGATCCTAATCATTTAAGTCACAGGAGTTTATCAAGTGCCGCATCATTCTAAGGCTACAGAGCCCCCTACGGCCCCTTCTGCTCGGGGGGGGGAGGGAAAGACAGCAGCCAGAGGATTTCTCAGGCCTTTTAATAATGGAAAATATTTATTCAAAAAGAAAAAAAAAGAAAAAATCACACACACCCTGTGTTATGCATTAGCGCAGTGCTGTGGAGTAGACACAGAAAAATAGCTCTTCTCAAAACAAAGCAGATCAAGGACTACTGTGGCCTTTCAGGTCTGCCTCACAGTTTTGATGGTACTGCCCAGCTATTGCTTTGTGTCCTCAGGCAGGATTGTTTCCGCTTCTTATACTGAAATTAACCCCCTCCCGCCCCCCACCCACGGATGCATATCCATTCAAATGTTTGGACCTCTTCCCGACCGGTCTCGAACCCAGGCCCTTCGTGGGTATCAGGAGCACACAGCAAACTAAAAGCTTCCGTTACTACAAGCAAAGTCTGACACGTCATCTGATTGAACGGCCTTTAACAGCTGAGTGTTTGGGAAGTGGTAGCAATGCACCAATCATAATGTTCTTTGGGTTTGCAAAGTAAGGATTAAACAAGCTCATAAGTGCAATGCCCTCATCCTCGGAGAATCAAAAAGGTTAAAAGCTTTTCTAATTGGTGTCTGGTCCTTCTCCTGCATCTAGAACCTCCCTTTCGGTTCACCACAATGGTCTCGATCCTTTAATGCGCCGGCTTTTTCCGCACTGTGGTTCTGATAAGCTGAAAGCATTGCAGATGGGAGAATGGGATGGTCGTGTTGTTCAGTCAGGCTCATTTCCTGCTCTGGCTTTCTTTTGCGTACTGTGGCTAAGTCAGGACCTCCCTGCAAGTCAGAAGAAGGCAGCTAAGATGTAATGATGGTCTATAAAAAAAATACACCCCTGCTAAAGAGAGGCCAAGAGAGGCCGAGAGAGGTCAGGTGTTTTCATTTGAATCCATGTTGCTGCAGGAGTGTGGAGATACAGCTCAGGGACGGGAAGGAGGTTCACTTGCTGCTCTTGGCTCCTTTGGAGCCGGCCTTGCTGGAGCTGATGTCGGTCTTGGTCTTCTGGATGCGGGAGAATATCTCCTTGAAGAGGGCCTTGTACTCGGGCGTGTTCTGGCCCAGACGCTTGTCCACAGCCTCCACCTGCTTGCTGATGCTTTCGATGGCTTCTGGGGTGGAGGGAGCAGGGGTGGGGGCCGGGGCAGGCTGCGGGGCCGGCGTGGCGCAGTCCTTCATGGAGGGGTCCCGGGAGACGGGTCGGGACGTCTGCACGCTGGCGTGCCGCATGCTCTCCTCGTGGCGCCGACACTTGCCCAGCAGCTCCTCGTATTTCTCCAGCAGCGCGTGGTACTGCTCATCCACCTCCCGTAGGATGGACATGCCCCGCTTGCGCACGCTATTGGCGTGCAGCGCATAGCTCCCCCGCCGGCGGCCCGAGGCGTCCCTGGCCACGATGGCGTTCAGTGCCGTGTCGCTGCAGCTCTTGCGCACCGGGTTGGACGTCGGTAGCTCCTCCCCTCCCCTGACCCCACCCCCTTCCCCACCAGGCACCGCCCCCTGCTCCTCCTCCAGCGTGTCAGTCTCGGGTGTGCTGTTGAGCAGCGTCTGCGCCAGGCCGTCCTCCCCGCTCAGCAGAATGGCTCGGGCCCTGCGCAGCTGCTGCAGCTCTTGCAGCTCCGCCTCCAGTTCCTGCACGCGCAGCTGGCAGCTCTCCGCCCCCTGCAGGCGCTGCTCGAGGCGCGCAAACTCCTGCAGGACAGCAGCGCACTCCTTCTCGGCACCCTCGCGCCTCCCCCGCTCTGCCCGCACAGCCGACCGGAGGGATGTCACCGTGTCCTGCAGTCGCTCGTTCTCCTCCTCCAGGGGGCGCCGCTCCACCTCCAAGCTCGGGGGCCTGGTGCTGCCAATCACAAAGCCGTCCTCATACCTATGGGCAAAACAAGCTGCCTGAATGATCAGTACTCAGTTAATACTCCATTGATACCCACTTACAGTGACCCTGCCCATGCATGCAAAGGAAGGAGTTCAAGAAACACCCAGCAAAGAATGTCTGTCTATTACAGGGCCCATACTCAACCGGGAATTTAGCCCATCCATCCATCCATCCATCCATCCATCCATCCATCCATCCACCCATCCATCCATCCATCCATCCATCCATCCATCCATCCACCACAGACTGGATGTAACTCAGAGAGACAGATTCACCTGAGCCAGGTGTTTGGGCTGGATGTTGGATTATCCAGAGATACCCTTGCAGACTCCACACACACAGTGAAGGGACTAAACTCAATATCTTTGAGGTGTGAGGCTACCATGCTGCCCACTGAGCCAATGTGCGGCCTGGATTAAAAAATTGTTGTACTAAAATAAATACTCCAACAGCTAACTGGAGAGGTTTTTGTGAGTTTTAATAAGCGGCCGTGTTCACTGGGTACTGGTCTGCCCCACCATTATGAAAACAGCCCTCCTCAGCTGCTCTGAACCACACCTAGATAACAGTTTTAGGTTTGTTGTCGTTTTCATCGCATCGGATGCGGGTTCCGCCTGACCTGGGCGCAGTGCACAGCTCCTTCAGGCAGGGGAACGAGTGGATGGTCTTGCGTCGTTCCCTCTTCTGTCGGCGCACTCTCAGCTGCTCCAGCGAACGCAGCTCCTCCACGTGCACCGTCAGCGCCTCCACCTGGGCCTGCAGCAGCTCGATGGTGCCCGTCAGCCTGAAACCCCCACCCCCCCGTGAAGTGAACACACGGCGAGCTCCGGAAGCTTCCGCGAGGAATGCTTGATGATTTGCCGGTTTGTTGAATCATGAGGGTGTACCAGGGTCGTCTACATAAACGTGCCATCCTGTGGGTCCCCAGAACCAGCTGAACTGGTCCAATAAAAATAATTAATTTATTTTAATACATATTACTAATTATGCACTGGGTATGTAAAGAACACCAGTGAAACTGGTTCAAAAAGTTCGAATCAAGCCCATGTATCTGTAAATATTGTAACTATATTGCACAAAGGTGCTGTTTTGTGTGAACTGTACTACGAGTGAACGTGTGGTTCGGTATCACAGCTGTGGGCTCAAGCCAATAGCGTGCCAGAGGAGGGTCATGTGACAGTGCTGCCCATTGTATGTGTATGTGTGTATGCGTTTGTACTTCGGGCTGGACCTCTCAATCTTCTGTTGAGACGCCTTGCTCTCCAAGACCAGGCTCTCGTTGGTCACCTCCAGCTCGCGCGCCGTGACGTCCAGCTGCTCGTACACTTTGGCGTGCTGCTCGTTCATCTGCCGCAGCATCTCCAGCTGTTTCGACAGGTACTGCGGGCGAGAGGCGGGTGGCTCCAGCAAACAGGTACATAGGTACATATGCTCCGGGGCATAGCCAGAAATTCTGGGCCCCCTGACAAAATGTCACCTTGGCCCCCCCCATTAGAAAAAAGTCCTGGGCTCTCTGAATCTGCCAGGGTATCCATGCCCATACCGGTGCCCTGCATACGCTAACGCTAACCCGTACAATTAGAAAACATACCGACTATTTATTCATCGTGAGCGCTAACGGAGGGCATGCCAGGGTTAATGATTGTTAATTGATTTTTCTGCTCAGCAATAAACAGCTGCAGGGAATAAAAAGACAATCATCTGGTATGAATGGTCGCCATCAGTAACCACAAACAAAGATGGCCACCATGCCTGCAGGCTAGCAGATGGTGCTATTTACATCGCTTTCTGAACCACTTCCAAAGAGGAACAAGTGTGAAACCGTTTAAATATTCAGCTCTTCCGATACCAGCGAGAGGGTCTCTTGTTCTCCTTCTCAAAAGAAAGCACGTTAAATGTTACAAACCTTTTGAACAGGCTTCAATAGCAGCAGATGCCTTCACCGCCTTAGCGTGGATCATCACGACATTGGACGGGTGGGAGGCAGACATCGTGGGCGAAATTAAGCTTCAAGAAGTGCACAGCACGCACTCCGGTGCTCAAGATCGGCGTTTCCCAATCCAGTCCATGGGGACCCGCAGACAGTCGGGAGCAAAAATGTCTACTGCCTGGCAGGGAGCTTGGAGGGAGCAAAAACCTGGACTGACTGTGGGTCCCCGAGGATTGGATTGGGAAACACTGCACTAGATCTCCCAGAACTCTCTTGTGGACAGAATGCGAGCTACTCAGTGTGACCTTCAGAACCTCGCCAGTGTCCCAGGTCAGCGATGCATTGCTGTCGTCTCACTGTCTGCATTATAGGATGCGGTTGCCTGACATTTATGAAACCTTAAGAAGTAGGATCACCAATATCAGTTTTACTGCATATTTGTGCAGCTCAGAAGTTAACCAGTTATCCAAATCAGTAATATTAGACAAAAATATATCTGTTATCAGGCAAAACGTCCACATTGGCGTGCCACAATTTATACAACATTCCATGTTCCAACTAGCCATTCTGCAAAGGATCGGGGGGAGTGGAGGCCAGAGCCTCTCCCAGGCAGCAGCTGGGGGGATGGGATGGAGAATAGCTTTTAAATGTAAGCGAATACAATGAAGTGCACATATGTTCTAAATATAGATGCATTAGACATGGATAGGTGAGGGCGAGCACTCATGAGGTGACATCATCATGCCCCTTCCGCCCCCAGGCATGGTGCAGGCAGCCACCAGAATATGTCAATGATCAGTTTGAGCCACTGACTATGTAACTCTGATAACTCCCGAGGGTGGTGTGTGGTTCAGTGGGTTAGCACACTGCGCCCATGAATGCCATGTGAGGGATGCAGCTCCTGGAGTCAGCAGTGATGTCACTGTTGGCCCCCTGAGCAAAGGCCTTAGACCCAACTGCCCCAGGGACTGGCTGGCCCTGCCTTCCTGACTCTAGGCGGCTTTGGATAAAAGCATCTGCTAAATAGATAAAAGTCTTGAAGTCTTGAAACAAAAAGATAATAAAACAATTAACACGTCTGTCACCTCATTCTGAGGAAAAAACAAGATTTTATATTTTTAAACAAGGTACAATTTCTTGGTTGTTTTCTTATCAGAGAAATCAACAGTAAGAGCGTGTTAAAAATTTAGAGGATGCTGCGACACACCCAGAGGAACGAGAAAGACCTGGATTTGTCTGTTTTTTCTTGTCTGAATGTTGAAATGGGATTAAACTTGATTGGTTTACTGGGGCACTACCTAGAATGGTGCGCTGGTTACCCATGGAGACGTCTACACTCTGAAATCACACAACAATAACAGTAACACTAATGAAGAAGCATGACTGCAGAGCTGTCCGTGTCATCGCATGGGGGGTGCTGGGGCCCCCCCACCCACTTCCCCCAGCCTCTGTATTGCTTAATAGCCCAAAGGGAGAGTCATGGAGACCGGGTTAGACGACAGGCAGCACGGCCTTAAGCCAGGGGGCAGGCGATGACGAGGGATAGATAATTATGGACAATTTGCTCACTGGAAAAGACTGACTGTCACACACACACACACACACACGCACAGGCACATGGCCACGGCCTGAGAGGCCTCTCTGCTTCTTGAACAGGAAGCAGCCCCCCACTCAGCCTGCAGGGAAAGCTGCCCCTTGGCTGTGCGTCAGCTCTCACTGCGGGCACCTGCCATCACTGCTCGCGGGATCCAATCACGTCGCCTGGCCTTAAAGGGCCAGCGCAGCCCGTTCAGAGGCTTCGCTCACTCGGTTGCTGCTGTGTCGCCTTAACAGTCTAACTGTCATCTTTCTGGGATTATCACCCCCCCCGCCCCCCTCGGTTAGGAGGACGGCAGTCGCTCGGCCATGACGGTGAGAAGAACGGACCTGCTGCTGCACTCCAGAGAGCTCTGCTCTCACCGTAACCTTTAAACGGCTCACAGTGGGTGACTCGCTCTCTCCGATCTCTGCCACGGTTCCAGCCCCTTAAGCAGTGAGACTAACACGCGTGCAGAGCGCCCCCTACCTCAATCTCCTGCACCTGCTCCTCATTGGTGATGTACATCTGCTGCAGGGAGTCCTCCAGCTCCTTGTTCCTCTCCAGCAGGGTCTTCCCCAGCTCCGCGGCCAGGTGGAGGTCTGAGTCCGACAAAAAAAAGTGCGGGGGGGGGGGGGGGGGGGCGGGG
>JAODJU010000095.1:12722271-12733830 GCA_026776725.1 Gnathonemus echidnorhynchus | reverse complement strand
GGGGGGTATGGTTTGCAGGAAAGAGGATATGGGGGGGTGATGTTAAGCTGTGCCGAAACCTGATATAAAAGGTTGAAGTCTCATTGTTCTCGATAAGATTTCCTGATCAGCTTGGGAAATAAAAATCCATAATCATACTGACATCAGCAACAACAGTATGCAAATGATCACTCAGAGGTAAGGCAAGGGCGCAATATTGACTGATGACTTAATAATTCAAATAGGGTCACGTCCAGCAGAGCGGCGCTCATGGGTCTTTTCCATATGACTCAGCACCACTGGGCTGTCATTCTGAGCGAGGCAGTGAGAGACAGGGAGCAGATCCCTCGACAGACCCCAGCCCCGCCCCTCCAAGCTGCTCTTTTTAATCCTCTCTGCTCCCACATGGAACGTCTCCGTGATCCCCGGCCGCAGTCAGCGGTCTCCCACCGAAAAGCAGCTCACACTCATTTGAGGCCCAAACTACTAGATGATTAATAAATAAATGGCAGGAGTAAGAATGAGGACTTGGCCATTTCACGTGGGAGCATCAGGGCACATGGGTTACTTACGCTGAGTCACAGCACTGGCTTCTCATTCTCAATGACAGGTAAAGGTTTTTATGTTCTTCGCTGTTGCCAGGACGCCCAGCCAGGCCTTCCTGTTTTGCTTCATTGGTATTGTTTCTCTCCTATTCTGCACTCTCCCAGCCGAAAAGCCAGTTCCCAGTTAGCCCCATTCCTGCTTATCCCTGCATCATCTGCAGTGACTATAATCAACGTTGCTGAATCCACAGGGAACCTTAGTCAGTACTGGGGGGTTGATGGGGGGGCTCGACCCTATAACCTACCGGCCAAGTGCACTGGGTACCAAAAACGCAGCATGGGTCACCCGCCCACGCATCAGCGACCAAAGGAGAGCGAGACGCAGTAAATCTTGCGATCGGGCCACAGAAATGCCAGAGCCGTCGCCTGTCAGGAGATGGAGCCAATGACATGGAAACCTGAATGAAGGTCAACAGGACGGCGGAACAATGGTCACATTTGGCCGAAAATGAACAGCTTAGAAGATGGATGAGAGCAAACCGAAAAAATGTCCCAGTCTAAATTCTGTTTAGGTCAATGAAACGTGTCCAATAGAACCCAGTCAGCAGAAAAAAAAAAGAGGTAGAATATCAGTTTGTCGATCCGACATCACTCTCTCCTGAGACATTTACATTTGGAAACTTGGAAGCCTTGGTCAATATTTATATCTGCATTTCTGACAAACTGAATGTATATTATGATAAAAATGATTAGAATTGATAAAGAAAATCTAAGGGGATTACCTAACCAAATTTTTACCGCATATCACACTTTCCAGTGGCTGTTTCACGTCTCACACACATCTAACTTCCTTCCAGTCTAGCTGCTTGATTAATGTGTTTAAAAATATATATATATACTGTGTGCATATAAAATATATTTATACGCTTGCACCAAGTGCCCTTCAGCAGTCTCAAAACAAATAAACATCCTGGCAATATAATTAATTCCCAGGATTAAATACGATGACACACTGCCATGCTTAAGACATGATAACAAAAAACAGCACAGACATGAATAATTCAACAGCGGGGCCGAGCAAACAGTGTGCAGACTTAACTCCTGGGGGGTCGCCAGGAAGCACCGAGGAAACATGCTAGGGGGCTTCATTTATCACTGGTCAGATGGATTACGTGGGGTGCGGGGTGAGCAGACCCTGTCAGGCTTCCTCCCAGCAGCCACGGAGGATGTGGGCGGCACGGGAAGAGAGACAGAACAGGAAAACACAGGAAACCCATACCACCGCCAGTAGGGGGTGCCAACACTGACGTTATTAATTGGCTAACGCTAATGTTAACGTTACTAATGCGCTAATGCTAAGGCCACCGCTTGGGACATGTAACAGAAGTTATTTCAGGAACCAGGAGACTAAGCCGGGCTCTTATCTTAATGAACGACACAGAAATGTGATTCACTCGCTCACACACACAGGGACAGAACGTACCCTGAACGGCCTGCGAGCAGTAGGCTAAAGCCAACAAGGACACTGGCGACAAAAAAAAGCCCAATTTAAACTGCACACTGCACTTTTACAAATGCATAGAAATGGCACAGGAACCAGAGAGCCACCTCCCCTGAGACCCCGAAAAGTAGGTCACCTGATGTGCCCTTACTAGCCGACTTTTGGCACATGGGACATACACACACGCACACAGTACCATTCCGCCTCCAGGTCACTGGCCAAACCGCTCTTGAGGCGGGGTGCTCTTTATTGATGTGGACACAAGGGGGCACTACTGAACAAAACCGGATGGGGAGAGAGAAGCAGAGTCCTTCAGTGAAAGGACCTGCAGGTATGTAATTTAGGTGATTTTTATTTGGTTTTCCATTGAAAATAATGTGAAGCACATAAGGTGAATCTCTGTCAGAACCTCTCTTACTGTTCCAGATATGTGTCTATGTGTACGACAAATTTAAAAATAATAATAATATAGCATCCAGAAATGAGCACAGCTAGACGTGTCAGGACAGGCAAGGAAAAGCGCAATTAACAACAATCGATCGCGTAAGCAGTGCAAATGAGCCTCGACGGAGAGCCAGATGGACCCTGTGGCCCATCACCTTCTACCGAAAAGATGCGGAGTGAGCTGCATTGATGCAATTTATGCGAGGCTGCAGCAGGTGTAAGAGCGAGTGAGGATAGGGTGGCGGGGGGCCCAAATGTAGATCCGGAGCGGTATAGAACTGAATAATTAGTAGCCGTCCATTGGATGCAGACACTTTCTAACAGGTTGGTGGGACCTGCCAGTCCCCTTCCACCCTGTCCTCCACTGCCTGTTCCGAAATCCCCGCCTGAGAGACCACGCCATTGCCTGGAGTCCCCTAATCCGATTATACCGAGCTTAGCGCCGCAGAGTCAAACGCGGAGCTCGGCAGGCATGTTCGGCCAGCTCACAGCGGTGCCGGCTGATCGGGGCTGGGAATGCCGGGAAACAAAGGAAGCAGTGTGCCTCACACTACGCTTTTGTTCTGGGCTCTTCCGCCGAGGACTCTCCATTCTTCACTACTGTCCGCTGATCCCACGGCGGAATTTAAATAGGACACGCCGGTGCTGGGCTGTGACCAGAGACGTTGAGTCCACAACGCTTCGCTGAAGCCCCTCCGGGAACCAAACAGGAGCGGCGCTCACATTAAAAACACACGGACACATGGGCCTCTTGGAATGACTTCTGTGAGGGAACAAAAGGTCACGTTCAGGAGATTTCAGACCACAGGCTCCCTCTGCTCTTCCTCACATCGACCACAATCGAGCCGATCGAACGGCGCAGACGTCCTGGGGCCAACGAGCACCAGCAAAAGACGAGGTGCGCCAGTATCGCAATGACCCACGACCTCACTTACACTCCGAATACTAAGTCTCATGACCCAGAAACAGAGTCAGAGGCAGTTAGAAAATGACACGTTTATTTTAAGTAAGATTTTTTTTTCTAATTGAGGGAAGTGGGTCGCTAACACTTCATCAGAAAAGCAGCCTGAGGTGAACAAGAAAAATGAAATCAATAATAAAAAAAATACTGTGTCCTTCCAAACTGTACAAACAGAATTGTCTTGTCGCACAGGATTGGAATCTGGCATCGTGTATATGCCTCTGGCATTACCTGCTCGCTCTGCAGCAGAATCCTTCACCCATCGTGCCAGGACTGTGAGGGACAATGCAGAGGATGTGAGGTGTTTGTAAAACGAGGTGCTTCTCTGAACTACGCAGTTAAAAGCGCTGGTCTCTCAGCATTTTAAGAAAGATTATCACTTTGCTTAAGATCAAGCTTGTGATTATGTTTTGGTGTCACACTTGTGATCTAAATGTCAGTGAAAAATTGGTGCTGCTGACAGAGACTAACACACATTTAATGCTGCAGTTCCTTTACAATTCTGCAGTCCTTCCAAAGTTTTTTTCTCAGTTTAACTGAAATGCCTGGGTTGTTTTTCCTCTTTGCAACTAACCAACTCACGATGTTTTTCCACAACCTCGAGCTGAAGTGTCCTTAGTACTGTTTCCCAATCCAGTCCTTGGGGCCCCACAGCCGGTCCATGTTTTTGCTCCCTCCCATCTCCCTCTCAGACAATCCACATTTTTGCTCCGAGCTGGGAGGGAGCAAAAACATGGACCGGCTGTGAGTCCCTGAGGACCAGATTGGGAAACACTGGTCTATAGAACAAAACAATTCTGTAATTCCGGTTCGCTTTGTATCTGTGAAGGCCACCTGCAGCACACCATACCAACACACAGATGGCTGTCTATGAAAACAACTTTCATTTCATTTATCATCCCTTCCGGGAAGCCTGCATCCCCCCCCCCTTCCCCGTAGCATTCCCGGGGCATCCTTCGTTCCAAGATACACATCTGCATCTGTTCACTTTTCTGGGTCTCGCCTGCTCTCTCGAGCCGCGTTACTAGCTTAATTCCAAGCATCTTTCCAGAGGGCCTGATTTGGCCCTATGCCCTTCCCATATCTCCCGTATCTGTTGAGGTGGCTTCAGAGAGAAGCCACCTTTGCATCCCCGGGCTGTCACTACCTCATGGCAATGTCACAGTGTCCGTCAGCTCAGCACTTCCACAGCAGAGGCGATACCATCATGGTGGCTGATGCTGCCCACACTGTGGTGTCAGAGGATCACTGACTGCACAAGGGGGAGAGTCACTAGGCACCCCCTCCCTCCCTCCCTCTCACTCATTCGCTTTTCTCCCCTGCTACTCTAATAAAGAGAACATCAACTACTTAGGGACCTTGGTGGAAATGGTTATAATTAGCATGAAAGGACATGTGATACATTGGAGAGGATTGTGGGATACAGAAAAGCAAAAATAAAAATGAGAAATTAGTTTTGTGCTACTGAACAAACTGAACATGATTTGTCTCATAAGATCACAGTAAATGAATGAGCAGGTCAGAAAGTGTGTTATTTCTGAAAATAATGTTTTCAGTATGTGAAAATCCTGAAGCCAGATATTCTGCATTTCCTAGATTAACAGTGAAACAAATGCAGACCAAAAATAACTTCACAGTAACTGCACCCTGAGAAATCTCCGAAACTGTGGGTGTGTACATGCATTTCACAAAGCTGGGGTAACATACAATGCTCAGTCCAGTAAATGGTTAGATAAAGGAGATATTTACCAGGTAAATAATCTAGGTAATTTAAATAACATTTTTGTGCAGGTTTAATTCGTTTGACCCCTAACCTGGCACAGTCCAATTTTAGTGACCTCAAGGGAAATATGAAATATAAGATCACCACAATTTCCATTTCCTTTTACTAACAGGCAGATGGCCTTTTATAACTTATCGTTATATTTTTTAGCGGTTAATTATTGCACGTCAAACTTCTCCGTTTCCCCGTTAAATTATATATATATATTTAAAAAAATACTTCCAGCATGTTGGTGCTTCATTTTCCCGAAAGGTGAATAACCTTTGGAAGTGAATTAGTGCACAAAGTACAGTAAATTTTAAATGAAGGTGCAGCCGGAGAGACAGTAGGAGAACAATGAATAACCGTAAGCATGAAGGACGCGCGCGAGTCGCGGCCACTGCACTGCCGGGGCGCGTGCTGACATCTGCGCGCGGGGCTGCAACTGCACCGCAGTCTAGGGCTTTTCTTTAGTCCCCAAACATGTGCTGATTGCTCCACGTCCGCTCCTGCATTATCACTAATGTTTCAGGTTCTTTTAATGTTTATTTTTTCCCTAGATATAAGTAGCTCCCGTCCTTTGTCGCCGCTGCGAGGATGTCCAGGCTATGGGATGCAACAGTGACAGGCAGTCACGGATCCAGCTCCGCGGCCAGGCCTCCAAAGTCTGCTAACCAGCTAACTAGAACTAGCAGCAAACACCGCTTAAAACAACCCAAGTCGTGCCGCACGGATGACTGTGTTTAATGAACTGACGCCTTAATAATAACGCGGTTCGCTGTTATTATCGCCCCGTCAAAGGGAAACCTTTGTTTGGCCGCACGAACGGGCTTTCCCGGTAGGCTCGAAGTACAATAGAGAGGCCGGTATCAGCGAATGTCGCGCCCGCCTACATACCCTGCTCCAGGTCCTGTTGGTCGTACCATGGTTCCTCTTCCTCCGTCTCGAAGTCCTCCATCCTGCCGGCACTGAGCATGGAGAGCAGCCGCCGGGCGGACGCGCGCACAGCCGCTGGAGGAGGAGCGCTTCCACGGGCAATTAAGAAACTGCGACGCTGCTCCCCGGCTTTCGCCTTCTAGCTCATAGTGTTTATTATTGTTGGAAATCCTCTTCTCTCGTCCTCTCCTCGACAGAATCTTTGGATTTTGTTGTTTGTGTTTTTCCTGTTGTGATTAAAAAGGTGTCGGCGCTGTGAGGAAAGTGAACAAAGCCCGCATCACAGCCCCCGGATCATCGGGGCGAAACCGGGCGAGCAGCCGAGGATGAAACGACCGTCCTGACTTCGGAGGACTACACCTCCGCTTGTATAAAATATAACAGTAGTAGTAGTAATAATAATAATAATAATAATAATAATAGTATAAAATGCAATACTTTGTGTTCCTCAACGTCCAATCTGCTCAATTTATTAAAAAAAACAAAATTACAGCGAAACACTGATCGCAATCAAAGTAACGCTTAATGGATTTTAATGTATTTGGCGGTCATGCGAAATGAAAACAAGCGTTTGTTTCCTTCCATCCTTTTTGTGTGCGCGTCTTAATCAGGAAAAAGTCCGGTAGGACTCGCACTTCGCGATAGTTGTGCACCGCAGCCTCCGAGTCTGAAACAGCAGACGATTTAAGGTTTTAAAAATGTATTTTCATAGGTCTCCAGCTGTTATCTCACTCAGCCCCCCTCCTCTCAGTGCTTTGCACCGATGTCTCCCTTTAGTACGCTTTCGCAGAGAGAGAGAGAGAGACTGACTTCATCTTTCTCATCCTCTCCGGAGCAGACGTGGCAGATACTGCAGCCCCCTCCTCCCTGTCACAGATGGAGAAAAGCGGACGATCGCAATAACATGTTCTCTCTTCGATTATTATAGTGCGGAAAATCTATGGTCCTCCTCTGAGTATTTATCGTTTAATCTTTAATACCATGACCTAAGAGATTCGCTTAGGCGCCAGGCCGATCTCCCGAATTGCAGAACAAACCGGCAGCTCCTATTTTGAACACTAATCATCCTTCCTGGGATATTTGAGTAGAATCATTAATGGCCATTAGCCATGCATTTCCTGCTGAAGAACTAAACCGTGTAATTTGTTTAGGCTTCATGTGTAGCCCATGTTAGTGATGTTTCCTCGATACTGTATATGTCTTGATTTTTTGTATGTCTTGAAGATATCAAGTAAACTGAATAAAATTGCTGTTTGTCTCTATATATTTTTAAAGTTCATTCACGTATCAGTTCCGTAATGTGACCGTTGCGTGAAATATCTGAACTTCTCTGCCATTTTCTGTAACGTAAACCAAATTTTTTTTTTAAACATTTTACTTAAATTCATTACTACATTCCAACATTTACTGCAATTAAATGTAGTACTGTACTCTTACAGAAGTTTCCAGTGTTGGGCAATGTCTCTTTACTTAGCTGGCACCTTTATCCAAGGTACACCATACTCAGGGGCACCACTAAACATTTTGGGCCCCCATGCCAGTCAGGTCAGGCTGGTACAGCGCGTTGCTGCATCCAGCACATGATGAAACCAGCGATACCCAAGGATTCTCTGAAGAGACACAGTACCAATGGAGTGAAGTCTTCATCTCAGTTCACTGGATAGCGTCCGTGTCTCACAGCCATACAGCAAGACAGGGAGCATCAGGACTGTGAAGACTTGGACCTTTGTCCTCTTTGTCCTCTTACAAAGATGAGCACCACACACCCCCTTCCATTCACCTCATGACCCTCCATGCTCTCCAAATCCATCTACTGACTTCATATGAAGATTCAGCAGAGACATGAATGCCGCTACCAAGGTAAGCGAAGCTCTCAGTGTGGTCGACATTCTCTCCGCAGACAGACACACTGCTGATGGCTGTGCCCAGGAGGTCATTAAAGGCCTGAATCTTGGTTTTTATTCAGGACACCCGCAATCCCAGTCACTCAGACTCCTTGCTCAGTCTCTTGAGAGTCCTGATCAGAGCCTCCATTGAAGAACTAAACCGTGTAATTTGTTTAGGCTTCATGTGTAGCCCATGTTAGTGATGTTTCCTCGATACTGTATATGAAGATCACAGCATCTTTGGCAAAGTCAAGATCAGTGAATATTTCTTCACCAACAGATGCCCCACAGCTGCTGGACTCCACAACCCTGGCCAGCACCCAATCCATGCAAGCACTGAACAGAATAGGAGCAAAAACACACCCATGATGAACCGCAGACTCGACAGGGAAAAACACATGATAGATAGAATGCTTGATAGGCCATGATGTCCAGCAACTTCAGGGGGGATCCTGCAAAGCCTCAGGATATCCCACAAGGCAGCTCGATCAACTGAATTTTATGCTTTACGAAAATCGACAAAGGCTGCAAAAAAAATTCTCCCAAATTTTTGCGTTTGTATTTGATGAGGACCTTCAGTGGCCAGATGTGGGTTGCTAGACCATAGATGGTGTGTCACTTGTTTGCAGATCCCTCTAACAAACACCTCCTTATCTGCCCTCAGAGCCCTCACATCTGTCCTTCTCAGTTCCCGGTACAGACCGGAGTTGCCATCAAGTTGTGCGCTGCCACTCCCCTCGATAATATCCAGGGTGCTCTGCAAGATGAAGTACCTCCTTCTGGGAACACCAGCAACACCAACACAACCCTAAGCAACCTCAACCCAAGCCAAACCAATTCATCTACGTTCCAAATTTTTGTAGGGCTCGTTCTATTACCATGTGTATTATTGTCTCTGCCATTGTATTTTTCGAGCTACTGGATACCTAAATTTCCTTTGGAATTAGTAAAGAATCAATCAGTCAATCAATCAATCAATCAATCAACCAGTCTATCTATCTATCTATCTATCTATCTAGTAAGTAATTTCTCTCCATTCAAAGTTATGTTCGTAAATCACAAAGTACAAATTTATCCCTGGTAAAATACTTCATTCTTTCAGAGCAAATACAATGATTCAACACAATATAAAAAGAGCCTTAGCATAACAGAAGCTGCCAATTCAGCTGACGTATATTCATTATTGTGTTCCTCAGTTAAGTAGTTGGGTATTTCATTGAATTATTTCAAATTAATTACATTTCTCAAGGATACAAAGGCATGCCCCCCCCTTCTTTTATCCTCTCAGCCTGCCACTTGATTCATTTATTACAGGACTCCCCCTTCATGCATGGCACCCAACCAGAGGGCAATAAAAATACTCTCACAGTCAACAGTACATCATAGGTGAGAGGAACCCAATTCTTCATTCCCTGGGTCTCCTAACGCAGCATAATGTCAGGCCTTTAGCTTAGCACATCGATCCTCTTCCCTGCTATGTCTTAAAATTCAGGTGATCACAGTCAAATGTCTTTAGAAAGTCTGAGGGCTGCAGCTCTGCTTTTTGTTAGCATCTCAGGATGAAAAAGAGTAGAGGCTTGCAGGAAATTTGGAAAGAGGGCACCACTAGTTATATCAGTGAAAAGCCAAGAGTACAGAGGCCTCACGCCAACAGGGTCGGGGATATGAACCCCACCCACTATGTGTATGCAGAGGTGGCATGTTCTCTCTGTTTCTGCATGGGTTCCTTTCCACTGTCCAAAATCCTGCAATTAGGTCCGAGGTGTCAAACTCCAGTCCTGGGAGGCCAGAGCCCTGCACATTTTTGGGTTTCTCCTCATTTAACACACCCGATCAACTCCTTGCACCTCCTTGTGCTAATTACCACACAGCGCTTGAGCTGAATCATTTGTTGTGGAACAGGGAAGGAACTTAGCTACACAAGGCTATGGCCCCCCAGGACTGGAGTTTGACACCCCTGAGTTAGGTGTTATGGAAATCGAATTACTAAATATGACCACTAGGTGGTGGTATTTAAACAACTATGTTAGTTTCAGAATTATTTATGCACTGTACTTTTCACTAAATTGTTTTTAGGTTAAAATATTATTCTTGAATAAGAGTTTATGAGAAGACTCTTGCTTTCTGCTCTTATTTATAATACTTTTTACAGTACAAGTGCATTCATTAATGCACTTAAGCAGTACCAAAAGCATAAATGGTTGGATTCAGTTAGATAAGTTACCCTGCACAGCTGCGGTCCACTTTATTGCTAAAAGAGCTCATACATCTAAAACATGCAGTGATGACACTTCCTCCATATATGGGCAGTGATGAATACCGTTAATGCAGAGGGAGAGCTGGAAGCTGATGTCAACAGAACCCAGCAGTGGTCACACTCCCCAGAATCCAGAGTGAATCTGTCACCAAGGACACCTGAGGAATCCGCAGGCCCAGGGGTGAAATATGAAGTGGGGTCTCTGCTAAGAAATATGTTACATAATACTTCTTGGGCTGAGGAGAATATTCTTCTTTGCTCACCCCCCCCCCACCCCACAGAAATGTCCTCTGTTAGTTGTCATGTGAAGCTTGTCAGAATTTACACCTAACTTCCAGCAACTTCTACCATTGTGCATTGTCATAATATGATAAGGGAAAAGTGTCTTTCTTTTTTCCAGAAGGTTCTCATGTTGCAGTTGAATTGTTGTCAAGTTTGCCGAGTTGGACTTGGATTATTATGTTTTTTTTAAGTGGTGCACAGACTGTCTCCAATATGCAAAATTCAAAACACTAACTTACATTGTTATACCACAATGAGCTTCTGATTTTTGAAGACTATAGACCGTGGATCACTCTCACATTCTACATTCATTTTAGCTCAACAACACTGTTCTGTAACCAAACCAAACCAAACCGAGAGTAGCAGGATTATGATCACATTGTGAAGTACTATTTAACTGCATGACAAGGGGATTTAATGATTGACCAGCACTTTGCATAGACCTTTACATAGTGTTCCCCTTCAAAGGCACACACAGAATAAACCGAGGTTCTCTTTGGGTAAAAGATGCCAAACAGTGGTGGATGCTGTCTTTCTGTATTTCTCACTAACGAGTCTGGGGTCCGAGTTACTTGGGGCTCACAGAACTCATCAGTATGTACCAAACTCCAGGAACAAGGAATAGCTGCAACACATCAATGCAGTCCATCACTGTCAGGGTAAGCTCCCTTCTAAGATGGTGTCATTGGTAACCAAACTTTAGTTAGGTTAGCAATTTGCTAATGTATGTTAGAGGTAAGGAGCATATGAACTAATTACAGCCCGGTGCCACACCCACCACACAGAACCTGAGTGCAGCCATGTGGCAGGTGATACCTTAGCACCACAGCAGTCCGAATGGACCAGCGTGAGGTTTTTTTCTGGTGACTCGAGTGCCAATTGGGCCACTAACCCCCAAGTTTTTCCCTGTAAGTTGGAGGACCTCCTTATGTGGGGAAGCAATAAAAAAGGCCAATAGGATGTTGGGGTATATCTCCAGGTGTGTGGAGTTTAAGTCAAGGGAGGT
>JAODJU010000095.1:12698001-12712656 GCA_026776725.1 Gnathonemus echidnorhynchus | reverse complement strand
TCCTTAGCAGAGGATGGTTTCGATCCATCGACCTCTGGGTTATGGGCCCAGCACGCTTCCGCTGCGCCACTCTGCTAGACAAGTAGCACTGTTTCTACCATTGACAGTAGGATCTGATAATAAAACATAGACTATATTCCTACACTACAGGTAATGGTGCTGAGATTCGCTAGTCGGCCTTGAATGGGTGAGGAAACAAATCCAAAAAAGGTCTGACATGCTTTGATCCATCACACACAAATGGGTACGTCAGTAACAGCTCATTCCCACGGCTCGCCGCTCACGAGGGCTCCCCTTAGGCAGCACGCGTTCCTCTGCTCTGGAGGCCGCCTCTTCAGCCGCTGACGCCGCTAATTAGCTTTTCACTAATGTAACTTTCAAAATGTCTGATTGGCTGAAGCCCTCTCCTTCGACGAATAGCATGTGCCTCTTATAAATATGCGTAGAGATGCAGAGAGGTGTGAAGTACAGCCCACACGTCCAGGGTGAGTAAATGTTCATAGACGGATGTTTTTTTTTTGCCAAATGGCATTTAGAGAGTCACACCACTCATATTTCAGGAGGCTGATAGCTATTTTGCGACGAGAGGTGGGAGTGCATTAAAATGCATGTTAAGCAGAACACCAGAGACACAGACTCACACTTGGCGGCATTAAATACCAACTTGTGCTGACTATCAACTTGCATTAATGAGATACTCCTGAATATTAAATTTGCCAGTCCGGTGAGATCATGCATAAAGGGTAAAACTGTCCAGATCTGTCCTCTTCTGAGATTAAATGCAACACAGCAATTGTTTCCTTTTTCTTTCTTGCTAATTACTGTTATCCACCCTGTTCAACATTAATGCTCTCTGTACGTTTAACTGGTTTCCACCTTCCTCCAGTCATTTAAAATTGCCCATTGCATTTTATTGGCAATCCCAGCTCCATACCCACCTCTTGCCCCCCACCTCTATATAGTAGTACATGGTTGGGGGGCAGTTCTGACAGCTCATTAATAGAGTGTGGACCTTTGGGTGTTTCCTACATTGTGGAATGCATTCCAGACTATATTGTTTTTCATCGATAAAGTACAAAGAAAAGGAAAATGCCAGGGATTATTTATTTCTTTGGAAAAATATGGTTTAGAAATGTCCTTAACCTTTTTACTCTCTGACTGTTTAAGATACTGATGGTTTGGGGGAGTTTTACACACGTATACACATTAAGAATAATTGCAAGAACAGATGCACAAATGATACACACATGCCCTCACAGACACATACACACAGAAGTGTTTGTATGTCAGCTGGGAGCCCATTTCAGAGCCATACAAATAGACAGTGTTGCCCTGGCCCCTCATTCCATTTGTGGTAAAAGGAAACCCAGTCTCCACGGTGACCAGAAACAAAAAAAAGGGAGGCAGTCTGTCTCAAGAGCAGCTGGCTTTGAGAGTGAGCGAGTGACGGAGCAAGAGAGCGAGCAAGAGAGAGAGAGAGAGAGAGAGAGAGCAAAGAAAAGAGAGACACAGAGCAGGAAAAAATCAGAAGAAAAGTGCAAGAAAAGAGTGAAGAAGTACATGAAGGCCTGGATACTAACTAATTTGCTGTTAAAATGACAAAAGGACATAACAGGCACCAGTAAAAACATGTGAAATTATGAAGAAAGTAACTGAGCAAGAAAAAAGAAAAACAAGTAAAATAGGAAAAACAACACAGCAAGAAGGAACAGGGCAGAAAAGTAAACTCATGGAGAAAAGTTTGTTTTTCAATCAAATTCTAAAGTTCAAAAATCGCCCAAGCTAAATTGCATTTTTTTCGTGTTTGGTTTGTTGCTCTTGGGTGATTGAAAACTCCAGCAACAGAAAAACGACTGAGAGACGGTGTGAGAAGGTGCCCTAAAGTGAAGAGTAACTACCTTCTCATTCCTGGAGGTAAGAAACAGTTCTGTGTTGTGTATGAAAGCTGCCCTGTTTGGATGCGCAGATGTCACACGCTGGGTTTGTTGTGCAACCTTTCAGTGCGAGAAATTCATTGGCTACCACGTCCGTAATGCTTCAGATGGAGTCCAGATGGGGGGAGGAGAAATGTAGAGCATAGTTGTGAGTGCATGAGTGTGTGAAACAGGGGTGTGTCAAGTGTGCAAGGAGAAACAAGAACTTCTGTAAATCCGTAGAGAGTTCTGCTCTTACGTGAGTTCGGACAAAGACAGACATCAGTGTGGGAGATAGTTTTGCTTGCTAGCTTTGTCTGAATGCAGAGCGGGACGCAAAAAAACTGCCTGCAAAGTCGACTCTCAGTTCTTGCAAATAAATCGAGAGACGGACAAAAAAGAAGAGATGGTGAGATAGATAAAGAGCAAGAAGGGAAATGGCTGCAGCGGTCAGGCGTTCTCCGTGAACACCCTGGCAGGTGGCTCTGAAATGCCTTCACTCCTTAGAACTGTGACAATCAGCTGGAGAGCCCCCGCCAACCCCCAGGCAGCTGATCTCCCCCTCCCCCCCACCCCACTGAGAAACCCAGCCAGATGGGCAGACGGCAGCCAGCGCACATGAAAACAAAACCAGTGGATTCTCCAGCCCATTATGTGTTGTCCCATAGGAATGAACCTTCATATTTGCATATACATTCCCAGCGGGAATTTCACACGCAAACACACTGCGGACGCACGGCGTGCGGAGACCTGGAATGCTGACGACCGCGCGTCAGAAATAGCAGCATTCGCATGTGTGTCAGACGGTCTATAAAAAACTGCCTTGCTGGCAGCAGGTGCGTTTCTGCCTGGGAGAACCTGGACACACGGCACGTTCTAGCTGCACCGTGCCAGTGCGGCCAGCTCAGGGCCAGGGCGGGTTACGCCGGGATAACCGAGAGGCGCGGACGGACAGCTCCATCCTTCAGCACACTCATAAGGCAGCTCCCATTTTTAAAGTAGGGGTGTGTGAGCGTGGATGGGGCCACGAGCACCGCTCACTGTCAGGCGGCACCTGCTGGGCCAGCCTTCCTTGGCATGAACCACTGACACAGTATCGCGGGGGGGTGAATGTATTGACTGGGGTGGGGAAATTAGAGTTTTGTGTTCCACACAGCTCATGTCCAGCTTCTGAGCCCTTGAATGATCCTTTGTGCTATGTAGCTGGTGTGAGAATGGGCGATCCTGCTTGTAAACAACAGCTGTCCGTGTCGCTGTGTGCTCTAACCCCCATTAGAGTTTCACTGTCAC
This sequence comes from Gnathonemus echidnorhynchus, assembly GCA_026776725.1. Lineage (NCBI taxonomy): Eukaryota > Metazoa > Chordata > Actinopteri > Osteoglossiformes > Mormyridae > Gnathonemus > Gnathonemus echidnorhynchus. Next base: position 12,709,453 of record JAODJU010000095.1, on the reverse strand, counting down.
AATGGGATGACCTATCGATCTCCCTCCAAACTGGCCGGCCAGTGACGTTCCCCACCCTCATCGGCCCACATGGCCGCCTTGTTCATGAAGGGAGCATGGGAGTCGCCCTCATGTCTCCTGCTATTATTACAAGGTTCACTTGGCGTGCTGATCCTGAAAAAGTCTTGCGGGTTCATAATTATAAGGCAAACCAATGTGCTGTTGAATGTTTATAGTGCTCTTGACTACTTGCTCCGTTTCCGAAAAGCAGAGAGAGGCCCCTATTTACACTGTACCCATGGTGGCCCATTCAGAGAGGAGCAAAATCTGGCAGCTATCAGTCTGATCTGTTTTAAGATACACCAGTCAACAGCTTTTGCACACCACAGGTTTTAACCACTTTTCCATTTATTTCATAATCAGCAGATTTTTAAGTGTTAAGCATTGGAAAGTTGAGTGAACAACTATAAATGAAAATACAAGTAAAATAAAACGAGTTTCCTTTATAACATGGAAAGAGTATGTAACAGTGCATGTCTGACATCCTATTATCTGGTTGTTTGGTGATGGGATAGTCAAATTCTAGGCTGTCCTTTAACTTTAAATGTGCTAGTTAACTATTTCATCCCAAGAAGCAGAGCAGTATTTAATGTCCCTTTTAGAAAGAATGCCCCCAATTTTCTCTGCTGTTACAACTACTAAATCAAAGATATGACTTTTCCATGGTAATAAAGGTACTCAAATGATAAACATACTGTAAATTTATTTGTTATCAAATAGTATTGAGTGTATTTTTAGCAAATGTTAAATGAGTAACATGCAAATCTAGAAAATCTCAGTGTGTGCAAAAACTTTTGACTGGTAGTGTTTATCAGTTGTGTACAGGTAAATCTGAAACGTTCTTACCTGTTAAACCACTTCAAACTAAGATGTTCATGGCTTTAAGAGTTTTTGGCGTGTCACAGGCAAACCAAAAAAATCTGTAAGCAAGACACCTTTGTGTGGTGTGGGATGGCGATGCTGACAGGGGGGACCCCACACATGTCTCTTCATATTCGTTTCAGCCGACCTTCCAGAAAGCCTGCACCCATCTTTGAGAAACAGCATCGATAAGGCAACATGGAAGCAAAGCAGGAGGTGCTGGACCTGCTGCAGAAGGTCTGGGTGAAGCTGCAGGGCCTGCCCCATGCCAGCGCTGCAGAGCTAGGACTTTTTTTCGTCCTAGTCCTCTTCATTGGTGCGTAACTTACTGACCGCCTCAATATCGATGCTTAGAGAGAGGCTGCTGTCATTTGTGCCAATTAGATTGGAGCAGTAATTACAGTAGAACTGAAATAAATAAAAAATATTAGTGAAATATTATTGAACATATCTAGAAGATGGATAGGCGCATGGATGGATGGATAGATGGATGGATGTCTCACTATGCCAGTGAAACTCCAGTCATTCTCAGGCTCACTCTGGGTTGGTCAACAGTGAAGTTAACCCCCTTTCAAAATGCCAGGACAAGAGAAAAATGTTACCACGTCATCAAAACCGCAATAATTAACACGTGACGCAGGATTTTTGATGCTGAGGATGTGGTTGCCTTGTTTCCCTACAGCCACCTTCCTGCTCATGATCTTGCTGTCCTGTGCCCACTGCTGCTGCTGCGGCAAACCCAAGTATCAGGCCTCCAGGGTGCAGCCCATACACGCCGTGTGAGAGCCGGGAGCGCCAGGACCGTCGGCGGCTGCTCGGAGGTCCGTGGGCCCCGCCGTGGTAATGCGGACCTCCGAGGCATCCCAAAGTCCCCCGAAAACGAGAGCTGCACCTATCCAATGCGGCCTCCCCAAAGGATGCAAGGCTGCAGGCTGAAAAACGAAGCATTGAAACAAAGTGGGAATGAAAATTTTAAGGGGCCAAAAGCGGGTAAAAAAGGCTACGTGCTTGCATCTGTGCTTTTGCTCGTCGTCAACAGCTGGACTTCTGTTTTTGCTCGCAGAGCGACGTGGTTCTCCAAAAGACATCAAAAAAATATATTTATGTTTTAGTCAGAGAAACTGCATGACGGTTCATACTTCAAAGGAACCTTTTGAGTGGGAATCAGAGTGTCTCCATAGCTCTTTGATTTTTCAGCAATTATTTTCACCCAATTGCCAACGAATAGGCCAAAACCAAACAATCAAAGAGCTATGTGATGTTGAAAGTACTGTTTATGAACTGTATAAAACACAAGGTGTGTTAAAGGCCTTAACTAACCTTTGAATAAAGGAACAGATTGCAGTTGCTACAATATGACTGTCCAGCATTAAAAAAAAGTGAACGATACACGTGTCCTGGTCTAACCCAAACTTGCTGTGCACTTTAACAGTTAAGGTCAGGGTGAAACACAGCATAGTTCCTGAGTCCCGGACTGTAGCTGCTGGGACTTGGCGTGCCATTCTGCACACAGCGACGCAGTGCGGCCTTTTCATCTGACCATTATCCTCCCCCCTCCCTCCCCAACAGTATGAAAATGCATCTCTATGCTGTTTGTTTATATGTCATTCTTGCTGAGCTGTTTGTTTGCTTATATGTTATTCATGTTGAGCTTTTGTTTATATGATATTTGTTGTGTCTGTGTGAACTCCCTGTAATTGTCTGGCTGATAAAAGGGAAAGCATATTGACGTAGCTTTGTTTTTTTCAGTTGGAAATAAAGGTTTTGTATGATTTTTGCTTTTTGTTTACATTTTTCAATTATTAATTTACAGAATTAAAGCTCCCTTCAATATTTACATGACTTGTGGTGATTTTATGCTTAAGATGACAACATGTGATAAAAAGTCAAAATGATTTGTATTGCAAATATATTATTATGTATAGCATTTAGATTTTCAAAAATATTTTATGCTATACCTGTATAACCTTTCCATCTTCTAACCTGTTGTCCTGGTCAGGGTCACTGGACAGTATGTAATATGCAGTACATCAGGGGTCACCAACTCCGGTCCTGGAGAGCTACTATCCAGTAAGTTTTCTGTCCCACTTGGCTTCTGATGAGCCACACCTGTTCCTGGTATTTACCTGAGAACAGGTGTGGCTATTCAGAAGCCGGGTAGGATAGAAAACATACTGGACGCTAGCTCTCCAGGACCGGAGTTGGAGACCCCTGCAGTACATATTATTGAAATGGACATCACAGATTAACACGAGGAAAATCCAGTGAGTGGAACAGCTTTTGTTGCTCAAATGGTCAAAGACACAGTGAATAAAATATCAGCAAACTGTGCCCACAATGTCTGTAACAAACGTATTAAATACCAGTCTGCACGTGACATTTTAGGAATGTTAACATGTAAAGATGTGCATCTGTGCCAAAAACATCAAAACAATACCTTACACTTATAAAGCAACAAACATATTAAATACCAGTCTGCACTTCGTGACATATTAGGCAGTCCCTCCAGGACTTCGCAGGCGTCTTTTTTGACTGTTGCGGCTTAAAATGCTTGATTTTGCGGCAGCTTTTTCAAAAACTTGCGATGAAAGTTGCGATATTTCGAGGCTTTATTTTTTTGTCTATTTCATTTCAAGAACAAATGAATTTGCAGAAATAGTTGCAACTGTTTTGCAACATCGCAACTTCCTGGAGGGACTGGTTAGGAATGTTAACATGTAAAGATGTGCATCTGTGCCAAAAACATCAAAACAATACCTTACACTTATAAAGCCATCCTGTCAGGGTGTTACCCCGATGATGCCGCCTGACACAGGTGCACCACAAATCCTTTATAAGACAGACGACGGCTCCACTGGACACTGAGCTGCGATGGCTGTGAGCTTACAGATGCACATCTAAAGGCTGACTCCCTGCTATGGGACAGAACAATGAAGCGCATGAACACACAGCATGGGGCTGCACCTCACAATACAGGCCTCACTGTTGACTGTGATAATATTGCTGTTAAACATTAACAGCAGCCAGGAACCTCTCGCCTACTGAGCAACACAAACAAATGTCAGAGCCGAAGCAGAGCGGGAGCTTACGGGACAATTCACTGACGTTTCAGGAGATTCTTGGTGTAAAGCAAAAAGTCTGGCTGCCAGACTCAGGAAGGGAGGTAACAGTCTCCGGTGAGCTCATTCCAGCACAAAGGCGAGGGCTTCCACCTTCTTTGGCTACACGCACAGCAGCTATCCGGCACGGCCGACATGGTGGTGGTGCGGAGGTGAGCGTCTGAGTGTGAGCTAGCACCAGAGATCCGTGCAAACATAGCCTGGCTGTAGAAGGCTCTGTAAGACACTTTAAAAATGACCCTGCTGTAATGTAAACATTCAGACAATGACACATGATCAAAGAGAGGGGGGCTTGCAGAATTAAGAGGCTCCACTTCCTGTTTAGCGTCTGCTGACCGAACATCGCTCTGCTTTTTCATGCTAGAGAAAACAGAGCCCTGGGTCTCATTTAACGCAACTTGGACATTCAGAAGTGATGGTCTACTGGCAGCAGGAGAAAATAAACCAAAGACCAAATAACTGAAACACTGAATAAGAAGATGAGTTGTAGAAGTGCTCATTCTTACTGAAAGACAGCATTTGGGGTAGAATATAAGGAAACCACATGAGAACACTGAAAACTGTACTTAAGGCATCTTAAGAGGCAGCGTGTGGCTCAGTGGGCTAAACTTCTGTGCCTGAGACTAGAAGGTTATTGGTTTGAGCCCAGCCTCAGCACATCTGTGAGTCCTTAAGCAAGGCCCTTCAGCCCCAGCTCCCTGGGTGCTGCTGTGGGCAGCTGCTCTTCTCAGTCAGCTTGTTCTCACCTCCAAAGAGCAAGTTGGTGGAGGTATAAAGAGAATCTATTCACAGAGATTAATTATTATTATTGTGCAAGTCTAGCCTGACATGAGTATATAATGGATGATTTGCCCAAAATTTTCATGAAAAAATTTTCAGTAAAACTTTTACTTTGTTCAACAGCTCCATTTGGCAATTATTCCTTTGTCTTTGTCCCTGTCAAACTCTAGTACACCTAAGTTGCCGGACGACGCTGGAACAGCACAGGACTGGGTGGAATGGGCGTGGCAGCGGCTGCAGGTGGAGCCCTGGGCACTAGGTGGTGCTGTGGTTATTGCGGCATTCCTGGCGGCGTTTTTGGCCCTACTGATCTTCGCCCTGCTCTATGGCTGCTGCTGCTCCCCCCGCCCTGTCAAAGGGGTCCGGGACAGGGGCATGGTGCTCTAGAAGCCAGCCGACACCTGTAACTGACTGGAGCCGCTGACTGCTCAATATGAAGTCAATGTTGTGGGCAATCAAGGGCAAAAGTCCAGATTCTACAGCAGCGGGAACACAAAGGCTGAAAGGGAAGCAGTGCTACATCTCAGAAGAAAAGCAAGACTCTCCCACTCTGCAGGCCTCCACAGTAGGTGGCTCCTGAAGTATAAATGTACATTCAAATGCTCTCTTTCTGATTTTTACCACACTAAATTGTCTTGTAGATCTACTTAAATGCCCATATGAATTAATAAACAGACATATTAAATACCTGTGCTACATAATTTAATAGGCAATGTTTTATAGAGAGACAATGACGGAATGCTTCCAGAATCAGCCCCTTCCAAATACAGCCATTAAAAAAAAGCCTGCTGTTATTCTGCACAGTCCCTGTGTTTGTGTGTTTCTGCTTCCTGGGGTTTTCGCCCCGACCACTCTGAGTAACGAGGAGCAGTACAGAGTGATGTGTTCAGGGGACCGTTGCTGCAGTTACAGTGGCCTTTTGTGCCTCAGTCGGGGACCTTTAGAGCAATCAGCTGTTCCTGTCGGGTCCATGCTTGGTACTTTGGTTGAATAAAGGTCCCTCATAGTAACCCTTAGAAAACTCTTATGTAACTCAATTAATGTATTTGCTAGATCATCTTATTTATCATCATGAGAGCACTTCAGCCAGCTTCTACTTATTGTAGATGTCCGTCTATCTGTCTCTGTCCGTTCATCCGTCCATCCATCCTCCAGCTGTTTGACTGGGACATTGTAGCAGTGGGGCCTTGAGCCTATCGCAGGCAGCACGTTTGCCACAATTCAAAAGTATATCTAATTTCTGTTGGGACTTGACAAGAAGATGGTGTGTGTGTGTATATATATATATATATATATATATATATATATATATATATTGAACCTCTTGGTCAGTCTTTCAATAAACTACAGTTATAAAAAACTACTTTCTTACATAACCACATCAAAAGAACCTAAACTAAACACCGAGTTTTCGCGCTTCTGTCCTTTACACACGTGCAAGTGTCAGCCAAAGACCTCAGACTACAGTAAGCAGGTTGCCGAAAGAACTGCTTTCACACCAACTTCTTCACACCTTCATTCTGAAACTTTACTGGATCATCTCGTGAAAAATGGTCTGGAAGCATCAATAGTAACTTTTACCGCCCTCAAATTAAAACAAACTTAGAAATACCATTCTTTAAATTCACAAGGACCTCAAATTCGAGAGTACCTACTATAATTTTCCTCGTCTACCTAATTCAAAGCTACATACCGCCACCTAGAGTAAAAGCGCTCTTGATATCGCCCCTTACGTCATAGTCTGTGTCCCAGACATGCGCACAAAGCGCCGTGACGAGTTTCCTGTGCGACTCTAGCAGTAATGGCGAGCGGAAAGAAAAATACCTTACTGTCTTCTTTGGCGGCTTATGGGGACGATTCGGAGCAGGATTCTGATCCAGATACCGAGGAAGCAGGTAGCTGACTGGAATCTATTCAGTGACATCTGGTTTTGACATTCATTTATAATTTGAGCGAATTGTTTCAAAAATCGGAACTTTTCTTTTCACCAGGTATGAAGGTATGAAGTAACTTTACCATATAGTTTACAGTATAACTTATTTAACATTCCGGTGAACTAGCTTGAAAAGGTAAAAGAAAGAAGCAATAATAAGTCATATAGGAAGTCAAAAGGTGAAAGCATTGTATTCAATTGCTACTGTTTTAAAACATGACGTATAGGTATTTAACTTTAGGAAGCAGTCTTGTATGTCACGCATTTACACCGCAGTCCGACTAATATTGGTGTAGAAAAGCGTGTGGTTCAAAATTTGGCAGTAATTAAACTTTCGTTTTGTGAGTAAAGCAGCTTGGTTAAATTCTGTACATTTTTTATGGGTCAGAGCTTGGCAACACACTGTAATCAGTGCATGCTCCTTACCAGAGCCAGGTACCGACTGTCTTTTGGCCAAACGATACCATTTTATAGGTAGTGATATACTTTAAAAAGAGTGCCAGTAGCGGGCAACCTGCAGCTCTTCAAACTTGGATCCTCCAAGTATGAATATTGTACTTTGGTCACTTTCCCTGCATTGATGGAGCCGAGTAACTAACCTGTAAATGAATGCTAATGTATTTTACCGAATGGGGCTGATTTCACATCTGAACGCTTGTGTTCCTTTCTGGCAGATTAAATTTTGTCAATAATGTAACAGTAATTTAACTTCGAGTTGTTGAAGCGAACCTTTTGAAGTCGACAATGTGGAATGTTTTGCAGAAATTTAATGAGCATAGGCTCATAACACAGTTTTAGCCCGAAAACTACTGTTCTGGTGCTAAAGATGGACGTTTTTGGAAAACAAAGTTCAGTTACTCTTGAAAATCTTTGCAGTAGTCTATTGTGAAAGTAAGATCTTTAATCAGAATGAGTCTAGCATAATACTGCTGTAGCCCCAACAATTTACCGAATCTATTTCCTTAATCCAGAAGCCAGCAGTAGTTTACTCCTGGATTTTAATTGCGCAATTTATGTTACAAGTATGTTTTTTTTTCCTTTCACCATTTTAAGTGATCACATCTGGTTCTTCTGCTTCTCCAATGTGCTGCTGACTGCTGAGCCTGTCCATGCCGTTCTAATCTAAATGCACTCCTTCATTTTAGAGGGCCTTGGAGGTCTGGTGTCTGCCAGCTATGGGGAGGGCGACGTGGGCCATATGGAAGATGGAGATGACAAGGGCTCTGGCGATGAAGACAGTGGAGACAGCTCCAGGAATTCGGTCAGTCCACACTTTTCCTGTGAACAGCTAATATAAACAAGGATATTATTGAGCTCTGTCTGAGAACCTTAGCGCTGTCAGTGTTTTTAAAGGCTGGGCAAAGGCAGCTCGTGAAGTCAAACACCCCCTTACAGCTCTAAATGCTCAAGATGCTGGTTAGTAATTTTCCCTGCCCTGGTTCAGTCTATGCAGTTGCCATCCCCAGTCAAAAGACATTTTGAGACAAATTCAGTTAGACTGCAATTCACTTGCTTCGATAATTCTGCTTTGCTAAATCCTGAAGCAGAAAAATATAATAGCAGGATTACAAGCATATGTCTTTAATTGCTACAGTGTGTTACCATTAATTATAATAATTCCAGGGTGAAATTCCTTATTAGTTATATTAGATATACTAGTCTGAATTACAGAATTAAGTGTGTGCTCACAGTGCCTAGGTGTTATAGCTGGGGCAAGTCTGTGTTTGTGAACTGAAGGATTGTGGCTTTTTTGTTAAGGAATTTTCTGTTCATTGTCATATTACATGTTTGTTTTTAGCTGAGTTTCTTTATTATCAGACACGTTGCACATCTCTTGTAAGAAGGTGCTGTGGAGTCCTGTTCTGAGTTGTATGTGACTAGAGGGCAACTCTTTCAAGTGCTTTTTTTAAATATGAAAAACACCCTGTTTTGATCATGTCTTGCGTTTTCCTTTTATTTGTTTAGCATACACCTTTGTCCTAATATGTACTAGTGCATCAGGTAATGCATAACAAGCATACAGATGTTAAGAAGCCAATTAGCTACAAGTGCTACTAGGAAAAGAGCTATCGGAACATTGCTTAAAAACATTGCATTTGGAATACATTACGAAATGCAACTGAGATCCTCCCAGCCTGACAGTAAATATTAATCCCAGTACCTTTCTTCAGCACTTTATTTGACAAATTAGGCATTTAGGTGCACATCTAGAAATTGTTGACTCCTTCGACTCAAAATAGCAGTGATTCCTTAAAACTCATTATGTTCATCAGCTATAACATCACCTGTGTCCTTTTCTCTCACTGGTTCCTCTAACTCTTTAAGTACTTTGAATATTGGTCATTTTAATAATGTGCAGCCTTGCACTGCATTGCAGGTGGTATCTATTTTTTTTGCAGCATAGCTGGGAAATCATTTTAGCTTTTTGGATAACTGTTAAGGATCTGGGAGGAGCTGTAGCCTTTTAGTAGTCACTATATTGTGGAAGAAACAGTTTATAGCAGTGTTTCCTAATCCAGTCCTTGGGGACCCACAGTCAGTCCAACCCACAGTTGCTCCCTTTGAGCTCCTTGCCTGTCTACATTTTTGCTCCCTCTGAAGAGGGAGCAAAAATGTGGATGGTCTGGGGGTCCCCAAGGACCAAATTCTGGAAACAAAGGGGTACAGTATCTTTGATTCATGCTTCAAGGGAGCACTACCTCTCTCTCCCCCTGTTGGTGGTTCTCATTTTTAACCCTTTGCATTCTTGTCTTTGTAGGAAGGGGACGAGTCAGACCTTGAGGGGGGAGACGCAGATGATTTGAAGGTATTTGGAAACCCACTGGTTGGTGGCCCTGGTAACGTTGTCTGAAGTCGGAGCGGGGCTGGTGGGGAGATGCAGGCTTTGCCCTCATGGGGGCAGCCTGTAAAAAATGAAAGCTGATGTAGAAAATGTCCACTAGAGGGAGGCACAGCTTTAGGCTTTGACGTCCCCCTGGCTCTCTCTTCATCCTCTTATTTTCCGCTGGGCGTCAGCTAATCTGAGACTATAATGAATTGTTAGCTGTGTGTTTTTGCTACAAGGCACTTGTATAACTGAGGAAATGGAACAAATTAAATACTGGAGAAGTGTTTTGGAGATAATTGTATGTTCTTTGAACCTTGTCATAAATATGGTCACGGAGTGTATTTGTTGGAGTTCTGTTTTTGAGTTTATAGTACTTCTGTTTTCCATCCACCTCTATAAGACAGTAAGAGAGCCTTGAAGGCAGTCATAAACTGCAAGGTGACACTTCACCGTAGACAAGGTTCAGATCGCAAGGCTTATAATGTGTAATTCACACTTCATACTGTGCTCCATCATCTTTAAAAAAAAAAAATCATAAATTGCTGGTCTTGCACTTCTAAATTTCACCATTGTGCTGCAGGAACATAATATCCGTAAGAACGGTTTGATAGATGTCGTGTTGCTCTGGGTGTTGGCGGTGGTGAACTTTATAAGCCGTAACCAGGTAGCTGCTGTTGGGTCAGGTAGCAGGCCTTTGCGATGCGGCCATGCCATTGGAGTATTTATACCGCTGTCAGTCTTTGTATACTAGTGTGTCTTGGTTAATTGAATTAACGCTTTATCCAGTCAGTTCTATCTTCATATGCAGATAGATGGAGTTTTCCTGTCGGTCTGGAATAGTATTGTGCTAAAGTTTCTGGATGTGGGCTCTTATATTTCGGTAAGGTACTTAAGCATGAGATACTGCAGTGGAAATGCTAAATTCCTTCTGTGAAATGACTGAGTGGAATCAGATTTAAGCTTGGTAAGGTAAATATGGAGCTCCTTCAAGTCTGGAGTCTGCAGTCTCGCCTCCAGGCGCTGCGTCATGTACGAGGATGCGTCTTTTGGTGATGACGTCAATCATGCAATTATTATTTTCAGTACCTTGGAGATTTAAGCATGCTTAGGTTTGGTGTCTGTGAAGTAAGCGACCGCCGGTTTTGAAAGCTTTGTCTTGCAGCTGTGCAGGGTCATGGATGGGCATGAATCCCAGCCCTATTGTGTAGTTAGATACACTGGACCTTTGTTCTGAACATCTCTCTACATAATGATGGCCTCATCTTTTTCTGCTGATTTCAGAAGCGAGTACCCTTTGAATAGAATCCTGTTTGGGGGTCGAAGATCTGTTTGTGGCTGGGCCACGGTTATTTTACCTTGTTATATGCAATTGATTACCCTCCTAATACCCGCAGTTGCCACTATTGATAAACCCAGTATAACCATATTAGAACTGATTTGCAGAACCTTTTCAGTCTTCGTTTAAAGGGGCCTAATCACGGGTTGTTGGTTTTGGCTGCTGTTTCGTGCTACTCTCCTTTCCATGTGGCAAACGGTCACCCCCCAATCCGCCAGTGTGTAGTGTGTGTGTGTACATATACACACAAATGTATGAGTATAGTACATCTATGGGTCTTAAATTCTGACCGAATACATCGCTGACTGCTATATCGGAGGTGGGTTTTGCAGCCCTTTGGTTGTTGTGTAATTACATGCAAATAACAAATGTTTGTCAGCATAAAACTCTGCCTTGTTATGGAATTTTAAAATATTTTAAGATGCATGAGAACACTGCAACTGAATGCAAGGGAAGATGTAATACCCAGGGAGTTGAGGTCTGATTCAGATTGCTTGTCCTGAAAAGCTGTTCCGCTTGATATCTTTGGCTCGCCTGTATAATGGCTGGTGGTCAGG
>JAODJU010000095.1:12668092-12697085 GCA_026776725.1 Gnathonemus echidnorhynchus | reverse complement strand
GGGGCCAGCCCATCGCAGGGCACACTCACACACCATTCACTCACACATGCACACCTATGGGCAATTTAGGAACTACACGATGTCATATATGGGTTAAATGCAGAGGACACATTTCACTGTCGCGCACTGTGTGCTGTGGTGTGTCAACAGTGACAATCACTTTCACCTTCACAGGGTAGTTACACAGTGGTACATCGTGAACCGTCTTCTGGAAAGGTTCTCTTGCGCAGTGTTTGTAAATGTAAAAGCCCAGCCACTGTTTTCATATGCTTAAGTAAAGTTTTTAAATATTTATATTTATAGTGGGGAAAATAAACCATGTGGATTGAGAAATGAATGTGAGCACCTGTCTGTTCCCCGACAGCCTGCGGTTTCCTGCTTACGGTCGGGGAAATGATAAGAGCGTAGGGGCACTTTATCTGGAAAGGAAACGGCGGGTAGTCCGCAGGACTGGGGGTGTTTGTGGCTTTCTGTGCTGGTGCTCAGTGATGCTGCAGTCAGTGACACTGATTTCACACGGTGCCTTTATTTCAATGCACTGGCAAGTGAAGGTGTTTAACCGGCAAACTGTTGTGTGCTGCTGAGTCTTAATCAATTGGCCTGTTACCTTTGTGGCTGTTTCAGAATGGTTTTGTTTTTACATTTCCCTGAAGGCTACTTAAGGTAAAACATAAATCTGCTTTGAAAAACAGCGATGTCGTGCAGGTGAGTCTCTGTACTCCTCCACAGCTGATGGTATCTTCAGATATTCCTGCTCGTCTGATGTCGTATCCCCAGTCAAGGCTGCTGAAAGCTGGGTCTTTCTTTCCCTTATTACTCCTGCCTTGTACATTCATGCGGGACGTCATTGTTCATAGCTCAAGGCGCAGCTTTTACACCTGAACCTGAGTCTCCGGTTGTATATGTGATACTTTAACTATTGCTACTGCACTTTGAGCTGCACATATATAATATGCCCCCAAGGAGAACAGCCAAGCCATGCTTCAAACAAAGGCAGAAGCACCAGAGAAGAGATTAATTTCTTCCCCCGCTTCACCAAGCAAGAGCTGGACATAGATGATTTCTGGGAAGATACATTTTGCTGTGATCTTCCAAGCAGAAAGCAGCCCCTTTTGTTTTCCTGATTTACAGTGCCCCTCCCAAAATCGCTCTGCCTGACCACCCACCACCTCAGCCCCGCCACCTCCCCCTCCCCGTAACCTCACGTGGTACGACCTCGTTGCTTTCCTCTGTTTACTGTGTTTAGATGTGCCTGCATGGTTGCTTGGCAACCAGGTGGCAGCACTGTAGGCTGTTTTGAGGGGTGTGTATTGAGGGGGGGGAGTGGTATGGGTGAATTGAAGTGCTGTTCTGCTCCACTCACCCAGCCTCTCCCTCCCACTCGCTCCCTCCCCCTGCCCTCCAGCTCAGTGCAAGTAATGATCCTGGTTCACGGCCTCCTAGCGCTTTAATCCTATGGGAAACGGTAACCTCAGCTTACAATGCTATGACATTCGGACAGAATACAATCGAGGCAAATCACCTTTAATTCTAATCTCTGGCAGAGAATGGGGGTTTTATTTGGTTTGTTTTTAATCACTTTGAAAAACTGCAGTCCTTTTAATGCTGATTTGACTGGGACAAATTTGTCCCATCTATTTCATCGTTGTGCTGTCATCTGTCCTCTCTCTAACCTCAGTGGCAGTTTGTAAACATAAGGTGCTTTCTGTCGTAATGTATCGTGAGAAATGAGCCAATCTGTATGTTAAAGGGGTGCAGTATTGGATCTGGGTGCCCTGCATGAGTGTGGCTTTCGCAGAGTATTACAGTGTGCCTGTGCTTGTTAATGATAGCTCATTTTATAACCTTCATAAAGGCGTTTGTGCTTAGGGCAGCACGGTGGCTCAGTGTGTGGAGTTTGCATGTTCCCCGTGTCATGCAGGTTCCTCCTGCAATTTAAATGGATTGTTAGTAGGCGTCTCTGAATTGCCCGTAGTGTCTGTGTGTGTGTCTGTGTGTGTGTGTGTGTGTGTGTGTGTGTGTGTGTAGCTCCTGATGGCCAGCTGGCATCTGCCTGCTGTAGGAGTCTATAATTATAATTCCAGTCCTAAAAGGCTCATTTTTAGAAAATTCATTTATTTTTTTTGATAAATATAATTAAAGTTATATATACAAAGAGTATGCGTGAGAGTGTGTGTGTGTGTGTGTGTAATGGACTAGCGTCCCATACAGAATCTACCCCAGGATTGTACCTTGTGTTGCTGGGTTATGTTCCAGGACCCTCTGCGACCCTGACCAGGGTAAGTAGTTAGAGGATGGATGGATGGATGGATGGATATCTACATTAACCTCCATCATCTCTACTAACCCATTAACTCTGCAGCTGCTGCACATCTGGAGGATCTACCTGCAGGGATCCCGTAGCGTCTTCATTGGATGTTGTCTCTATGTTACCGTCCATTGAAGTGCTCTCTCCCGTAATCTGTCTTTCAGGAGATTTCGGAGGGCGAGAAGCGGGATCCCAATGAGCTGGTTGGTAAGTACACCGGAAAGGCTGCGTCAGGATGCTGTTCTTCTGCAAAAGAATCAATAGAAATTCCTGCCGGGTGACGATTCATTCACAAGGCCCTATGGATTATCCATATTCATGCCATTTTTGTAAGTCTTTAAAATGGTGCCCAGTATTGTAATAGCACGTGTTTTAGTATTTAGTCGCTATTTTGTGGTAGCCTGACCATATTAATTACGTTTAATTGGCTTTCGAGAGTTTGAGAGGTTTCAAAGGCCTGACTCTTTTTGGGAGTTGCACAATCATACTGGGATCTTTTGGCCTGTGGGCAGATCTTTGAATCGGGAGGAGTTTAAGAAGCCCTGATATTGGCACTAACAGCCTGCCCGTGTCGGCTGTGAATCACGGTGTTGGCGCACGCAGGCAGGAGCGGCGGCTGGAAGCTCCCTCTGCCGCTCCTGCTTCGACAGGATCGTGATCCAGAGCGGCCCGGGAGACGGCAGCGTTTTCTGGCCCTCAGAATCTAAAGAATGCGTAGCTGTGATATGCTCACCTGCAGGGGCCGTGGCGGCTTAAGCCAGCAAGCTGGCGCTGAGTGAGACGTCAGCTGATTTTGCTTTAGAGAAATACAGAATCAGCCAAGGGAAGTGCACTCATTTGCATTAAATGAGTTTTAATGTTGGATGATGACCGATTTGTTGCTACTATGTAGCCGGTCATGAATTTAAACACCATATACGTGCCAGAAAAGACCAAAGTGTATCAAACTTGGGGATTCGAGTTAGTTGGCCTACAGACATTTTAGAGTAGCATGAGAAATGACTCTTTGACGGGCAGATTTGAACTGCTGCAATAGAACCCAAAGCCCACAGAGATCTGAAAGATTCAGAGGCACATGAATCCAGATTTGAATATAGCTCTGTCTGCTATTACTACTTTGACGTCAGCCTACAAACTGCTGCCTCGAATGTTCGAAAACAGGGTCACTGTCTAAGCGGCCTGAGCCTCGGTCTCCAAGGACCCCCCGTTACCATGGTAGCATGCCAAGGATCCCATGGAACCTGATTGCTCTGGAGATGGAGCTTCTTCAGAGCATGTCTTTGGTCACATGTTCCTCGTTTTATTTTATATTTAATTTTTTTAAAGTTATGCTTTAGTACCAGAATTGACTTATTTTATTTGCTGCTAATGCTGAATTGAGTTTATTTTACCAAGACTGGGACCTTTTTTTTTTTTTTTTTTTAACCAGTATACTGGGACCAGGGACTTCCTTTACTGTGCATAAATGTCTCAAAGACTTTTTTTGATTTTGTTTAGCATGAGTAAGTCATTTGTGCTGGTCATGGCAGAGTCACTGGAAGTGTGTTTGTTTGATGTCCGGTGTTACCTGAATTTCATTTGCGAGGCCTTCTACCTATAACGAACACAAAGGGCCCTTTGTTTGGCACATTGTTGACCAAAGCCGGTGTGCTGCCAGACAGCATCATCCGTCCTGTCACATGACCTGTGTGTCTTGGGCAATAGTCCCCATATCTTAATATCATAATTCCCAGTGATAAGTTTCTGTCAAGGCGTGCCTCCACCAGCCTCTCTGCGGCGGTGTGGATGGGGTGCTTGTACTTTGACGGACTCCTGATGAATGACTCAGTGTTGGGAGCTCCCAGGAAATGAGTCGGACAGCAGTGGGAGGGGGAGTAGAGTGCCGTGTGCTGTGGCTGTATTTGCCAGAGGTGGAAATTTCAGGTCCAGAAAGTAAAAAATCCAGACCAGGATTTTGTTTCAACCAACCAGCTGAGTACTCTGTGATAGAGACTCTTCATACTCAATTGGTTGGTTGAAAAAAAATCCTGGTCTGGATTTTTTACTTTCTGGACCTGAAGTTTCCACCTCTGGTATTTGCTAGTATGACTTTGCTTTGAGTGGGTGGCTGGGGAGCACAAGATGAACACCATCCCAACACTTTAGTATATTTGGTGGGCAGGGTTCCACTAATCCGCTAACTGCTAATTAGCAAAGCTAACTTTTTGAAGACTGTTAGCAGACCATTTAGCTTCCACGAAATATACTTCCATTAACTGTAAATCTGAAGTTTAAAGGTCAAAAACATTTGTAATCACTAAAATCATACGTATCTTTTCCTGTTTGTTATGAGTGTGCCTGCAACAGTATATCTCTCATGCTGTTGGCTGACTGAATGCAAACGCAAGAAGGAATGACTTTTTCGTATTTAAGGTAGTCTTGGCTAAATGTAAGTGAATGAAGATAAAGTCCATTTGAACTGGGGTACCCTGAACTAAGTGAAGGCCTTTATCATGAAGGTAGATTTTTTGCTGAGCCGGATAACTTGCCAGATTTAAGGTACCCTAGCTAAAATAGATTTCACCTTTAACTTACCTGTACCCCAGGCTACCTTAAATCCAGCAAGTTATCTGGCTAAGCAAGAAATGCTGCCTCATGATACATGCTCTCGGTTGTATTTTCCAGGTTCTGATTCATAGAGCTATAGACTAATAAAGTCCTGCATCCCTGCTTCCTAGTTCCAGGTAAATGGCGCCATGTGTCAAATCCCCCTGTGGCTTCTCTGAGGGCAAAATGTCAGCATGGGCCAGTTGCAAAATAAGACTTCTCTGACAACAATGCCAATATCTTAGAACAGGGGTGGCCAATCTTATCCTCAAAGGGCCAGTGTGTGTGCGGGTTTTCACTGCAACTCCCTAATTAGATTACTAATTAGAGGACTGATTGGCCGAAAGAGTCCTCACACCTGGGTTTGTACAGCTGACCTACAGGTTATCCCAAAAACCTGCATACACACCAGCCCTTTGCAGATAAGATTGGCTACCCGTCTTAGAAAGAAAATTTCAGTGCAGATCTATTCCTCAGACTCTACAGAATCCAACAGCAGTTAGGTTAAGTCCTAAATATTCCCTGCTGATCACTCTAGTCCAACAGATGGAACTTTGGTGTTAAACAGGTCAAAATTTTAGCCCTCTAGGTATGTTTTTAAGGATTCCAGAGCCAAAAACCAAATCAGAGCTATATTCATATAATAATGAGTTACAGTTATTGTTAACTTCTTCCAAATGTTTTGTGGTTTCCAGTTTAGCGTTATCGAATTAGCACGTTAGCAGTTATGGAAGCTAACTTTTCAGTTAGCTGTGCCCACAACAGTTTGTTACTAAACAGCCTATGAGTGTTTCTAGGGTACTGTAGCACTCCCACGATTTCCCTCTGTTCTCTGAGGTTCTCAGTTTTCTTTAAGTCCTTAGTTTTAGTAAAGAAACAATGTTGCTGTCGTCAAATGTGTCACGATTCAGGTCCTGTTTGGAAATCGACCATAAAATTTTCCTGAACGCTTGCAGTGGAGACTGGTTTCTGTGGATGTGCACAGACATTCATGCACTGGAGGAATGGAATTTCTGGTTAATTGCGTGCACCAACCAGAAAGGCAGAATGAAATGTTGGAATCCTCTCCTAAAGGTCTTTGGAGAGACTCTTGAACATGTGCTTTGTTCTCAGCACACAAAGACCATGCTGATTTGGGCGATTCTTGGCCTTTTCATTGGTGTTTCTGTGTCCTGGTGTAACTGGTGCCTACGGCCAAGCTCTTGAACTTTGTATGTGTGTGCCACTGTGGAAATAAGCCTGGAAAGTGACCCATCCTTCCTGGTCTCGCCTCAGGCCGGACAGGATACCGTCTGGCAGTTTAGACATATGTGAAAGCAATCTTTATTGCATTGTTCAGCTGCATGATTGGGCTTCTCTTTACATTGTGGGTTTACACCAACCAGGCTTGAAGCTGCGCTGTTTTATTTCCATTATGCTATATTCAGTCCCTACTGCGTGTTTTGTGATTGTTGTAGCCCAAATGGTTGATTTTGCAGTGACTTTTCTGAAAAATTTGTATGAATTGGCGGGATTTTTTTAAGCCATTACAAGTAAAGAAATAAATTACTTTTTGTTATTTTTCCTCTATATTACTTTTATAATGAATCACATTCAGTGCTTTATTTCTTTTCTGAATTCAAGAACATCTATATAATTTAACTCAATTCAGCATTAGCAGCAAATAAAATCAGTCATACAATAACAGAAAAATGTATAGTTTCATTTTCAAAGTGCCAGTTGTTTTATGCAGACTTTTGTGCTCTTTACAATGCCTCAACATAATAAGGAGTTTGCCCCCACTTTCGTGCAAAACATTCAGTAATTGTAATCTTTAGAGGAAATTTTTGTTGGTAAGTGAGACATTTGCCGCCTAGCAAAAACCACACATGAACGTACACTGCGAGGGCATCACAGGACGTGTCACGGTCCAAATGCAAGCAGTTTTATTGATTTCGCAAAAGCTAGTAAATATGTAAAATATGTAAATATGAAAAATTGCAAGCTTTCATATATTTCTGACTCTCACAAAATCCTTGAAGGGGTTATTTTATGAGATTAACACTCTGCATTATCAGGAATTTTTAAACGAGTCCCTGAAAGAATGTCACATGGTATTTTAGACGGTAGCTAAAGCATGCAGCTAAAATGCTTTGGCCAAAATGCATACAGCAGCCTGTCAGCCACGCTGGTGACCCAGCCTTTCGAGAACATGCAGCTCAGGTCTACAGCGCCTGCTGAGGATACTTTGCTAGTGTCCCAGCTTCTCCAAGCAGCGTTCTCATCGAGGTCCTCTGCTGCCTTTAGCATGCTTACCATGCCTCGCAGCAAGCTCCCTCTGCCGCAGCCGCATGCCGTGATGCATTCATCACGTCGGCCGAGAACTGATTACTACAGGGTTGGCTTGGCAGGAATGAGGATCCGGCTCACCAACCAAGGATTACGAAAATCTTATTTATTTTCTGTACAGTACACAATGCCCTGCGGCTTAGTTTGAAAAGCATAAAAAATTGAATGAATACTGGATTTCAAAGATAAGGTGAAGTGGGCAGGGTGTTGCCCTGCAACGATGATCTCAGACGTCCGAGGGGGGTTTTCATACTGGGGGCTTTGGGGGTCCTCTGGTGTTAGCGGCAGTGACGTGGGGAGGCTGTAGCTAGGAGACCACTCTGTTACCCGGCCCACCTACTTCGTTCTCTCAGAACGTGCTCTTCTCTTCTCTTCTGTCTCTGGCATGCCCGATCAGGTTTAGGGGGAAAAAAAAAAGGATGAGTATTTTGCAGCCTGAGGGCAAACATTATTCTGTCTCCTGGTGTGAAGCTCACCGGGGCATGTCTGTGGCTGTTCTGCAGGCTCTCATCCCAGGCTTTTCTCCAGCAGAGGGTGGGGCCTGGGCTGGGCCTGATGGGTCTGCGTTCTCTTCCCTCAGAGGAATGGGGTCCTCCTGGCCCCGTTTACCTTGGCCTCTGAAGAAATTCTTAACTGTTGGAGTAGGGTAGAGGTGGTCATGGGGTCTTGTCCAGACACGTGAGATCTGAGGAGGTTGTAATGTGAACTTGCACAGACTTTAAGCGTGAACTTCACATTTTTGCACAAATTATAACTGAATAAAGGCTGGCATATGTTTACCAATCTTTTGTGCTCAACTTTCAACCACAGAGTGCCAATAAAGTCTGACATTTATGTAAGAAATACAAAGTCCTTGATTTTTAAAGCAGATTATTCTTGTTTGCTTGTGTTAAATGATGAGATGTGAAAAGATGAGTATGTTATAGGTAAGAGAATGGATAGTGTGTGTTCTGTAGGGCAGTAATAAATAGCTATCGTAACATTTATGTAAAGCTCATCATTATGAGGAATAGAACAAGTAAACAAACATACAAGTAAACGCAGAACCAACCTTGGTACTTGATTATTATGCTGGGGGGTTTAGCAGTGTTTGAGCTGGAATGCCTTGGGACTATTCTGGATTGTGAGGTCACACTGAAGGGAGTATATCCACAAGGAAGGTCAAAGGTGAGGGACAGCAGGGTTCAGACAAACAAGAGGAAGAAATGTGGAAGAGGCCCCATTTAAGAACCATCTGTCAACAAAACCAAGAAACGCCTCAACTGAAACACAACAGGGAATTTAAGTATTGCATGGTCACCTTCTAGGGTGCACGCAAACCCACTTAGTTGACTGTTAAAGCCCTAGAAGATGATCAGTGCAGTCAGGATCAGCTGGGCCTCCTGATTTTTCAGCGGTGGACTTTTTGCAGATTAACAGCAGTGCTAGACTCCAGCAGCGTCTGCTGGTTCATAATGATGCGGAGTGTTGCCAGAATTTGCCATGCAGCATGATCAGTTGCACCGCTTGGCACCATGCACAACGTCCAGCAGTCATGTTAGGGGTGGAGTCTTTGTGGAGTGATGTAGCACATTGGGAGGAGGACCTAAACCCATTATTCTATCTCACTGCCCATAGGGACCATCAGCCATTAATTTAGAGGGATGAGGAATCCAGTCGCGTAACCCATCGGGCGCAATGTGAGCTCGCTTCCGTTTTCTGGGTGTTGCCACCATACACCGTTAATGTGGCACAGTTGGGGTTGAACCTGGCAACCTACTGAAATACTGTTACATAATGCCGTTATGTCTAGCAGAAGTGACACAGCCTCAGTAATATGATCAGATATTTAAATCTTTTGCATTACTTAATGAATGATGGCAATTCTCCATTACTTGGGCTGAATAGTAATATACTGTTTGAGGTTCTCTATGAAATGAGTGCATTTTAGCTGTAACAATGTCCATAGGACTTCTTTGAGAAGATGTAGAAGATGCAGCCTCTAGGTAAGTATTTTTATAATGGGTCAATCTGACCTTGCTGAATAAAGGGTGGATTTGCCCAGCATCAGCATACCCAGATCCTGGTAAACTCCTGTATCAAGGAGAGGAGCGTATGAGGAAGTCAGAATTTCTTGGCCTCCAGTCAGGAATATTATGGAACTCTCCCCATAGAACTCCTCCCAAAACAAGCCCCAACAGTCTGCAGGGCTGAGGTGGGGGCGGCTTCATACCAAGGCTTATTTTTTAAGTGTCAGGCGTCCCTGGATTTATATCAACCAGGTACCATTTTACCATGTTGCCCCTTCAGTACAGCTCCTTTTCCCGGTACATCACATTCATCTTTTTCAGTGACGCACTACTCCCACTTAAGTGTAATAGTTAATATTGACATGATACACTCGATACTGACAGCCTGTGTTATGTGATCAGCTCTTTAACACAAAAGTAACTGCCTGTTGTGTGCAGTAATATTAATATTAATGGTTATTAAAAATACATAAATATATTTATGAAGTATGACTCCCAGCACTTGCCTAATGTTTACGCCTGTCCTTATCGTGTTGTATATTTTCACTCTTTTGAATGCATTATTAATCTAGTCTGCTTGTCCGGCAGCCCAGTTTTCGGAGAAGGTGAGGAACATGTCTCCCGACGAGATCCGGATTCCGCCCGAGCCCCCGGGACGCTGCTCCAGCCACTTGCAGGTGAGGGTCGTGCACCTCCCTCTGCTCGCCACTCCGGGGCACCTGTCTTTGACGATAACAAGCCCTTTGACTGTAAGATCGGCGATCAGCGTGTGAGATAAAGCCGCGCAAACAGCAAAAAAAGAAAAACCTCTGAAGTTTATGACTGGCTGTTTCCGGTTGACTCACTCCTATTGTCTGTTTTGTTTTTCTGAGATTCTCAGCGGCTGCCAGTCTGTCGCTTGGTACCCAATGCCAGCTTTATCCTTATCTGCCCCTAGCTCCTTCACTCTGCCCCATTTAAGTCACAGTCCATCAGCGGTCTATGCTGGCAATGTGCTCTTGAAGTGTCTCTGGGCCTTGGTGTGAGTGTGAGGATCCTTGCAGCCAGCCGTACCCAGAGTGGGGGCAGTAGGGTGGGGGCAAGGCTAATAAACCTTGGTTTCCAAGTAGCCAAACATTTTCTTCAACACTGACAGCAGCGATTGACCAGAACAGACAAACAACCCTTTAGGGAATGTAGACTGCAGAAAACCATAAGGGAAGCAGTCCTTCTTCACACATTCTTAATTTAAAAGAAATTAAGAAAAACTCAGTCGGCCATTTGTAATGGAACTCCTTGTGTCTGACGGCCCCCAGTGCCCCCATGTGGGAGTGGTGGTGCCTGGTCTCCTGTCTCCATGCTTCCTGCTAAGTTCCCCGGGAGGTCAGGAATGGTCAAGCCTGAAAGTGCTAGAAAGGCTCTGAATCGCTTCCGTTACTGGGACTTGTGGGGCTGCTGGTCACTCTCCCTATACCGCCTTTGGCCCGGTTAATAATGTGACCTTTTTCATCTTTTAAGCTGTGAACGACATTTTCTGCAGCAGTTATTGTCAATATAAACCCTTAACCTTATGGTTTACTCTCTGGAATAGAATGATCACTGATCTCGTACTTACAAATTTGGAAGTACTGGGTGTTTCTAGTTTGTATTGGAAGTACACCATGTGACACGATCGATCAGCAAATCACGATGCTCTCATCACTCGTATATATTGTATCCACCAGTCATTTATTTGCGCTTGATTACTTAATTAGCAAGGAAACCCCTTAAGTGGTTTAATAGTAAAATATTAATTAACCAGTCTGAGAGCTGGTGCCGTCTTCTGCAGTAATTGCGACCATGCGGTAAATGGAAGGCTTTGCCTTGGAGCTGACAGCTCTGGGCGCTGTTGTAATGCAAACTGCAGCATTTTTTTGAGAGTGAAAGTTAAATTCACAGACAGCTTGCTGACAGCAAGCCATGGCAGTAGCTCTGTGGGTGCCATGCTGGTGAGTGCTGGTCGCTGAAGAGGAGAGGAGTTTTTGGGGAGGGTGGTGTTGGCTCTGCAGGGCATTGTGGGATAGGAGACCCGCCCCTCTGTTCCATGCGTCGGCCTTGTAGTGACTAATATCCTGCCGGGCAAATTTCACAGGAAGGGCTGCAGTGTTTCCAACTAAACATTTATTTTGTTGTCACAGTACAGACTGGATAGTATGCCAAACTAGACAATTTTTTTTTTGTTTTTTCTTCTATGCCATTTCTCAAGCACAGGTTATTCAAATGTTCCTTGTGTGGTGCACAGACTCCCAGTATAGAGGTCCTCTAACCTATCTGATCAAAGCTGGAGTGAAGCGAATGGGAACGATTGGCCTCAGGCCAGTCCCTGCATCTCCAGGCTTGCTGTGAAATATTGCCCTTGCGTATCAGAAAATGCCTGCCCTCAGATCCCTCTCCCGCTGGCGTGATCTGCTTTGGCCAGGATCGGCCTGCTGTGAAACAGGGTTTCTGATCTGCATCCTGTACTGAACAGCCAGACCCCCTGGGGGCAGACTGGCGTTGCCCAAACTGGATGTGCAGATATTGTGCATCTGTGTTGCTTAATGTGAAGTTGTATATTGTATGAGAAGGGAATTGTTTTATTCTTTGAGCGTTCAACCCTAAAAGTGTGCCAGGGTACCTCTCTCTGTCTCTCTCTCGGTCCCACAAAGAACCCCAATTTTATAAAAATCTGTGAATGCGATCAAAAAAACTAAAAATGCCAAAATGCTTGTATTTTGTTTGATTACTTACGCTTAAGGTTAGTGCTGGGTAGCGGTTAAGGTTGTCATTTGCGTCATTTCCACCAATGTGGTGCTGTTGCCAGGCTTTTCCCAAATCTGGCACCGGTTCCTTGCGTTTCCACCACAAAAAAAAATGGCCCTGGGCCAGAAAAAATGCCTCCAATGTGGCACCACAGAAAAGCCGGGCTCAGAATTAGGCACCGTAATAGTAGCGAAAGTGGGACGGCCTATCGCAACCAAACCTTCTGCATACCTGGAAAATTCAATCCATAACCAATATAGTGAAATAACTTGCCACCTTATTAGCGGAATAATGTAACATATTTTTTTATGCTGTGAAAAACGAAAGCTCGATCTGCTGGCCAGATTTAATAATAAACTAAAATATGTTGCAAGTCGAATAAATAAAATATTGTGGCGTGCGAGTGGCAAAGAGATCATGAGGCGTACTGCAAAGTTCAGTTTTTAGCATTGGTGCGCGGTCCTTAAAAGAACAGTGGTAAAACGGCAAGGGAGAATAGACTCACACACACAGGCGGGGGAGCCTTTATGGAGACAAAATGTCATATAATAGCTTAATACTGTATGGATTGTATTTGCTGAAAATAAGATTTTTCGTTAAATATTAACTTGCACTAAAACACTCAATATATAATTCACATGAATGATGCAATGTTACATCGTTTTTTTTACTCTGTGAAAACAAAAGTTCGATCTGCTGGCCAAATTTTAATAATAAAGTATAAATATGTCGCACGTTGAACAAATAAGTTTTGTTTTTAGCAGGCTCTCTTATTGTGTGATCCGTAAAAGGACAGCAGTAAGACAGCAAGTGAAAATAAACTGACCCGCCAAAGACTGGGAGCTTTTCAGGAGACAGAAGTAGGTACGGGCAATAGAGACGAGGAGCAACGAGGCATACTCAGACTTTTTTTTCGCTTTGGCAAAATAAATCCAAATAAGAAATACAGATTAACCTTTGCGTTACTTGGGCAGGTTCTCAAAAGGCACCAAGCGAGAACCGGCACCAACTCCATGTTGGTGGAAACAAGACAACTGTTGGGATTTGGGTTATGCCCATAGAAATGAATGAATTTGGAGTCTCCAAAATTATATGAATATGTGGTGTTTAAATGTGATTTCATCTTGATAGGAGAAGATTCAGAAGCTGTACGAACGCAAGCTGCATGGCGACTTTGACACAAACCGTCACATCCAGAACAAGAAGGAGTTCCGTAACCCCAGGTACATCGTGCGGCCCCCGACAGGGAAGTTCTGCACCAAGTGGGGGAGAGACGCTTGTGTTTGACCTCTGTGTCCTTTTTGCAGTATTTATGAGAAACTCATTCAGTTCTGTGGCATCGACGAGCTCGGCACAAATTACCCCAAGGTACGGATCATTCACTCCTGTGCCGTGTTACATGCCTCTGGAAGAAAGTAGATCAGAAGCTGGAAAATTTCACACTTTTTTTTTTTTTCTTGTTTCATACTTACTTATGAATGGTTGTATTTAAATGCTTGATTAAAAGGTTTAATAACTTCTGTGATGGGTGTTAAGTTGTTACCATTCATCTGTGTATCGCTCAACATTAAGTTGTAGTTGTGATGATTGTTGTTGGAAAGTGACATTTTGTAACTTGTAGGGTGATATCCATTACAGGTATTATATTCTGTAGCCACCTCCGCTGAATTTTGTACCATATTTCTTACCAGTCTTATCTATACTTTACACTGTAATGCAGTTGAACAACATCTTCATCATGGGTCAATAGCTTTACCTTCTTGCTTCTCTCCTTGTTCTCCAGGACATGTTCGATCCCCATGGCTGGTCTGAAGATTCTTATTATGAAGCTCTAGGTATTCATTTGAGTGTTGTTGTGTTGGCCAACCTTTGGCATTTTGTCCACACTGTATTAAACTGGTTTTTGTATCTGGTTGTCTGGACAGCGAAAGCTCAGAAAATAGAAATGGACAAACTGGAGAAGGCAAAGAAAGAGCGGACTAAGGTGAGCAGCCTTACATGGTTTTGAACCTTCTTGGTCGCTACCAAAAAATTAATTTGTCATCTACATAATTGGTCAGTGTGCAATACATTAGACATCTGAACGCTGATTTCCACCTAAACCCTCTATTGCTCAAGCTGTCCAAAGTTTCAGTTCAAATCAGTCATCTCTAGATGGCTTGGCAGCACACTTGATAACTGCATGCCATATTTGTGACTTTAAAGTAGAGAATCCTGTTTGAACAAGCTTTCTTTGCCTGAGTAAAATGTATTGGAATGGATTGGCAAGTTTTAACAGATTAGTCCATTTCATGTAGAGTCATCAAACTTCTTATTGGGCAGAGGGGTGTAGCCCATGGAGAACGTTCTGTACAGGCGTGGAGTTCTCTGATGTTGTGGTTAGGAGACGCCTCTTGTCTGGCAGTCTTTGGTTCCGTCTAGTACAGCTGGCTAACCGCAACACACTGATGGCAGCATATATCTTTGACCCTTGCTGACTCGTATGGTTTTCGCTTTACAGATTGAGTTTGTGACTGGTACCAAAAAGGGTACAACCACCAGCGCTGCTGCCCCTACCACCAACACCACCAGCACCACGGCAACGGGTATGAACACCGGTCCCCGGTGTCGGCAGGCAGAGCTGCATCCACACTGAGCACCAGATCATCTCATTTCTGACCTTTGCATATCAGCCTGTGTGTGGTGACTGC
This sequence comes from Gnathonemus echidnorhynchus, assembly GCA_026776725.1. Taxonomy (NCBI): domain Eukaryota; kingdom Metazoa; phylum Chordata; class Actinopteri; order Osteoglossiformes; family Mormyridae; genus Gnathonemus; species Gnathonemus echidnorhynchus. The sequence continues at coordinate 12,682,404 of JAODJU010000095.1, read as the reverse complement.
AGCTTTCCCAGTCAGGGTCACAGCGATCGAGTGCTTTGGGATGTGATCCTTTGCGCACAGGGCATGGAATGGCATGCAGCCTGAATGCCAATCTGTGTAGAAGACATATCCACATACATTTAAGAGGAAACCATAACTTCTGTTTGGGAAAAACCCTGTAAATGAGAAATAATTGCAGATTCTGTAACTCCTTATGTAATTTTCAAAAAATAATGTAGCCATCTGTCAGCTATCAGTAGTGTTTTCTATTAATTTCATTAGTCCTGGTGTTGTGATGTCACTCCTGTCTCAGACGCCCAGAAGAGGAAGAGCAAATGGGATTCGGCAGTTCCCGTCACTCTGACTCAGCCGGCGCTGCTCACCACCACGGCCACGCTGCCTGGCGTGGTCTCCGTCACTACCACAGCCAGCGGCACCAAGACCACCGTCATTTCCGCTGTTGGCACCATCCAAAAAAAGGCCAAGCAGTGAGAGCCCGGGTGACTCTTCCGCACGTGTCCCGCCCTTCAGGAGAGGTTCTTCTTGCCAGTCTCAGTAGTGTGGTCGGCCCAGTCCCCTCTGTTTTGACCTGCTCAGGATGGACAATACTCAGAGAGAACGTTTACCTGGACAACCTACTCTTCCCCCTTCATAAACTTCTACCTTCAAATCTCGTTGCCTCAGTCTCTGACATCCCTAAATCAAGCTTTAATAATTGCATGCCCATTGTATTCCAACCAACATCCGCTTTCTTACACTTTGTTGTATATTTACATTGAAGTGAAGCCAACGGTATATATAAATGGGAGGCAATAGTTTCCAGTTGAGGAAAATGGTTCTCTGTCGGGGTTATAGGTCGTTGACTGGAAAATGTATGGCTAGGCAATTAGAGCTACCTGCGTCCCTGTGGCTGCTTGGCAACTCTGCAGGTTGAGAGATTGAGGATGTCCTCCTGTACTCGTGCAACCATTGTAACATTTGTGGTTTTTTTTTTTTTTTTCTCCCCCATTCATAATTTGGCCACCATTGAGGCCCAAGTTTACTTCAGGTCTCTGGCTTATCTGCTTGTTCATCTCGCAAGTGAAAGGAGATGCATACCTGGGAAGGTTGGCTCTCTTGCTAAAGCTTACCTTTCAGTGTTCTGATGAGAGACAGCTCGTTAGGGGGGCCAGTTCACATCTAAGAAAATGACATTGTGTGTCGTCTGTCATTTTTATTGTTTTAATGCCTGTTCAAAGACTTTTTGGTAATATTTTTACACAGGAATGTAATGCTGATGTGTGTAGAGGAATAAAAGATGTCTGTACTTGTGTTACATTTAATTCCTGTTTTAGCTGCTGTTTTCTAAATATTTTAATGTCAAAAATTTAAATGGGAATAACCAGATTGGTGCTACCCTTAACTGGATCTTATAAACCAGTGGTTCTCAATCTTTTTTTACACCGCGACCCAATTTTTACCATCCCAGCTGAGTCACGACCCGTTATCAAGTATAGGTTTAAATTAAAGCTATGATCAAGCACACAGTGCATTCTGCAATTTACGCCAATCAATGCCTGTCGCACAAATCTGATTGGATGTGCCAGTGAATTTTAAATTAAGCATCTGCGGTTTGGCTTCTTGGATTGGTTGAGGGTTCACTAGTTTTGTGCTAAGCAGTTCCAGACCCCAGACCCGTTTTATATAGGTTAATTCTAGGATTGCAGCTGGGAAATCTGATCGTGGATCAGCATAGGAGCTTGCTGATTTTAAAATGCTTACATTTCCAACTCTGCCTCGCAACCCTTTCAGAACTTGCTGTGACCTGGGTTGAGAATCGCTGTTACAAACATCTCATAAAAAAGGGTATTTTAAGTGGAAGATCGCTGGACATCAGGTGATACGTGAAACGACACTTAGCTGCAGCACTTGTTCTGTTCATTCCTTGAAAAGCTGATTTCAAACGTAGTTCCAGTTTTGTAGCCAAATGTTCTGAAATAAAACAGCACAACCATGCAAAGGGTGGTGCATTCACTTAAACATCTATTAGTTACATTGATAATATTACTTGTTATTTATGTTCTATAATTGGATGCATAAATAACTTAGAGTTATGGCTTGTATGGGTTATTAAACAATGTAAAAAGAAAGCTTGCAGCTTTGGCCTTTCCAGAAGTCTGAGGAACACATCTGTTATCCAGGTGGATGCTTGATTTAGTCTTCACATCTGGGTCCCGTACAACTCGGCTGATAAGAAACGCGCTGACTTCTGAAATGCCGCAGGGGTCAAAGGTGAGCGTATGCGCAGCCCAGATGCACAGTAGGAAGCTGAATCATTAAGGAGAGTGGGGGCGGGGGCAAGTCTACCTATTCCACAAAGGAATTATGCAAGTATACCGATGGCAGATGTGCTGGAAGAGGGGAATGCAGTGGGTGTGGTGAGCGCCTGCCTGGTGGTGGTGGCTGCTTGTTTTAAGGGGTCTATGCCTGCGCAACTGAAAGATTTTGATTTTAGTCATACATTTTTCCACATCAATAAAGCCCATCCTACTAGGCACCAGGCAGAGTAATTAGAGAATGGATGATTATATGTAAATGGATGTTGTTCAATTCATTAGAAGTTAATGTGGAGTTTCAGTCGTATGAAGAGGTATGTGGAGGTAGGTACTTTTTCTCAGTGCCATGGAGGGCAGGTTTGGAAAACATCTGTGTTTCTTGCCAACTGGCTTTGGCATCCACTTGTCATCTGGATAACAACTTTAAGAAGAATAATCAGGTGGACTTAGAATAAGTTCTTTAAGTGTAATATGATGGTAGTGTTTGGGCTTTGAAGATCTTGTCCTCAGGCTTTCATGGTGGTGTAGTAATGCCTGGGTCTGACCCTGTTATCTCGTTTCTGTACGAGTTTTCACCCAGTTTTCAATGCTAGAGGTGGAAAGTTCAGGTGCAGAAAGTACAAATCCAGACCAAGGTTTTGTTTCAACCAACCCACTGAGTACTCAACTGCTCGGTTGAAACAAAACTTTGGTCTGGATTTGTACTTTCGGGACCTGAACTTTCCGCCTCTGGTCATTGCCATTGTTCCTGAGTGAATCAGATCCCCTTTTACAGGTATGCATGTATGTACAGCATATATGTGCAACTGTCCATGTTGTTTGAATTTATACTTATAGACAGTATTTGGGCACGTGTGAATTTTCCCAGTCTGTCTCCAACACTCATAAGTGTTGTGAAATGTGAGCCTAACTCCCCCCCCGCCCTCGTGCCACGCAGAATGTCTCTCCTGCCCTGCTGGCACTGTTCCGCTGTGCTGGGGTGTGTCCTTCGGTCCGCAGGCTATGTAATTTAAGTTGTCGGAGACTCATGCATTTATGCCGTAAGCTCCTGCCCTGCCCCGGCCTCCGTGCTGAGCAGCCTGACCTGGGTGTGAGTCACTGAGCACACCTGGCGTGCACGGGGAGCAGTGCACGGGGAGCAACACCTGCTGCTGCAGCTCACTCGTCTGATTGTGACACAAAATTCACCCAGGATCTATGTGTGTAATCAGGACTTTCATTTGCATTTTGATTGCTGACAACTGACCAGCATATATTATATTGCAGAATTCACAGGGGCCTAAACAATGTTGTTAATTTTAATTGTGCCATTAAAACTTCATTGAAAGTTTTAGAATATAACCTTTAGAATGTACCCATTACAGTATTTCCTTTGAAATAAGCTGTGTCCTAATAGAAGAGCTCTGATAAACTGCAGATAGCAGGCACCATGTGATAAAGACATGGAATTTATGCTGAACATTCTTCTGAACCTGCTGGCCCTTCATTGAGGCGCTGAAACGACACATTCCCCCTATAAAAAATACACACACAAAAATGTTGGTGTCTTTTTCATAAAACTACTATAAAAAGCCATTGGCGTCTATAGCGCTTGTCCTGTGTTGGGTATTGGTGGCCTCACACCTTCACGTTTGGGGTTTGAATCCTGGCATTTCTGCCTCCCACTCATAGCCTCCAGGACAGGCTCTGGATCCCCACAACTCTGAATAGGATAAGCGATTACAGAAGATGGATGGATGGATGGAAAGAAGGGATGAGTGAATGAATGAATCCCTTGCTACTACTGCGTGTGGGCTTTGTATGTCCTCCCCATTTGGTGGGCTCTTCTTCTGTCCCCAGGCATGCCAGTAGACTAACTGGTGTCTCTAAATTGCCCATAATCCATGTATGTGTCCTGTGCATTTGGCCTCCCTAGACTAGGATAAATTGTTAGTTGATGGATAATGATTCTGCTCTTGAAAAATAGAAGTTGTATGTAGGTTTCTGAATGAATATCGTTAAGTTATTTTGCTTTATTTTAAGGTTTTTGTTCGTTTTGGCAAAATTGCAAAAAAAAAGAAACGTTGCAAAACTAGAAAGAGATCAAGGAATGAAAAATATTCTTGCACAAACGACACCTTGAAACGAAGTGCTGCTACGTATGGTTATAGTAATATTTAAATATACAAATATTTTTAATTTATCTCCACGTGGATTTCGTTCCCTGCTTGCTTTCCTCTATCAGTTTATAGAGGTGTTTTTCAATTCCCCGCAAAGGCAGCTGACAAAGGATATTGAATGAATTCATTGGTCTAAAAACGTGACCGATTGTTATGGAAATTGTTAGGAGTCCGGTGCAGGGAGGCAGGAGTCCGTGAGGGAGCCGCGGAGTTTGGCTGAAAGCGAAGGAGCAGACGAGAGACCCAGCAAAGTGCGCGGCAGCATTGCAGTCCCGTCGAAATGTGACTCGGATACACCGTTTGTGATCAATTCATTTCCAGAAATTGGTTATGCACGTGAAGGATATAACAAATAACGTGACTTCAGCGTTTTGAAATAGAAGTAAGTATTTTGCATTATGAGATTTTGAGATCTGAGTTTAAATGAACCAAAGACACAAATAAAGAAATTATTTAAATATATCTCTTCTCGCAGTGATGCAATATGATGGAAACACCTGTTGCTTATTTTGCGTTTAGCAGCATATGCTACTATAACAGCTTTCAAATAGAAAAAAAAACACATTATTAGTTTATACGTAGTTCTACAACTTTGTCGCTTCGATTAACTCAAACGTTATTCTGTATGTTTCAGGGTAAATATTAGCATCTAATATGATTTCGATGCATGTGAAAACATGAAGTTTCAGTTATTTGCGTGTTTCAGAAAAGTAATGGGGATTAAGCATCGTCAGTTGTTTACAGAAGGGCTGCGGGTCTGAATGCCCCTGTCTTCCAGACTCGGGGGAAGACCGTTAAGAAGCTGCTGTATTGTACTCAAACTTTCAGCCATTTTAAGCATTTTGGATTGAAAGAGTGTTAATTTGGATGAGTGAAGAGCATCGGAATGTAGGAGCGTGGCGTGGGGCAATCTGAGCAGGATGTGGTGTGAGACAGCCTTTATCATTCATGTGATAACTTCACTTTGCATGTATAATATAGGGACCTGTGTGATTTTATGTTCTTGGAAGGAAAGGTGTTTCTGATACTTCTATATTAGCGTGATTCCACATTTCTGCAGTTTAGAAAATCCTAAACAAGATGCAGTGACCTTGCTGTGTCTTTTTTTGGGGGGTGGGACAGAACTGTGGGATTCTTTGTAAAATGCCCATCCAGCTACTAGATGCCCCACAGTTCAGGGCGTTGGTCAGAATTACAGGAAAGCACAATCAAATATGTACTCTGTGCACATTGTAACTTTGAGTCCTGTCATTCCAGTAATAATAATCTCCTAGTCCAGTGAAAAGAATGTTAAACAAAGGGGTTATTCCTCTTGTGCTCGGGAAAATAAAACTACAGACTAAAGTCACATTTAGAAATGTGTAAAAGAATTCTCCAGTGATTTTTTTTTTTTCAAAAGTAGAAAAGGAAAATTATGCAATATTTTAAGTCTCAAGGTTGTTTAATACACTGCAGTATATATTGTGAACACATTATTGATGACAATTTTATATGTATAAAGAACTGTAGGCGAAATAACACTGCAGGTTGGTGCTGTGGTGATTGTCATGTCAGAACAGAGACTGCTCTCCTGGTGCAGTGCAAGATAGGGCTTGCAGTGTCTAGCATTTCTATGTTACAAAGTAATGGAACAACCAGTAACATAACAAAGTAACAGCAAAATCCTACAAGTGTTTTTAAACAGTTAAACTGGAGAAAGATGCTTGCATCAGGCTTATGAGGAACATTGAGAGCGGATCAGCACTCACTGCAAAGCTAATGGAGGGGGCTGTGTTTTAGCTGCGTGGCGGATCACTCTCAGAAAGAGGCGATTTTTCTCCCTTGGCGTGTCTGTGTGCACAGAGGTCACACTCTGGAGTGAGCTTGGGCTGACTGGCACAGTCAAATCCCTCCTGCTCAGGAATGCAGCGGCCTACACCTCTTCTCTCTCCCTCACTGCTCTCGTGTAACTGTACGCAGGCTACAGGACGCGTGTGTGTGTGTGTCTGTGTGTGTGTGGGTTTTACAGGAGCAAATACAATCAACTTTCAGGAAGTTCTATGCTGTGGCGTTCAAGGATATACCTGTAAAAATCCAGTAGTGTGTGTACATGTGTGTCACTGTTTGTGCAGTCCTGACTGCGCGTTTTTTACGCACCCTTTGGGCATGGTTCTTGCTGCCCCTCCCAAGAGGGAGGGGGGGGAGGGAAGAGGTCCGTCAGTCTCAAGCCCACACAGGTGAGCCACGCCGGGAGGAACGGGGCAAGGTGAGAGGCCCAGCCTCATTTAATTAGTGACACCTCTGAGATATAAAGGAAGGGGAGGAGAGAGGGAAAGAGGAAGGGAAGGTGGTCATATATGCAGCACACCTGAGAAAAAGGAGAGCGGAGCTCAGTCTGGGGGAGGAGCTAAAGCTCTCTCACACACACACCCTTATTACTTTTCAACCTTGTTCTCTCCCAGTCACTCTCACTTCTAGGCACTGTCGCGCCTGAGTGTGCACACGCACGCGCACACGCACTCACATTCTGAAGCACACCGTCTGGCTCTGAGGTTCAGGGGATAAAAGTCCAGCACTTGGGCTCTGTCTGATGCCAGGAAGAGACCAAGTAAAAGATTTTCTTTTTTAATTTTCAGAAGCAGTAAAATTCTCAGAAGCTGGAACTAACTGCAGAAAGGTGTCTGTGGAAAACAAAGGTGGATATTAGATATCTCTCAGCACCAGAAGAGGAGATAAGGAATTTACTTTTTTGTTGTTTAAACTTTGGGACCTCGATCGGGAAACTGAGCTGCATGAGGTTTGTGAGTTCTGTAATCTTCTTACGAATTCTGGTTGGCAGTCTCTGTACTTTTCGCTGATTTGTGTGTGTTAGGACAACAGTCCTGGAGACCCAGGCCTTACTGGCCTGCTAAGATGGTGAGAATGTTATATATTATAAACATTAGTTGGAAAACTACAAGGAAGCTGTTTTATTGGCATTGAAGGTTTTTGACTTATGAACTTGTGTGAAGCCATTTAGTTTGCTACATTTCACCTTTCTCCTGTTTCATTATATCTGTCTTCATTGTTTTTATTTGTTGCTGAGACTTGACCAGACAGTAAGAAAAAACATGCTTCAGGTTGTGTGGTGGAATTTTACCTTGAGAGTTTCAGGTTTTCAGCTGCCGTTCCAACTCTTTTGAAGACTTCGTATTTATGCCAGAAAGAGTCCAGATAAACTGAGACATAATCTCCCATGTAATCCTGTATGTCATCTCTGCTGTTTAATATCGGTGCCATTATAGCTGCTATTATAAGGCTTTCCAGATATTTCTGGAAATGAGCGGTGGGAAGCTAAGAACTTACAGACAAAGGTGAGGTATTCCAGACTGGGAACCGCACAAGGCCTTAAGGGTTATGGCTCAGAGAAGAGTTTTCGCAGAGTGATAGATGAACTCCGGTGTGCTCAAGGCTTTAATTTCATTAGCTTTATTTTACAGGATATTAAGTTGTGGAGGTCAAGTGAGGGTCACGTCTGTGTTGTGTCAGGAAAGACGGGAGAGCCTCATGCTTCCGAGGGCTGTGGAATTCAGTCTTTGGAAGGAGACTCTGCCTGCCCGTGTGGGTTCCTCTGCACCTGTAACTCAGCTGGTGGCTGTGAAGCTGCTCCTGAGCGCGGAAGCCCTGGGGAGACGTAGGAAGCTGATGGTCAGCTCCTGTGTGCTTGGAGGTAGCAGTGCAGCAGGCCGTCATTGCATTACATGATGGAGGTGTTTAAGTCATCAGTGCGGCCACCTCGGTTGACGGCACAGCCTTCTCACATTAGACAAAGGCTGTAGCCCCGGTCAGTCTTCGTCATGCCTGTCAAGCCAGAGCTGGTTTGATTAGTCATGGGGTGGTCAGTTAACCAGCCTCTTACTAATTTACATGCTAGCACCTGAGAGCTGGGGCTCTCCAAAATCCTGAGAGAGCTTCCTCAGCGTGTTGTTTTTGCAGAAAGCCCCTCTGCGCTCATTTTCCTGAGCCCCTTGGCTCCCGTCCCCCCCCCCGGCGATGTCAGCAGCCCAGCCTCGCCCCTCTCTGGAATGTTCATCTTGTGGGAGCACAGCCTGTTATAGTGCGCTCTCTATTGTCCTGCTGGTGAGTGGGGATCACAGCCCTTGACCCTACGGTCAGGCTCAGGGTTACGATTTACTCATCTCTCCCTGAACTGGTTTGACTCAGCCAGAAAACAAAACAACGTTTCAACCTATCAGGCATACTTTGTTTTCCACGGGAAAGGAATATTTTTGCTCCACTCGCAGCACCTTCTGTAATCAAATTCACAAATGGGTGCAAAATTGTATTTTTTTCCTGGTGTTTCCCCGAAGCGTGCTGTTTTGGAGCCTCTGTGGTCTCTCTCACCCAATGTAGAAATTCCTGGTCTGTGACTCAGGGGACACAAGGTGAACTCCAGGCTTCAGGAAAACTTTGAACTTCTATTCACTGTTTCTAGACCTGATCACAGTATTGTTTCTAAATTGCTCTCCATGATCACAGATGCAGTACCCCTTAATTAATGCCATGGTCATTGCGTTTAATCGTGCGTGATATCAGGGATCCAGCAAGGATCCAAAATTCCTAACTGGTTTGAAGCAGATGACTTTCATCAAAGAGGGTGGCTTGACTGGGCTTTGGCCCTGCTGTCAAATGGATGCATCATCCAGAGCAGTTTTCCTTGGCTGGTGTCGACACGTTTAAGTGAAATATTGTTTTTCCATTATTGCGCCGCTTTCTTTATTCATCTGGAGTGAGCATCTTGACACCAACTGCAAGTAAATAATGATACAAAGTTATAAGTGGTACTCCAGCAAAATTATTTTTATTAATCACTAATCACTGCTGTCTTGTAACCCACTTCTCAAGGGCATCTGTAGGTTTTGATTGGATTAAGTAAAGTAGTGATTGATGGTAGACCTGCCCACTTTGGAAACTTCCTTTTCCCCACCAGTGGCCTTGGGGTCAGCAGTCTTCCACCTGTGACCCCATGAACTATGAGGCTTCTCATAGAAATAGTGAATAATAATAATAATACTCTGTTGATTACAGATTAGTATTACTCAGCTCTCCATAAACTCTAAGTACTCTGTAATCAGTATTACTCTAATCTATGATAGATTACTCTGTTTATCATTTTGCCTTGTATTGGTCTTCATGCATGTCAGAGTGAAGGGGCAGCCACCTTGTGGCACCCAGGGTGCTGGGGGGGGGCAGTTTAGAGCCTTGCTGAAGGAGTCCATGGATGTGTGACTATTCTGCTGAAGCCAGGCTTGAACCAGCAACCTTCTGATCATGGGAACAGAGGTGTAGCCTGCTGAGCCACACGTCCCCCATCAGCATGTTCCGCTGACATGCCCAATTTGAATACAGCGCCCGTTGGTGATTCGTCACTCTGCTCTGTGTTACAGGAGGGAAATGGGCGGATGGATCGTATGGCTCTCGGTGGGGGCAGCCCTTCTAACGCTGTGCCAAGCCCAAAGAGGTAACCCCAGTGCAGCAAGACTGCCATCGCCCCTGCCATCCCATCCTGCTCTCTGGGGGAAAATACCTTTGTTGTGGTTTCAACTTTAACAGACGAACGTATGCAGCACACATTTACAAGCAAAACAAAACGGAGAGGCCGCCCAATCTTCTATTGCCTCACACAGAATAAAGGAGTGACAAGTGCAATATTATTAAAAGGGACAGACACAAGAGCGCTCAGTCTCGTTAAAAATACCAGCAGTGCAGCAACTGATATTCAGAAAATAAAGGATAATCAGGAAAATTAAGGGGGGTAGGGGGCAAATGTAAATCACTGACTCATGCCATTACAGTCAAGCACTGCTTTCAGTACAGTACTGACCTAACATATTTTTTAAAAGAAGTTGTCCCAATCCTATAAAATTTACCCATTATACATTGTAGATATAGCATTAAATATCAGAGTGTTGGTGCTTTATTATCTATCCATTTAAACAGCATATTTTTCCGGATTGCAAGTGAAAAGCTTCCTTTGATGCTTAACATGGGGACTGGGTAAACTCTGACCCTCTGGGTGATCATTAAAATGGTGGAGATGTGCCAGTTTACCTTCCAGTGACTCTGCTTCCCTCTGCAGTCAATCACTGCATAGCAGCCCAAGCCTCCAGCTGCTCTGAATGCATCCAGGCTGGAAGAGGCTGCATGTACTGCAATGATGAGGTGAGATTCGGCTGCCACTGCTGCAGCCAGCGGTGCAGCTTCCCCACGACCGATGACGTTCCCCATTGCAGCAAATGTCACCTTCGAGGTTCCTGAGTCAAACCGCAGAATTAGTGTAGTACAGTGAATTCACTGGGAATCTTTTCTTCATAAAAGATTAGTACTGATTATAGTGTGCATGAAATATTCATTCATTTCAGTAGTAAAAATCATTACTGAACAAGATTAATTAAAGAGATCACATTTCACAACATGTAGCTTGAAACCAGTAATATACACCCAAAGTGGTCCATTTCTTAGGTATACCTGCTTGTTATGCAAACAGCCGGCTCCTCTAAATAGCAAATCGTGTAAGCGTACGGAGCACAGATGGGGTCAAGAGGTTCAGTTACTATCTGAATAATCTCTGGTGAGGCTGAGGCACCTGATCTAAGTGATTCTGAGTATTGTGTGATTGCTGGTGGTTCCTTGAGGCGAATGACATGTTAAAAAACATCTGGGCAGCGACAGTTCTGTGGTGTGAAAACTCCTTGCTAATGAACAATATCAGAGGAGAATGGTCAGACCTTAACGAGTAACACCAAGGGCACAAGATAACAGATCAGTGCAACAGCTGCGTGCAGAAATGCTTCTCTGAATGCAGAACTTGTCTACCCTTGTTGCAGTTCTGTAGGCCACAGCTAGGTGTATCTAATAAATCTGCCTCTGAGTGTATGCCACTACATACTTTTGTAACATATAAGAAGTTCTTTCATTAAACTCTTTTTCTTTTTACAGACATTTTTCTAAGAGCTGTATTTGTTTTTCTGTCTGTCGGATTGCAGTCGTTTGATTTTCCACGCTGTGACCTAAATGAAACCATGACGTCAAATGGCTGCACTATGATGATAGGGGTCGAGAGCATGATGCAGATAGTCAAGGTAAGTCAGCTAGGGCTCTGAGAACAGCATGTTCTGACGGGGCCAGTCCTAACCCATGCGGCGCCTTAGGTGAGCATCATCTTATCTTATCTTCTCAGAAATATCTTATCTTCTCAAGTGAAATTGATTGTCAAATCAGCACCCTCTCTGAAGTTGGTGCCCAGGGTGGTCACCTGTGTCGCCTGTAGGATTGACTGGCCCTGTGTCCTTCCCTTTTGTTTAGCAGATTAAATTGCTCTGTCTGACGTGGCTTGGAAGGCTTATCTGAAGCACACAGCTCTTACCATGTGACCCCCTCACCTCATTTGGCGTGCAGAACACTGAGATCAACGAAAAGCTGGAGGTTTCACAAGTCGCCCCGCAGCAGATGACCATGCACCTGGTCCCAGGAGAGGAGAGGGAGCTGCTGGTGAACGTCTTCGAGCCCGAGAAGGGTCCTCTGGACCTGTACATTCTCATGGACTTCTCCAACTCCATGAAGGACGATTTGCTGAATCTGAAGAAGATGGGGAACTCCCTGGGTAAGATGCGCAGTTTGGTGCTGCTTTGCAGTCTTCTTATGTAGTGCATTTGGATTTGTCAGGAGCGTCGCCACATGATGTGTAACGGTGATGTTACTGTGTACGTAACAGCGAGCCTGGTTGGTCAGCTGTCAGACGATTACACCATTGGCTTTGGGAAGTTTGTCGATAAAGTGACTGAGCCGCAGACTAGCATGAGTCCCTCGAAGTAAGAATCTGCATCCCAGGCCGTCCTTTTTCATCGTAGACACTTTTCGGGAATTCTGAATCTGGTTGGTCAATGGGATTGATTCCTAGCTAGAGTCTGCCCTTTTCCCCCAGGCTGAAGCAGCCGTGGCCAGACAGCGACCCACCCTTCTCCTTCCAGAATACAATCCCTCTCACCAACAACGTCACCCTGTTCACTGAGAAGCTGAAGAAGGAGCGTATCTCGGGCAACCTGGATGCTCCGGAGGGAGGGTTTGATGCCATTCTCCAAGCAGCTGTGTGCCAGGTAACTCCATGCTAGCAACTTCTCTTCATCAGAAACCTCCTGTTCTCTTTGTTCTATTGCCTTAGTGCTTCACAGGAGTCTTCTGATCACTCGGGACTAGATTATGTTAGCTTCATAGAGTTTCTACTTATCACCTGGTCCAAGATTAAACTGGCATTCAAGTAGTAATTGGCAAACAGTAGTCAATAAAACATGGAGAAACTTGTGGGAGTTTTTCTTACACAAAAATGTTCTGAGAGCAGTAAGGAAAATGATTGGTTCAGAGAGATAACCAATCATATTGTGAAGAAGGTGGGTCCAAGCAGCTAAAGGAGGTGGGACCCATCAGAATCTGATTGATTGATCCCACCTCCTCTGGCTGCTTGGACCCACCTCCTCTATAATATGATTGGTTATCTCTCATTTTTCCTTCTGCCCTCAGAACATTTCTGTGTAAGTGAAACTCCCATGAGCCATGGAAAAGCAGAAGAGAAGTCGTCAAGTATGGCTCTTCACAGCATACAGATATTTCAATATTGTTTTATTTCTATGTTTTTAATTTATGGCCACTAATGCCCCTGGGACAGTGTAGTTACCACACTGGAATTTGCCACAGATAATCGCAGCAATTTGTCCGTCTGCCCTCACCAGGAGCAGATTGGCTGGAGGGAAAACAGCACGCACCTGCTGGTCTTCTCCACTGAGTCTGCGTTCCACTACGAGGCCGACGGCGCCAACGTGCTGGCTGGCATCCTGCCACGCAATGATGAGGCCTGCCACCTGACATCCGATGGCTCTTACACCTATGACACGCGGCAGGACTATCCCTCTGTACCCACCCTCGTGCGACTGCTAGGCAAACATAACATCATTCCCATTTTCGCCGTCACCAACTACTCTTACTCTTACTATGAGGTAGGTGGGCCTGCAGTCCGGGATGAAAGAACTCAAATTGATTGGCCTGGGCAGGCTAAGTGGGATTTGTGTTTTACCAGCTCATTGTCTTTTTTACCTGGTGAACTGAGATCATTTGGTTCATCTTCAGCTAATGAGAATCATTGACCGAAGATGAACACAGGCCTTGGATTTAATTAATGTAATATTACAACCACTCCTCATTTAGCAACAACCTCGTTCATTCATTCACAAGTACATTTCATTCACAAATACGACGTTACTAAAAATTCATGCATATTTACAACCAAATATTGTACACCTGATAATGCACGCCGCAGTGAGAGAGATTTTTCAAGTAGAATGTACAAAATGCTGCTAAAAATGTCCACTTCGTGAAGGATAAAAGACATTATGTATAGAAGGCTGAAGTAAAGTCGTAAGCGCAGTCAGTCACACCTAGGCTACCGTGACTTTCACTTAGCGACCATTTCACTTAACGACCAGGAGTTTGGAATGAAACTTGGTCTCTATTAAATGCTTTTTAATTTTAATTTTACTTTTTGCTTATTGCACTTATTATTCTGCCATTCCATATTGCATTATCTTCAATCTATAAACATTCCAAACTGTTAACTTGTAATTTCGTCATTGTTGCAGTCATCATCTGTTCCCCAGCATTACCTGCAGTCTTTAGCCCCTTTTCTGTTGATGAATTTATGCCCTGTTTAGGCCTGTTTATGCCCTGTTTGTGCCCTGTTTATGCCCTGTTTGTGCCCTGTTTAGGCCTGTTTGTGCCCTGTTTAGGCCTGTTTATGCCCTGTTTGTGCCCTGTTTATGCCCTGTTTGTGCCCTGTTTAGGCCTGTTTGTG
>JAODJU010000095.1:12655513-12667926 GCA_026776725.1 Gnathonemus echidnorhynchus | reverse complement strand
GGCCTGTTTGTGCCCTGTTTAGGCCTGTTTATGCCCTGTTTGTGCCCTGTTTATGCCCTGTTTAGGCCTGTTTGTGCCCTGTTTAGGCCTGTTTATGCCCTGTTTGTGCCCTGTTTATGCCCTGTTTAGGCCTGTTTGTGCACTGTTTAGGCCTGTTTATGCCCTGTTTATGCCCTGTTTGTGCTCTGTTTATGCCCTGTTTAGGCCTGTTTGTGCCCTCTTTAAACTGTTTCAAAGGCTGGTTCTCTGGTGCTCCATAAATGTGACACTCCTCATCCCCCTGTTATTTTAGTCATTCTTTTCCCTAATTGATTGCCAGTCTGCTGATTTGTCATCCACTCCCACTCAGACTTCTCATACATTTCCAGGCTGTGTTTGTAGCTTTTCATAGCTTATATCATCGGCTGGTCCTGTCCAGCCCTCCCCTTCTGTCTCTTAATTCCTCCCTGTCTTAGGAATGCCTGGCACAGACCTGATGTTTATTCAGCAATTCGGACATCACAGCCATCTCCTGTTTCTTTCCCAATACCCATTCTGAGAGCAAACCAATTTTTTGTTTTTACGCATTCCAATTTCATTTTTCTTATTCTGCTTAATTTTTCACATTTTCATTTGTCTCCTGTTGTGACTTAGTGCTTTGCTTAGTTTTTATTTCATTTTTCTGTATATATCTGTCGGTCACCCCTCTGTTTTTTGACATAATTTCATCATTTTGCCCCTATCAGTCCGCTCATATTATAAAGCTGCTGTCCTTCTGATAGACTGAATTTTTTTTTTGGTTTTTAGTGGTGATATCAGCTGTTGGATGAACGCATAACAACACGGTTTAATATCGCTCTTGTTCTAGATTTGCCTGCCTGTACATTAGGACATCCCTGTTTTCCTCTCTAATTTAGCTCATCCTCCACATAGCATTTTTGATAACGCTGCTACTCTAACAATATGAACTCTGACAGTTCTGTTCTTCCACCTTGTTCTGTTTTTGTAGAAGTTGTACCAATACTTTCCCATCGCTGATATTGGGGAGCTGCAAGAAGATTCTTCCAACATCCTGACTCTCATCGAAAGTGCTTTCATTGTGAGTGTCATGAAGTCCATGAATAAGCATGAATACCTGGCCGGTGAATACGATTCTGTAATTTATTTGCGCACTGAAGCAGTTTACCTACGGACACCATCTGCTGCATTTTCGTGCTCGAGTTGGTCCATAGCTGCAGCAGACTTTTTCTTCTGCTCTCATTCTTCTCCTCCCCATATCCTGTCCACTAGAACATTCGCTCGAAGATCAGCCTGAGAGCTGAGGACAGACCCAAGGCTGTGGAGACCCAATTCTTATCCACTATTGGTAGTATGAACAAGGATGGCACCTTCACCAACGTCCCGGGAAAAAAGGTAGGATGCATTTCCTTACATCAACATGTCATACAAAAATGTGACATAAACTGTATAAGTAATGAAAAATGTAAAAAGTTCAAAATTTTATACTCGATTTCTTTTTTCTTGATTTTCTTTGATTTTCTATATTGATTTTGTCGATAAACTTTGACAGGTCAGCATATTTGACCTGAGAGGCAGTGAGTTTTTTCAAAGGTGCTGCAGAGCTGCCCGGGGTCAAAAGTGTAAATATGCTCCTTCATCAGCGAACCATCACGTGTGTGACACAAGTGTGTGTGTGTTGACCTCAGGGCACGTTCAAGCTTCGGGTGAAAGCCCAGAGCTCAGTGGGCGAGGAGCACGTGTGCCGGCTGCCCGAAGCGGACAGAAAGGGTGCCATGCGGGTGAAACCCACCACCTTCACCCCCCACCTCAGGATTAACACCGAAGTGCTATGTGCCACCTGCGACTGTGAGAAGGTAAGGAGGAGGGCAGAGGTCAAAGGACAGGGGTACGAATCTGACACCAGTAAGGTCATTTATTTTGTTTCATTTTTTCCTCATTTTTAAAGGATGTTCTGCTTGTGCACTTTTTAACTTTTTAAAATCATTTGCACTGTGTTCACTTATTTGCACTATGTGAACTGTCTTTGCACTTCATCATGTTTTGCATCATATTTGTTCATCTGCACTTTACCTGCCTTAATGTTACATGCACCAGAATTTCCCCTGGGATCAATAAAGTTCATCATATCATATCATGTCATATATCATATCATATAATCTCATCTCATATATCATATCTTATATCATATATCATATCATCATCTCAGCTTAACTTATCTTGATGCAGGGATGTTATTGTTGAGGTATGCTAGATATTACAGCTTTTTAAAGTATGATACCATCTGTTAGATATGACCCATTGGCATCCTGAGCTGAAACAGAGCATGGTGCCTGAGTTTGGTTTCTTACTTTTCTGTTGATGTAGAGACCTCAGGTGAATGCAGCGAAATGCAATAGGAATGGAGATCTGATCTGTGGGATGTGTTACTGTCACCCCGGCTGGTGAGTGCCACTCTCACCGTGTGATGCACAACTTACCACGCAGTTAGGAAACAATACCAAGCTCGCCATTCACCTGAAGGATAATGCAGGTGAAACCACAGAAACATCATGTGGTAATATCAACACATTTATTTGTTTGGGGCAGCGTGTGGCTCAGTGGGCTAAGCTGTGTGCTTGTAATCACAAGGTCGCTGGTTCAAGCCCAGCCTCAGCCCATCTGCTGGTCCTTGAGCAAGGCCCTTAACCCCCAGCTCCCTGGGTGCCCCAACAGGTGGCTGCCCTTCACAGACAGCTTGCTCTACGAAGAGCAAGTTGAGGGAGGCATAAAAAGAATTTCCCCACAGGGATTAATAAAGTATCAATTGTTATTAATGATTATACAGCTTAGAAGCAAGTTCATTAATTTTCCAGCAATTCTTCTTGCAAATATTTGAGTAATCAGTGAAGACCTCCAGCTGTACATGCATCAGATTTGACTGGAAGTATGCTAGATGCCAGATCATCCCCTGTGTTGTCCATACAGATGATGACCTTTTCCTGCTTCTTTTTCCAGGCTGGGGGCCTTCTGTAACTGCTCTGCGGCAGTGTCCTCCTTGGACAACAGCAAGTGCACCAATTCTAGCACGGGCGAGGTCTGCTCGGGCAAAGGGGACTGCCAGTGCGGGACCTGCACCTGCCACCACCCCCATCAGTACGAGGGCCGCTACTGTCAATTTGACAAGTCCCAGTGCCAGCGGTTTGGGGGGTTCCTCTGCAACGGTGAGCAGGGGAAAAGGGCAGTTAAGGTTTTACTCTTAAGATATCATTTGGAATTGGGGGGTTACCGGATTTCTCTATCTGAAGAGCGAGTGTGTTTTCTGTCTTATGGCATTTTTCCACTGGCATACAGAAACCAAGCCGTACCTGACCCACACCACGAAGAGACACTAGTTACAGTGCAGTTCCAGCTCACTTTGATTTTCCACTGCAGAAGGGTCGGCTCGGTAAAGGTGTTGCCGGGTTTGGAGAGTGACAGTGACATAAAACTGAAGAGACACTTATTTACTGTTCACACGGTGCACATCATGATTTACTATGTGCCAGAATCCGCTAGCACGTCTGTGAGAATTGCCGTCTTATGTTAGCATCAAACGCTGGTGGAATTAGCATTCGCTTGTATAAATTTGCATTACAAATTCATTCCTTTCAGCTGTTCTATACAGAATCAGTTTAGTATGAAGAGTCACAGAGTACTCAACTGGTTGGTTGAAACAAAATCTTGGTCTGGATTTTTGCTTTCTGGACCTGAACTATCCACCTCTGGTTATGTGGTAGTTTTTTAAGTAGGAGGCTGGAAACTTTCTAGTTCCAAGCAATGGGAATACATCAATGCATCAAGACGTGTGATACTACTAACAGTGAATAATATATAGAATATGCCCTTTTCTCCTTCAGAAAATGCATGCAAATCGACGCAGATCTCTGTGCACTTTGACCAGTCAGGTGGAGGTAGCAGAACCAGCTCGGTTTAGTCAGTGTAGGTACGGCTTGGGGATGGCTCACAGGATTTGCAATGGAAAGCTGCCAGTTTGCGGTACGGCTTGGGTACGGTTCAGGTCTTGGTGGCAGTGGAAGAGCTCCATTAGACTGAGGTGAGACCAACCATGCCACCCAAAATGTCGGTTTGCACACCCAAATGAAATTTGAAAATGGTCGTCCCTTTTTTCTTGAAATTGAAAGTGGCGACCCTAAATACAATGTCACACTGCTCATAGGCTTGGTCTTTAAGAAATGACAGCAATGGTTGTTATAGACTCACATTATTTTATTGAGGTTCAGTTTTTGCAAACTTTGATTTCATCATGGCCCACCCAGCGTCAACTTTCTGGCTAACCCACTGGACTTAGAGATGCCCTAACTTAGATATAGTGAATAAAGCCTTGAATCAGCCTATCAAGTATGTGCTCAGAGAGGGTATGTAACTGTATATATATCAGCCCCCAAGAACTGTCGGGGGTCAGAGCTTTGTGGTTATATTTTCTAGATGGTTGGTTGTTCACCAGTGGAATGTACTTTAAGTTTCTTTTTATGAGCTTTTTGCTGATGTCACACAGGCTGTTGACACTGTGAGTGTGTGTGTTCGTGTCTGTGTCCCTGTACAGATCGCGGGCGCTGCTATATGGGCAGCTGTGCTTGTGAGGAAGGCTGGGAAGGAGCTGCTTGTGAGTGTCCCAAGAGTAATGACACCTGCGTGGACAGCGAAGGGGTGAGAGCCGCCTGCCAGTCATTCTCCTGTCAGCGTCTAAGACTCTCAGTCTTATCTGTTGAGTTCTTACCCTGCTGCTTATCAGCTAAAATGTTTATAGCGGAATTATATCAACGTGACAGAAATTCCGTGGGTTTTGCTTCTTGAAACTTACGTCTCGCTTTCCCTCGATCCGCCGTAGGGGATCTGCAATGGACGTGGTTACTGTAAGTGTGGACGATGCCACTGTGACAGTTCCCGGACTGATCTTGGCCCCACCTGTGAAATCGGTTTCCAGGTGATCAAAAACAGCGCCCAGCTGGTGTGCTCATTGTCTGTGTATGTGTGCGAGTGTGTTTTGTATATATTACATTGTGGGGACTAGATGATAAAAACCTGTTATTTTGATGTTATTTGGACCATTTTTTCGGTCCCTGTAAATGGAAAGTCAATTTCATAAAAATCTGTGACTGCAATCAAAAAACTAAAAAGATTAAAGGCTAAAAGATTAAAGATTAGGCTTTTCCCCATAGAAATAGCATAACTAAAGCAGCACATGCGGGGCTTCCGTGTGAAATGTGTGAAATAAGATATAAGATAAGAGCCTTTATTGTTACTGCATACAGAGCAGTGAAATGTCATTTAGCAAAATGTCATTCATCCAGCTGTACAGCTTATACAGTCAGGGGCCGATTAATCTGGGGGCCCTAGGCTGACGTCAGCTTGAATACTCCACTGCTGTAGATTTAAGTAACCATTCCATCTTTATCGAGGTGGGACCTGGTTATTTGCAGGAGCCCTTGATTATAGCCAAGGAGAACCAATTCATTTATTTGCCCCTGTGTACAATGTGCATCATACGGAAAGATATATATATATATATATATTAGACAGGGTCACTGCAAGAGCATCATACCCCCCCCCCCTCCATTTACGGTGTCCCTGAATTTAGAACTGCATATGGGCACATATACAAACACACCATATACAAAGCATGACACTATATGGGACTGTACCGACATTTGTGGGGGAAAAGCTGTCTTTTTGGCCTTGCTGTGCTGACACGGATGGACCAGTGGTGGAATTGGCCCTTTCTGAGCAATTCGCCTTATTGACGCTCCCTCCAGGCCCAGCTGGGAATGTGCGAGGACAGGCGGAGCTGTGTCCAGTGCCAGGCGTGGAAGACTGGGGAGCGGAAGGGGGATAAGTGTGACGGCTGTCCCTTTAAGATCACCATGGTGGACAAGCTCCCCGACAGTCAGTCATTTCGCCTTTAACTTACTGCAGAAGTGACCCATCTTGTCCAGAAAGGGCCGCAGTGTGTGCAGGTTTTCATTGCAACTCCTTAATTAGATTATTAATTAGAGGACTGATTGGCTGAAGGGTCCTCACACCTGGGTTTGCTCACACCTGGGTTTGATCAGCTGACCTAAAGCCCTGCATACACACTGGCCCTTTGTGGATAAGATTGGCCACCTCTGGCTTACCGGATCAGCTCCACACTTTGAGAGCTACAGGTTTACCTGTCAGTCAACTCCTGTATTGAGGGTAACACCAGGTAACCAGAGTCCAAAAGTGATCGCTTTTAACTTTGAATGAAGATTTCAAAATAAATAAATAAATAGCAACCCACCTGGTGGCCCTCAAAGACTGGAGCAGCCCGTTCTTCCTCGTCATCAGATCCATAATCTGCTCGTTATTTCTGAGCTCCTCTCCACAAATCAGTGGGTCTCCATGTCACGTGTCCACAGGCAAGGACGCCATCGAGACGTGCAGCTTCCGAGACGAGGACGATGACTGCACTTTCTACTACTCTGTGCTGTTCTCCAGTAACCCTGGCGAGAAGGATGAAGTCCAGGTGCTCAAGAAGAAGGGTGAGCTGCTGTCACAGTTTGAACATTATATTAAATTAAATTTAATTTATATTAAAATGTGTGTCTTCATTTGCATGCGTGTAGCATTGATCAGCAGGCCACTGTCTCACACCCAACAGGGGATCTCCGGTTAAGCAAGTTATTGGACATTAGCCGGTTAAGAAGGATTCTGTGCTCAGCTGTTGTCATGGTGAATCGGGTAATCCATGTCAGGGAGGACATTTTGAGCTACTTTAGGTTTTACAAACTAGTTTAAAATTGAAAGGCTCCTATGCTTGGACAGTTATTTTTATGTTTTGGTTTCTTTCCTTGAATTACTCATCCAGCTCTTTCACATTAGAATTAGTGACACGTGCATGGTTATAGGAGACTGACCAATCAGCACACAGGAAGAACTCAGTGCTGAAGTGAAATCCAGGTCCTTTTAATTGAAATGGCAACCGGTCCTAATTCAAAGTGTCCTCCCTGACATGGATTGTCTGGTCACCCTAATAGTGAAGGATCTTGCCCTGTGTGTGTCTTGCAGAATGTCCACCTGGGGCTTTTCTCTGGCTGATCCCCCTGATCATGTTCCTGATGCTGCTGCTGGGCCTGCTGCTGCTCTGCTGCTGGAAGTACTGCAGATGCTGCAGGGTATCTCCTCACTGCCACACCTGCTGTCCCGAGCAGAGGTGGAAAGTCCAGGTTCAGAAAGTACAAATCCAGGCCAAGATTTTGTTTCGATCAATTAAGTACTCTGTGAATGTAACTCTTCATACTCAGTTGTTTGTTTGGATTGGTCTGGATTTGTTCTTTCTGAACCTGAACATTCCACCTACCACACACCACCAGGCCCAGGATTCAAGGGCTCCACCTACCACATGCTCATAGTCACACCCTCATCTCGTGATGCACTCCACACGCCATCGCATAGACATCACACATTCCTCAGTTTGGCCTGTGGAGGGGGAGGCATTCCCCAATTCTGCCTGCCTGCGATTTTGTAAGAATGTAATTATCTGGAATGCTAATGAGACTTCTTGTTTGTCCATCTCTTAGGAATGCCTTGCTCTGTTGCCATGCTGTGCAAGAGGTATGTTTGTTGGATATTCCCTGTATTCAGATAATTTTGATTAAACAATGGTTGATGAGTGAATGGAAAGGCAGTGGGTGTGAGTATCTCTTTGTGAGCACCTAGGTTGACGATGTAGGATGTGTAAGCGTGTATTGCGTCCCCAGGCCGTGTGGTGGGCTTTAAAGAAGACCAATATATGCTACGGCAGTCCACACTGGCTTCTGACCACCTTGATACACCGCTCTTGCGCACCGGCCCGCTCAAAAGCACCGACGTGGTCCGCTGGAAGATCACGGACAATGTGCACCGGGGAGCCAGCCACCCCCAGGCCCAGGTGGTACCCAGCCCTAAGGAGACCAGTGAGTTCCCACAATGCTTTATTCTGATACGCGTTATCTTTAACTGCTTTTAACCAAAGCAGCTTAGCTCTAGTAGCACTGCGGAGCACATTGGGAGATGCATTCTGGGTGGGGTCATTGCCGAGCATCAAAACATCTAACTGAAACTCACCGTAGCTGCTCTCTGCATGTCGACAACAGGTGGGAAGAAAACCTCAAGTTATTGTGCCCACTTTGATTTTGTGCTTCTAGGCTACTCCCCACATCAACCATGTGGAAACCTATACATAGGATCTTATAGACCAGTCACAATACCTTGATTAAAATGCACCTACTTAGGTCAGTTGACCTCACTGCCTTTAGTTAGTAATTTGAAGCACCTTGGTCTTTACTGCTAAACTATTAAGTGGTGAAAATATAAGATAGTCGATAAGTCTGGGTTAAAAATGAACTATTCAAGTAAAATATACAGAATGCCTATCAACAAAAATGATTTTCTTGACGTGGCTGGTTACTGCTCTTTGTTCCCTTCGTTGCTGGTGTCCCCCTCCAGTCCAGTACCCCATCTCCCTGCGCCTTAACCGCCTGTTCACCGACAGCCTGTCCCACCCTGATGCTCGGGACACAGAGGTGCTGTGCAAGGAGGTGGAGGACAATGTGAGTGCAGTGCCCATAACTAGTAGGGGTTTATCTATCTGCCATGTGCGTCTGCTGTTAGCCTGAAACGTACAGAAGCAGCACGTATGAAAGTTGTTGCTCATTGGCTGTCACCTGGTCATGCGATATCTCACTCTCACTGTCCTATCGCAGCTCAATGAAGTCTACAAGCAGATCCCTGGAGCGCAGAAGGTGAAGAAGACTATTTTTAGGTAAGGCAGTGGGGACAGCATGGCTGTATAGCGACATCCCTCTGTGCAATAATAGCTCACAGGGTTACGCCCTAGTGGCAGAAACTGGGAAGACCTGTGCTTTGGGCAATTATGTGCAGCTCAGTAGAGGAAAGTTTATGAACATGTTGCAGAACAGTGATATGGACGTTATTATTATATATATTTTTTTTATTAAAACGAACAGCATCTGTCTCTGTTTTGCTTGTTTCTGATATTTAATATTTTCTTTTTCAGGAAGCAACCAAATGCTGGTAAAAGGTAATAATCGCAGTAGTGGTGGTTAAAAATGAAATAAGTTGAATAATAATAAGAACAACAGAAGCATATATAGATATATGTTCTTCACCCACAGGCAGAATCACACAGTGGTGGACACAGTTCTGCCTGCCCCCCGAGCTGCCTACAACGACATCGTCAACCTGACGGAGAGGTCGGTCCAGGCTGGCACCTTCAGTGACATCAAGGTGGTGCCTGGCTACTACACAGTGGCTACAGACAGAGGTCAGTGCTACAGGAGCATCGATAAACTTAAATGCATATATTTTTTCTTGTTTATCTAAAACCCTGGGATTTGAACCCACAACCTATGCATTGTTAACATACTCAACTTGTTAAGCTGCAGGATCACACACAAGGACAGGTTATAACTGAGAATGAATATATGGAGTTGATGTGGATGTTCATGTGCATGTACACACGCCTTTCAGCACGTTAGCATGAATCTTCCTGTAATTGGCCAGAGGCGAAAGGCGCAGTGGAGATGCAGGAGGGGGTGGAGTCTGTGGACGTGCGGGTGCCCCTCTTCATAAAGGATGAGGACGATGACAAGAAGCAGCTGCGCGTGGAGGCCCTGGATGTGCCCATTGGCATCGCTGAGATTGGCCGTCGTTTCGTCAACATCACTGTCATCAAGGAGCATGGTGAGGGTCGGCTGACTTCACTGACCTTTGACCCCTAGCCTTGTAGCCTGTAATGCTCAACAGAATATGGCAACTTTTTAGTATCTCATAATAATAAACATTTGTCTTCTATAGCTATTTAAAGTCAACTAGGCCACACTAATTATTCCTCATAGTGAAGCTTCATTATCTGTTCCTTCACTGTCTGAGCTGTTTGCATATTATGGGTGAGTTTTCTCACTCTTCTGTGTCTACATCCCCCAGCCAAGAGCGTCCTGACCTTCCTCCAACCATCCTACTCCTACAATCGACAGGAAAAGGTTGCCAACATCCCCGTTAACCGTGAAATCTATGAGGATGGACAAACCCAAGTCACCTACCGCACCCGTGACCTCACTGCCAAGGACAAGAAGGTGAGGAACGTGCACACACTCACTCTCACACACACACACTTAGATACTTACCCTACTCACCCCGTTTCCCCTTGTGCTGATTTTAATTCACTTTCATTGCATCACGTTGAATAATGTTCAAACACGATTCATGTAACACATAGAATCAAACTGCTTTAGTCTGTTTCATGTAACAAACTGTAATCAAACTGCTTTAGTCTGTCTCCTCATCTGTCTCCTCTTCCTTGTTGTGCCTACAGGATTATATTTCCATGGAAGGGGACCTGACCTTTTTGCCCGGGGAAGTTCAGAAGACGATTCCGGTGAAGCTCCTGGAATGGAGCGAGGATGACTCCCTCTTGGGTGAAAAGCAGGTCAAGCAGTTTGTCATGGACCTCACCAATCCACGCCAAGGGGCTAAGTTGGGCAGATACCCCCGCACCACTGTCACCATTATGGATAGCTCAGGTAAAACACCAGCCAGCCAACACTACGATCATTATCATCCAAAGAAAGGCACTCCTATCACTGATGTTCACCTCTTTTAGAGTATTGGTTGTCATGAGGACCAGTCATTTGTCTAATAATACCCCCTTTGTGCCACACGCAGAGCCAAGTGTCGTGGCGTTCAAGAAGAGCACTCAGACGTTCAACATCGCCGATGCGGAGTACTCGGTTCCCGTACAGCGCACCACCAACCTGGACACCCCGGCCACGGTGCATTGGCGCACACGCAAAGCCTCGCGCTTCAATCTGCAAGGTGCCCTCAACTTCGCCCCCGGTGAATCAAAGAAGAACGTGGTGATCAAGCCCCGGGCACACCCTGGCCCCATCAAGGCTGAGACCTTCCAAATGGAGCTGTATGACCCCAGCAGCAACACTATCCTGGGGGACAAGAAGACGACCCTCGTCAATGTCTCCGACTCCGGTAAGTCCTCATGATAGTACGCAGGTTTTCATGAAATTTAAGAATTATATTTAGAGTATTTTAGATGAAGCAGGAGCAAGGTGCAAATTTTTGTTATGGAGCAAGACCATTATGTTTAATTTCATAAGTACTGCAGACTGTGGAAGCTTCACATGAGAACTTAACATGAACCATGTTTGGTCCCTAATGCACAGGGGATGGACCAGAGCTTGTTGAAGTATTCCAGCAGACAGCACAGTCTCCCGGGGGACGGCTGGTCCCTCCTGGTGACATTAAAGCCGCCGCCACTGGTCCCAGAACCATCCGCCTCAACTGGGCTGCCCCACCTGGCAACCCCCTTGGGTACAAGGTGAGGCAGGTGCAGCCAGTATCCCTGAGAGAGGGTCCAAGCTGGCCCAAGGCTTCTGTAAGTGCTGAGTTTATAAAGCATGGCTATCTGTGTTCTCAGGTGAAGTACTGGATTCAGGGTGACCCGGAGGCTGACGCCCAGGTCATCGACTGTAAGAAGACACAAGCAGAGCTGACTAACCTGTACCCATATTGCGACTATGAGATGCGGGTGTGTAGTTACAACAGCATGGGCAACGGGCAGTACAGCAGCGTGGTGCAGTGTCAGACGCAGGAGGACGGTAAGCTGACTGCCCCCTTTAAGGAGCTCCCCGCAGCTTGCCGGAACCCTCTGAGACGTTCTCTCCCCACCAGTGCCCGGTGAGCCTGGCAGGCTCGCGTTTAACGTCATCAGCCCCACGGTCACTCAGCTGAGCTGGGCAGAGCCGGCCGAGACCAACGGCATTATCACTGCTTACGAGGTCACCTACACACCCATCGATGAGAACAACAGTAAGCAGCCTTCTCTACATACACTGCTCACCACAGAAAACTCCTCATATCGTCTCTGGACTTTATATTTGTTGTATAACTCCTTATACAGGCTTGCTTTACTGTGTGTGCACACTGTATACCAACTCCATCTTCGTGTGTATTTATTTATGTGTCACTCTACGCAGATACCCACCCTGTGCGTTTATTTGTAGGTGTCTTATACTCTACGCAGATACCCACCCTGTGTGTTTATTTGTAGGTGTGTTATACTCTACGCAGACACCCACCCTGTGTGTTTATTTGTAGGTGTCTTATACTCTACGCAGATACCCACCCTGTGTGTTTATTTGTAGGTGTGTTATACTCTACACAGATACTCACTCTTTTTGTGTTTATGTAGGCATTGTGTACACTACACAGATACTCCTCAGACCACTGAGAAATCGTGCCTTTTATTTGAAGTAAATTTCCTGTGGGGGCGGCATGGTGGTGCAGTGGTTAGCACTGTTGCCTCACACCTCTGGGACCCGGGTTCGAGTCCCCGCCTGGGT
>JAODJU010000095.1:12621291-12650184 GCA_026776725.1 Gnathonemus echidnorhynchus | reverse complement strand
CCGCTCCCCCCTCTCTGCTCTCTCAGGTGGCTCTGGCTACAGCAGGACGCTGGTGAACTACAGCACCGGTCCCGGCCTCAGGGCCCGCACGCAGTCTGAAGATGTCGCTGACGCGCTACAGAACCTGGACAGGGTGCTCCAGGGTGAGTGCACACACAGCCCAGCGTGACCCTGCCCGCCCCCTCTGTGAAGATACACAGGGATACGCTACACGGTCTCCTGTTTCACTAAAAGACTCACGGGAACTTCATAAATATGGCGTTTTTTTTTCCTTAGCGAGGTAAATGCTTTAATACAATGGTAGTCTTTATAGGACATTTATCTTTGTAGACGTCGAGTCTCTGGGAGGTCTTCCTGATGTATCTTCTGTTCAGACTGGAGGCACTGAGGGTCATGGCTGGGCTCTGTGTTGCTGAGTTATGTTTGCAATCCAGAGTGTGAACGTGTGCCGTGTCTGGTCACTACCACCGTTTTCTGCATTTGTGCGTGTGTGTGTGTGTCTGTCTGTCTCAATTCCTCCCCCCCATGCGTGCTGTGCAATTCTGTCTCCCGTGCATGTGAGCTTGCATAGCACGCCTCAGCAGACGCGCCTCCGTGTGACAGCGCTCCTGTCCCGTCTCGCCCCCCCTCTCCCTACCCCCGCCCCTCCCGCGCCGTTTCGCTCTCCGCCGCCTCACCCTGTCCACGTTCTGCTGCCACAGACCCCAGGCTCACGCCGGGCATCCCCGACACGCCGACGCGCCTGGTCTTCTCAGCGCTGGGGCCCACCGCCCTGAAGGTGAGCTGGCAGGAGCCTCACTGTGAGAAGGAGGTGCTGGGGTATTGCGTGCTGTACCAGCTGCTCAGCGGAGGTTCGTACCAGGGTGGGGGGGCGGACGGGGGGAGCTGTTTCACCACACTCTTTCTGTTTTCAGGAAAATATCCCTAGTTATTTGGGAAATAGGTGGTGCTGCTCATAAACTAAACTATGCCGTAAATACATATATACATGAATTTAAGTCACATCTGCTACACCAACTGGCCTTTAAAATGGCTGAATATTAATGTAGCTGCCTTTTCATAAATAACACTTCCTCCTATGATCAACAAAACCAGCTGTTTATTTACTAAGAGCTGTCTTCATTTGTCACGTTAGCTGTAAAGTATTATTTTCCTGTCTTTTTTCCCCGACCTGCTATTCAAAATGGATGTACAAAACTGTGAAACAAGGATGGTGGTACGTTCTTTTGTATTTAGAAAGTGACTCTGGAATAAAGAATCTGGAATCCGGAATCGTGGCTGCAGTGGAACTGCGCTAATTGTTGCTTCCGGCTGTGTTTGACCTCCTGTAGGCGAGGTTAAGCGCCTGGATGTTCCTGGGTCCATGGAGAACTCTGTGATGGTACAGGACCTTCTGCCCAATCAGTCCTACATTTTCAAGGTGAAGGCAAAGAGCCAGGAGGGCTGGGGCCCTGAGAGAGAGGGGGTCATCACCATAGAGTCTGCTGTTGACCCTCGAAGCCCCCTCAGCCCTATGCCAGGTGACCCCCCCCCATTCCACTGATTTTGTCTCTAACATGTTCAACCCATGCATTTGGATCAGAATCTTCCCCACATTTCCTTGGATGGTTTTACTGTATTTAGGGCCCCAGTTAAAAATTTCTCCTTGTGGCCCCTCAAACCCCCATGCTCTCAGATGTTTCAAAAACTAAATGAATAGCTATTGAGTAGAGTCAGAAGATTGTGGCTAGGCTGGCTAGTTGGCAGAAAATGCTGCATCAGCATCTCCTGCATACGGAGTGTGTTTATTTAATATTTAATGTAGTGACTGCTTATGGTCAACAGGGGGACGCCAAAACAAACACATGGTCTTGGGGTCCCCTAGGAACGGGGTTGGGAAACACTGGTTTAGATTATCTCTGAAGCCACGCCTCTCGTAACCTCCCCTGCCCTCCCCCCACCAGGATCCCCTTTCACTCTCAGCACCCCCAGTGCCCCTGGTCCTCTGGTTTTCACGGCCCTGAGCCCTGACGCCCTCCGGCTGAGCTGGGACAAACCCCGAAAGCCCAATGGGGACATCCTGGGTTATGTGGTCACCTGCGAACAGCTGCATGGAGGAGGTGGGTCTAGAGCACAGTCTATGTCTTTTTACTTAGGTGTATGGACTGTGCTGTACCTTTAATGATGCAGAGGGATAGATTCTGGAGGAGACACTGCTGACTGATGAGAACATTCTCTCTCTGTCTCTCATTCAACTCAGGTGACATGCGGACCTTCCAGGTGAGCGGCGACAATGCAGAGACCAGTCTGACGGTGTCAAACCTGACTGAGAATGTGCCCTACAAGTTCAAGGTTCAGGCTAGGACCACGTTGGGCTTTGGCCCCGAGAGGGAGGGCATCATCACTATCGAGTCACAGGACGGAGGTATATTGCCAAAACATTGTCACCCTCCCCATAGCTGCGTATTTGGTTCAGGTTTGTTTGACTGTCAGTGGAGATTCGCCTGAGACCTGGAGAATATTAAGCCTGTTTACTGAATTGTTTCTGCTTGCTTTGGTTCAGACTGATGCTCACGCTGGGAATTTAATTCTCCTGCTGTTTCAGGTAACGCATCTCAGTACAGCAGCCAGGCAATGACGAGGCGAGAAGTATTCAACCTTCCGGGGGAGATAAGCACTCGCACTAACGTGACTCACACCACATTCAACGACCCGTACTTCTCAGGTACGTCCGCCGAGAGACGTTCCCTTCTGAGAAGCTTGTTCGTTCCCCACATACGCAAACGTAACTCTCGTGCCTCCCTGCCCAGACGGCATGAAGCTCACAACGCAGCACGTGGAGACCGGTGGCATGGTGACCCGGCACATCACCAAGGAGGTGGTCACCAGGACCGTGACGGCGGGCAACAGCATGACCAAGAAGGTGGACAAGTTCTATGAGGCCTGAGACCTCAGTGAAGAGCAAGTCGTGAATCCCTGAATCTTTCAGTTTTTTTTTTATTTTTTAAATCTGTTACACGAGACAATGAACTTCTGCATTTGTACCTGCTCTGCTGTTTCTCTTGCAAATCAAACAAATCTTGTTTTTTATCTAACAATTTAAAAAAAAAAAAGCCAAGAGGAGTTGCTAGGCAAAGTACTTTAGTTGGCGTCGTCGGCCACGTACGCGGTTGTCTTTCAGCAGAATGTCTGTCACGGTGGTGTGGGATAAGCCGAGCTCATTATAAAACATGGGTCTCTATCATTGACATTCTCCTTGTTGGATTATCCATGTGGGAACCTGGGCCAGGTGCAGAGGTGTGCGGAACCTGAAATAGCTTCAAAACACACAGCTGACAGTCAGCTGACTGTTATCCAACTGCATCCCAGATCCTGTTTCATACTCAAACTGCACTTAAAGCTTTACCTATCTGTAAACAAAGGGAGTTGTGTACAGAATGGAAAGCCCTGCAAAGCCCTTGAAACAAAGAAGCCCTTAATTTCATTTAAATAAGCCAATTTATAAGTGTATAAATGGCGTATGTACTGCTAATGGTATTTCCTTTATTTTTAAAGCCAAGTTTACATTAGTGTAAGTCTCTCCAAATTTCTCATATAAAGAACATAATGCTTTTAACTGCTGTGTTTGTATATAAAGTATTATATTTCATGTTGAGCAGAGTTTTATGGCTAAGGCTTATATGTTTGTTTATGCTCCTCTGGCTGTGTAGATGTGTTCCTGTGCTTTAATGATCATCATCATCATTCATTTGTACTAACAGACGAATCCTTCAGTTGTATCTATGTGCATAAGTACATGCGCAGCTATGTTTGGACTCCTGACATGCGACACTCTCTGCTTAGGCCATGCTTAGGTGCTTAGGTCACGTTGCGCATGTTCTGCTACGGCCTAGGACTGTATCTCCTCTCATCTGCAATTTAATGTCTTAAAAATGTCTTCACACATCCACATTTTTTTCTAAGTATTTAAGGGTATATTAAGGGTATATTGTGAAACAAACATAAATGGGTAAGTTAATGTCTTTATCATTCATGTTTCAAACCTCCAAAGTTTAACATGCATGCCAGCACTCTACATTATGGTTTTTATGAAAGAGTTGCCCTACATAATATATACACATCAACTAGCATCAATAATTTTTTTTTATCTTTCTCAAGCATTTCAGATGTATTGCACTTAATAAACATGGCTTTATGCTTAAAACAGACTTTCTTTATTTGTGTTTGGCATCTCCAATTGATCACTCCAAACACTAATCTATATATCCTTCTGTAAACCTATGTATTGTTAGGGTGACCAGGTAGTCCATGTCAGGGAGGGCACTTTAAGCTACTTCGGGCTTTACGAAATACCTTAAAAGGTTCCTATGCTTGGCTAAATATTTTGGTTCTTTTTGTTTGACTGGTTTGTTCCCTTGATTGAAAGACTCATCCAGCTGTTTCACAGTAATGTTAATGTCACATGCATGATTATAGGAGCCTGACCAATCGGCACACAGCAAGAACTCAGTACTGAAAAGTGAAAGTGAGTAAAGCAAAATCCAGGCCATGTTAATTAAAATGGTAGTTTACAAATCCTGTCCTAACTCAGTGTCCTCCCTGGCATGGATTATCTGGTCACCCTATGTAATGTACTAAACATACTTATGCATTTACTTTGTAAATACTCAACTTACACGTATGAAAAAGGGAATAAAGACAAAGGCAAATGATTTTTATCACTTGATAAATTTATTAATCACACAAAGTGCTTCATTATTGCAAGATCAACAGTGGACAAGTGCTACTGTATCATGACAGTTTTTCCTTTTAGACCGACAGAAATATGCAGTGTGAGCTTATTAGACATTCTAGCAAGCGGGAATAATAGGGTCGAGTGCAGCAGTGACGCAGCTCTGCATGCGAGAAGCATGCTGCATTTACGGCTAAGGACCACCAGCTAGCGATACAGGTCACATACATCCAGCTATGGAACATTGCCAATGAAGGAGGCTGAGCGCTTAGCCCCACAGACAGGGGCCAGGGCAGAAGCAGTGTTCCCTGGCCCCCGCCGACCTGATAACCAGGCCCTTTGCGACCTCCACGGTGCCAAAGAGCGGGTACAGTTTCTCGGTGAAGGTCTCGTTGAAGGTGTAGATGTGCGAGCGGCTCTCCACATTGTAGAAAGACAGCTGGCCATTGTCGTAGTCGAGATGGATGCCCACCTTACGGGGGATGAGGCTCGAGGGTAGAGGGGTGAATGGCACGGTGAGCGCCTTGAACTCAGTGCCCCTCTCCACGCGCATGGTCAGGTAGCCCATCTCCGTGTTCAGCGACTTGTAGCCCTTCCTGAGGGCCGACTCCTTGGCCACGCCCAGCCGCCAGTCCCTCTCGCCCACCTCCACCTCCCAGTAATGCCGCCCGGATGCGAAGCTCTGTGTGCCCACTGCGCACCACCAGCCGTCAAAGCGCCGGTGGTAGTTGGGCACCTCCTTCCTCTCAAAGCCGCAGCGCATGCGCTTGCCGTCGTGGGAGATCAACAGGTCCGGGTTCGCGGTGTCTGGGTCAAGGGTCACCTCCACTGCAGGTAAGATTGTGACACTATTAAGCAACTTTAAAACCATCACCAACTAGGAAACCAGAAATTAAAAAAATAATATCTACCTGCTGCTTCAGTGATCCAGTTCCAGACTACGAGAA
This sequence comes from Gnathonemus echidnorhynchus, assembly GCA_026776725.1. NCBI lineage: Eukaryota > Metazoa > Chordata > Actinopteri > Osteoglossiformes > Mormyridae > Gnathonemus > Gnathonemus echidnorhynchus. Next base: position 12,644,526 of record JAODJU010000095.1, on the reverse strand, counting down.
AAGTAGAAATGTTATAATAAAGTATAACAACATGAGTAATGTATTAAGCACATGGTATCCCTCTATTTGCATATTCCGTAATGGATCCTCCTACGTAGTGAAATCTTCTGCATTAAAAATGAACACGAGGTGAACTGGACTGAGTTATTTACTACTACAGAGTCCTGTAGATACATTAGCATGATCAGGATCAGATATGCATATGACTTACCATTGTGAGGAATGTACCTGGTAGCATCTGGAAGGATATACCCAAAGAGACCAATGAGTCATGTCACTATTCATAGAGTCTTTACAATTCACATTCCCTACTAACACCATTGTATTATGTTTAGGCAACTCGCTAACACCTCCACCTCCGGCCTGGCTAATCAAACAGGGACAAGACACCAGAAAGCATCCAGGTAACCAGAGGGAGGAAACAAAACACTTGCATGCATTGGCAGCGTTGAATATGGACAGATGAACTTGAGACTCACTTAATTTCTGACTCCTTTGTTTCCTCGTGAACCACAGCTGGGGGACAGAATCCTGCAGACAGGAAATTATGACTGTACTTCAATACAGTTCAGCTTTATTGTCATTCTACAATGACAGAGCACCACAAAGTACAAAAGAAATACAAAGAAATGGATGTTCAAGGAAATTCTAAAAGACGGTGGAAGAAGGGACTGATGACAAACTGTTTCACGTAAGAGTATTATGTAATTTTCATGAAGTCTGGGAGACACGTAAGCATTTGCGACCAAATACTGACCGTAACTTTGGTTTAAAGCGAAGTACTAAATACTAATAATAAATACTGACTGTTTGAGCATTTGCTCAATGGAGGAGGGTAGTAGCACGTCAAGCATAGTGCAGGAATGGGAGAGAAGCCCTAGAGTGCAGAGAACTGCCTACAGTGCATAAACAGGTGCTGAGGTGTCTAATTGCAGAGTACAGTGTGTGAGAGTACGGCCCAGTACAATGAATGGATTTTTCTGAAATAAGGTTATGATGAGATGAGAGTAAGCCTGGCTGTCAAACCTATTTATACCCTGCGTGTGGCTCTGGTGTTTCAGGGACAGAGGTGAGGAGAAGCCTTTACCTTCTCCAGGTCGTCGGTCAGCAGGGTCCACATGACCAGCTCCATGGCAGAGAGCAGGCTTGGCACGCGCCCCTTCCGCCACTGTGTCTCCAGGTCATCCAACATCAGCACCACCGGCTCCCCAGGCCACACGCTACGCTGGACGGGGCGGGAGGAGAGATGCCTCTGAGTGCACAGTCACCAGACGGAGAAATGGGATCCCGCAGGCTGGGCAGGACGGCCCCCCCAGGGACGAGCCGCCAACAGTGCAGTCCAAATCAATCAATCACAGACAGGGAGAATTACTATGCAACTCCCTCGAGAAATGACAGGGGCCAGTGCAGCATCTCTGTGCTGCCAGAATCACTGATCTTTCGCTCCCCCGCATGTCTACTCAAATACGATTTTATCCGCAATTAATCCAAAATAAGATTAATTTGAATTAAAACAGAGATTTGAGAGGGAGATAAGGAAGGAGACAGGATGAAAGAGAATGAATATCAAGCTGAAAGAATGTAAGGGAAGTGAGGTAAGATTTTATTAGACACATGGCTTTCTCTAGAGGTTTGTCAGTACTCTTAGAGATAAATGAATGTAGGATGAGAGTTAGACACCAAAATCATTATCAGTGTTAAACGCTCAGATCCAGGAGGCAGCTAGCAGCCTAGTATTGCCAAAAAGCAATTAACGATGACAGAGGTAAATGAAGGGTACCAGCACAGACCATGGCTGCCTGGCATCGCCCACCCCTGAACTCGCATTTACTGCAGGCGATACGGTAACACAAAGGCCACAAAGCCATACATCAAGGGCATATCAACACGTAACAAGAATGCATGCAATTTGGCGCAATACAACATAATGCGTATTAAACAGAAAATTCTTCTGTTATTAAAATGAAATGAAATGGCATCTTCTGGCAGGAACTGCACTTTTTCCAATACACATCAATAAAGGCAGGTTAATCATTTTTACTGGTTGAACTGGCAACAGTAGTGGATCTAGGCATAGGCAAACTAAACAGCTGCCTAGGGCCTGACTGGCAGAACGGGGCCCGGACAAAATCTACTGAGAACCCCCCACCCAATATGGTGCAGTCTACCAACCCACCCCTGAATTTATTCCTGGCTGTGGGCCTGCTTAGTGGCTGTGACAAGGTATATCTGGCCCTGACTGGCACATCGCCGTAGACAGAGCTACTAACCTTTGACTGCATCCTCAGCTCCCGACTCCAGTCCTGGATGGTCCTCTTGGAGGTCTCCACATCCTGCTCGCTATCCCGCTCCAGCTGCGCCCTCCAGTCACCCTGCTCTGACCACTCACCTGCCAGCACTGGCCTCTGCTGAACACAACATGTCACAGGAATTCTCACCTCTGGCACGCTCCCAACAGGGCTTCACGCAAAATTATTTCCATAATTTTTTCTTTTGACGATAGAAGGTGCATTATGGGGTGATATTTATCTTCCATTGGGAGGAACGTGACCCACATCTGACCTTGGGTCTTCTTCCATTTAAGCTCTTATGACCCTTGACCCTCAGTGCTAATAGCCGTCATCTGTTACCTGAATAATGAGTGACCAGACGCACACTGCTGCACTCACACAGCACACCTCACTCACCTTGCTCTCCAGCACCGAGGCCCAGTCGAAGATGAAGGCACGGCACATGGAAGGGGGCCAGATGTCCTGACAGGTCCAGATATATCCGAGGACATCGGATTTCTGATAAAAAAACAGCATCTGCGCATCAGGAGACTGCCTGCCCAAATCCGAGTGTGTGCGTGGGTGTGAACCTGGCATCAGCAGAATTAAATGTAAGGACTGAGCTGTATGTCTCCATGTGTCACCATCACTGCGTCAGCGGTCCTGTCCAAATGCGTCGCCATGTGTGGTGTGTGTGTGTGTGTGTGTGTGTGTACCTGGCACACCCGGTTCAGCTCCCTGGCCAGCTCCATGATGAACAGCTGACTCTCTAGAAGGGGGGCTTTCTTTTCAGTCCTTGCTCTTTTACGAGATTCCTGAAGAATTCAGAGAAACAGAGGTGACATAGGGGAAGGTAAACAGGAGAAGAAGCCTTGGGAGAGTTGGGGGGAGGTGAGGGTTGGTGAGAATATGGCCTTGGAATTATTTAGCATTTCAAGTATTTGAATTCATGGCATGGTAAACCGCAGTAAGTGACCTACAGCTCCCAGAAGCATTCGCATATGTAACGTTACCTACTTAGCTATGGATTTCGTCACTACAGATATACATAAATGAAAGTGGGTTTGCATGGTTTTACGGGAGCATTTGCTTTTGTTAGCAGGGAACAAAGGGATTTACGCATATTTTGATCTTCTGAAAAAGACTTATCGATTATTGCGGAAGCCTCGTACACGTTGCCTTTAAATGACACGCTTGATAACGCGACGGCTCACAAGGAGACGGCACTGACTGCCTCGTACCTTCAGCCGGATCTTGAGCTTCTTGGCCGGCTCGATGAGAAAATGCAAGCAGTCTTTCATCATCCTGGCAGCTCTGTGGACCTCCTAGAAATAAAATACAGACAACAGCAAAACTGCAGCTTAGCGGCACCCCAAGCTGACAGCGGGCTCCCTCACTGCACCCCCCTCACAGCATCTGCGACCTCCCCAGCCTTTCTGCATCACCCCGGTCCCCACCGCACGGCTGCTGATGCTTAAAGCCCTCAAAAAAAAAAAAAAATCCATAAAGGAGATTGGAACTTTTCCACAGCAGCTGGAATGCGAACGGCTGGGGGCATAGCGGTGCGAGAGCCTATAGGCATGGAGCACATGCAGCCCTGCACTGCACTGCACTGCTTTGACCGTCACTCTGCAGAGCCGCCGAGCTTGTTGGTGGCTCATTTAAATGGAAGCATTAGATCTAATCCCCTAACATCCCCCCCCCCCCACACACACACACACACACACACACCAGAGATGGACAGAGAGGTGGTGTACTGCAATTATATTGTATAGATGCTGTTCTGCAGCATATTAGCAAAAATAATACCAAAAAAAAAACAATCCAAGGAGACCTGAACCAGCATATAAGATCGCTTCTTTCAGCAGCAGTGAGACTGAATCAGCAGCATAAGAGAGCAACCCCTACCCTCCTTCACATAACCCCTTTCTTCATGTAAATAGGTCAAGGTGTTTCCTGCTCCATAAAATAAGATCACATCTGCATTCCAAAAAGGGCAGACAAGTTGATAATTAAACAATGAACAAAACAGAAACTTTACTGCAAACTTCTGCTGAATGTCCCAAATCAAAACAGTCAAACCAATGACCAAGGAGTCAAGGACACCATGTCATTGCTTGTTTCATACATGATTAAATTATTATTTTTATTTTTTTTTACAAAATCATCAAATACAGGAAAGACCTACAATAAAGCAAGCAGTATTTCCAAACCTCTCTACACTGCAATGTTTTGTTTTCTATTATTCACCTCGAACAGTGGATTACAGAGTGAAAGTAATCTTTTTAGACTTTGGCTTAACAAAACTCATCAAAACCCCTGAACGTCACACTTAAAAGTGGCCACACAGGGAGAAGTAGCACAGGCAAATCACCAGGAAAGGCTCTCTGTTTGTAGGGCTTGTCACTCCTCAGTGAAGTACTTTCATAAACGTAAGAAATACTGTCACTGCTGACAGATGGACTGGAGGGACAACTGAGTGCAAGCACATGCACAATAAGCCCTTAAGATAAGTAGGCTGGAGACTGTTAGTAGAAGTTACATACTGACAGTCAAGGGAATAAAATTGCGAGAAATTAAATATTTAAAAAGTGAGAATAAAAAATTCATGACCGTGGTAAACACCGTTTAACTTCTCGAAAACAAAAATACCTGTTATTTTGGAGAGTTGGGAAAAACAATACATTTCTTCTACTTGATTAATTCTGAAAAACAAATTGTCGGGATAATAATTTCAAAAGCCCAAATTTAATTAATAGGTGGCTGACAATAAGCAGACGCTCGCGGTGAAGGTGGAGTGGCGATGACCGTAAAAAGGCTTTGCGAAAACACTGCGCAGTCTAAGGTTGGCACGGAACATTGGACTTTTTACATAACAGATATACACCCATATGCCTACAGATATTTATGTTTGTATTCATGTTTGTTATGCAAAAACATTGGTATAACATGTAAACATGCACCTTTGTAATACAGATCAATATTATTAAGCTACAGAGCTCACACATGAAAACAGCAAAAACCCAGTTAACATACGGAGACTGGCTTTCACGGCACTTGGGGACACAGGATAAATTAATGAGAAATAAAACATTTTTCTTTAACTTAGGTAGTCTTTAATATGAATGTATTTTCACATGTCCGTTATTCGCACGTCGTGCACAATTGCAGATCATGCCAGAGGCATAACTGGCTCGGCATTTTTATACCTGAATCAATGAAAAATGCAATCGATTTTAAACTATAGAATTTCCCACAAGTAATTTTGACAAAAAAACAGCTAGCTTCCATCACGATATAAAGCATTACTTACTTGAACCCCTAAAGAAAAATCAGCGTCCGCAGACTTCTGCCACAGGTGTTCACGAAGACCAACCAACTTCTGCCTTTCCAGCAGCCTGTGATATGTACTGCAGTGTAGGGCTGACCTTGTTTACATACAAGCCTGTGAATCCCACAATCGCGATTCGGCAATTTCCGGCTAAAGCACGAAAGAGGACAGCGACAGCGGCCATATTTGTTGTGGATTTTATGCTCCTACCTTAATAAGTTTGATTAATAAGATTTTTCTTTTTACATAAAATAATGAATACTAATATAAACGCTAATAGTATGTAATTCAATATACGTAGAGTCTATATGCTGTTTGTAAATCACGGCAAAAAATAGATTATCAATGCAACTTGTGCCAATGTGTGGTCATTCTTAGAATACCACGTATTACTCTACAAACAAGAATGATGATTATAGTAAAATTATAGTTTTATTATTGTCCACAAGGGGCTGCCAAAATGCCAACATATTTGATCCGACAATATTTTTTTGCTACAGCATAGATACTACTACGACTCGTATCATTTTAATGAAAGCAGTGTCATCACTTACATAAGGAAACAGGAACGCATGATCAGTCATATATGTAAACAGAGGAATATTTTATATGATCAGAGAGAGGGAGGGGAGAGAAAGTTACGGTGACGGTATGTTGGTTTTGCGGAAGGGTGGTGCTCATTCAGTTTGATCGCTATTAAGATCAGCCTACCGTGTCGGGCACGAAAATGTCAACTAAAGATCCACTATTGAGCGCACTTAAAGGTACGTTAATATAACATAACAGATTGCTCTGTTGCTGAAAAATGTTACTTATGTATGATGATTAATATACTAACTATTACACACAATAATCAGGTTTATAGCGACTACATCTTAAATTCCACCTAATTTGTACGTTCATAGGTAAATCTGGATTTTAGGTCGTGCAGTTTTCAATGTAGGTTAACCATATCGGACGCATCGATGCCCTTTCTGTGCTCCGTTGACTTTAGCACTAAAAAGAACCGTAATTTAATTTTAAAAGGTAATCTAAAAAATACTTTTTATATGCTAAAAATGTCTGCGTTTTATTGTTGCGTTATAGTTATTAAACCGTTTTGTAGCTGATCACCTTCATGTAAGACTTTGCCTTCATTGCCGCTTTTTTCCGCACACAAGTAACCTTCTAAGCCTTGCAGATATACTGTGATCTCCTTCAATCTTAGTTGAATCCGGCCGTTAAGTAATTCAAAATATATATTAATAATAAAATATGACACAAAATATGTGAAATTCTGTCTTTAACGATGCTTAATATTTCTGTCAAAGTGTGTATTCTCAGTCTTAAATCAGAGGGGGGCGCAATAACAGACTCCAACCCTCAACTGTCCTCCTGCTGCCAGTTATTGGAGTTCATTCTTCGCAAGGGCCTTCAGCGTGAGTGTTCTGCAGATCCATATGTACATGTACTCTGACAAACAGGTGCTCGTACTCCCCTTGTTACTTAGTACTATGTGCAGATACCCCCCTTGTTATTTAGTACCATGTGCAGATACCCCCTTGTTATTCAGTACCAGGTGCAGGTAATCCCCTTGTTATTCAGTACCAAGTGCAGCTACTCCCCTTGTTATTCAGTACCAAGTGCAGCTACTCCCCTTGTTATTCAGTACCAAGTGCAGATGCTCCCCTTCTTATTTAGTACCAGGTGCAGGTAATCCCCTTGTTATTCAGTACCATGTGCAGGTACTCCCCTTGTTATTCAGTACCAAGTGCAGGTAATCCCCTTGTTATTCAGTACCAAGTGCAGATACTCCCCTTGTTATTCAGTACCAGCAGATATTGAGAGGTGCCAGTACTCTGAACAGAAAAACAATGAGGTGCTGGTACTGCGTACCAGTCAGTAATGGTCCACTTCAAGCACTTCTCTCACTATTATGTGCTTATATGTAATTTGCCATATTTTTTCAACAAAGAGGATCAGTTAACACCTCAATAATGAATCCGACTCTAGTTCACTCTAAAATTCTGTTCCAAAGCATGCACAACTGGCCACACCTGATTATGGCTGGACAAAAGAGTTTTCGTATGTGCACGAGAGCTTGGAAAGGTGCGGTCATACTGGCTGCTTGCCATTCATTGGTGTAGAGGGTGTCGCAATAGACAGGAGCTCTGAAACAAAACAGTCTGAGTTACACTTTCACACTCTGAGTAATGAGGTCTTATTGACTGTGTTTTCATTTTTATTGTGACAGATCCACAGGATGAATAATGTGGGATGAGGTGGATGATGGCTTCTGATTTTAGGTTTGAATGTGTAATATACTTTTACCCTATATGGTAATGTTTTTCCACCTGGTCCTCGGGGATCCACAGACAGTCCACGTTTTTGCTCCATCCCAGCTTCCTGCCAGATCGTCCACTCCAGTCCTACCTGGAGCTGAGAAGGAGCAAGAAAAGAAAGTTCGGTCTGGGGGTCCCCAAGGACCGGTTTGAGAAACACTGCTATATGGAGTCAGACAGATATGTTGAAATAACAAGATGGACTGAGTCACCACACAGTTTCCAAGGATCAGGCTGGTGAATGTTGACTGATGTCCATTGGCAGGCTAAAACAAAACCCCTCTCTATCATTCTGGTACAATGCCTGCCTATTACTGTCATACTCTGTGATTGGGAGTGTCTCCTGATAGAGTATCCCCATAGTTTGAACTGGCATATCTGTGACAGGATGTCAGCAAACCTCCTGTTTGGTATCTTGACAGTATTGAAAGGGCACCTTTAGCTAAGATGCATTAGTTGTTTCATTTATCATAGGATCTGGAGACTTTCCTCACTGTTTGAACCTTCCACAACCATGGCACATGTTCAACAAGGCAGCAGACAGTGTTCTTAGTGCCTGGGTAGGAGGGATTTGCTCACATAAACCGGGCAGGAGCTTGATGACAGGAGTAATGGTGCCTTGTGGCATCTGCAGAGCCGGTCCTTGGGTTTGTGCAGAGGGATTACTGGCACTGTGTGGATCAGCTTCCCCAGGTGGACTCCTGTGGAAGGTGAGCAGCAGGAATCAGGAAAATCAGTGATGCAGGTTTTCCTCTTTGTATTTAACGAAAGCAGAGGATCACTTCAGGCATTATATTGATGAATCAGTAGTTACTTACCTTGAAAAATGAATTAGAGACTAGATTTTTGCAAGCTTCAAATACATTCATAATCTCAGTGAATGTTACCCCAACAATGCATTAAGTTTCAGATAAATGAACATTGTAAAATATTCATACATTTTCCCCTAGGATGGGGATATTCACTTCCTTTTATAAATTTCTCATTTGGCCCATTCAGCAGGCTGAGCCTAATCTCGTTGGCTCTGGAACAGACATCGGCTTGCAAGAAGCTGTTGACAGCGCAAGGCAGGGGGCGGTATTTCCTAAGGCTGGCCCTTAAGAGAAGGATTTTGGGAAGTGTAGTTCAGCACCTTTCACACACAAGCAAGCTGTTGGAGGTCAGTAACACAAGCAAAAAAAGGTGTTGCCTGTATAAATGCAAAATGATATTTTATACTGCATTTAGAGAAAATTGTACTTTTAATCGTTGGATTAGGAGCATTACAATTAGTCAGAATATAATAAAAATATAATATAATAAAAATAGAGTAAATTAAAACCAAAACTGAATGGCTGAATGATTATAACTCTCTGTCTTATTTTAGTGGTACAATCCTACTATTTCCATTGTCAGAAATGACGAGTTTATGGGTAAGTTTTCTTTGTACACTAGAAACTGTACCAGTTAAAGGTATCTGTGAATAGCTTTACTTTGCAGAAGGGTCCTACCTTAAAATGAACAAATCTGAAACTTTGTTGCTTTCCAGAACCATTCCTGTCTTTACTGCTTGTCCTTTCTGAACTGGATTTCAACCTTAAGATTGAGGTAAAAGTTATCTCCTAGCCCCTTCTCTGTAACGTAAAATCAAGTGATGGAATTTAGTGAGATTCCACTAACCCTAACCTTAACCACCATTCCTTCTTTTTACTGTAGAACTGCAGCTTTTTGGATGACAGCTGGCTGTTGCCGGTAAATTCTTAAAATAAATAATGTTTTCCTAGTGGGTTTATTTGTTACATTAAATTAAGATCTGGCTCAACCCTATTTTTTACTTTATAGAGGCAGCCATTACCCATTGTGTGACAGTTAATAGATACTTTCGCTACTTGGACCAACCCCAGGCCCTGGAAATGATTCCACTGGAATTGCTAAAATGCTGTTGATCTCACTTTGTGTCAATGAAGGAGGCTTTTGAGAATGCATCTGATTTTGGGTTTTATGTTTGATGTCTGTACGTCGACTTGAGGGAGAGAGTGATGTTTGTTTTGATATGCTCCAGGTGTGTGATGTTTATGAGGTAGTACCATGCCGGGAACTGGGAATTGTACTCAGGTTAGTTCTAGTCTTCTTCCTTCCTCTTTTCAAGTGTCTCCAGCACCAAAACAGCCGTATATAACACCCCCCCCCCCCACACCATTCAATGAGTCAGATACCTTGGTGGACGTGTCTTCGTGTTGGACCTGATTGAGGGCAGCCAGGCGCAGGTAGACGGATGTGTGCTGCCAGGTGACATCATCGACGAAATCAACGGGATATCTCTGAGGAACGCCTCCAACAGACAGGTGAGGGACAGTCACCAGCTGCCTCAGCTCAGATGACACCCCCTACATACTGTAGGCAAAGAATTCAGCCATACTCAGTACTCAGACAGAAATGATGTCTAGTCATTTATGCAATTAGACTCCAGCTGGGACCTCAGTCACTTTGAAATGGCAGTAATTCTTACTAATTTTCAATACTTACTCGGCTGGTCCCACGGGCTGTGGGAACCGTTAATAATTTAACAGCATTCAGAGGGGAGTGTCAGTCTTGTGAAAACACTGAAAACCTCATTATGCGAAAGCGGGGTGCAGATGTGGTGCCTCAAAGCCATGTCCGCTGCGGTTTTGGCACGGTGTCAAGATAGTAGCTTTCTCATTGATGTAGACCACTAATCTCTCCTTTTTAAACAATGACTGCATTTCTGGCATCGTCTAGATCTACTAAAGGCAGATTGATTGTGTTGTGGCTTGTTACCCTCCTGGTTAATACTGTAGCTCCTCTTTGGATTGAGGGGGTGTCTCAGAGGAAGGCAGTGCTCCTCAAGAGTTATGTAGTCAGCAGGATGGTTTTTTTAGAAGGAGGAGGAGGATAAAATTACTCGGCCACTTTATTGCTTACTGGACTTCAGATTGAGTCTTTGAGAGGACTTCGAGGCCATCAGATCAAGGGGAACTGGTTTAATGGTTCTATGCTTCTGCAGAGCAGTTGATGTTATTCTACATCACATCTACTCCATATCTGGCTGCACACGACGGCCCGACTGAACTGGAGTTATTTGGCATTTTTAATGGACTTGAACTATCCACCTGGTAGACTCGGTAGCCCGTACAGGAGGCCTCCTTTCTGTACACAGGCAGGCACAGTGTTGGCGCAGCTGAGGGGTGCCCCGCTGTCCCTGCGAGTCCTGCGATGGAGGGCCGAGGACGGATCAGTGTACCGGCCCGTGGTCAGACTCCTGCGGGAACTTCAGCGGGAGCATCCGTCGCTGCGGCTGCACCCTGCCCCCCTGCCCCCGCCCCGACAGGAGTCCCAGTGCCTGAGGGATGGGCGGTGAGCAATGGGACTCTCGTCAGTCTCATTATCTAGCGACTGGGGAAGTTCGGCGCATGTGGGCACATTCCTCATGTGTGGCATCTCAGTCGTGCTCCTTTGTTTTTCCAGGATTGTGTACATCGTGCAGTATTTGGGAAAGGCCAGCGTCGGAATGGTAAACGTACATGTCCGTGCCGTCCGCCTTTTTTCCCTGTGCACTGCCAACGAGAGACCATAGTTTAAGGTCCGTATGCAGCAAATTGTGTTTTGTACTGGGTTTGTATTTCAGTATGGGGGAAAGGAAGTGCTGCAGCACGGGATTGCTCTGGTCCTGGAACAGAATCGGCCCAAAAAGGTATAAGTCAAGGCAGGGTGGAGATGAGCGTAACAGGGCACCACCTCTCCGAATCCAGCCAGCAAATGCAGCGCCATCTTGGCTCCCGTATCCTGTATTAACAACTGATCTGCACCTAACAGGCTTTAACAAACATGCCAGAATCTCATGAAGGGCCTCATCACACTAATATATCTACTATTAAACCACTATATGCATGTCAGACCACATTTGATGCCTGCAAAAAAGAGCAGACTAATAACATGCTCTACAGAAATGCTTTAGACAGAATGGCAGCTATATTTCTTTCCCTGGCATTGTAGTATACACTGCTAATCCGAATCCCTGTCCATACACCTTTGATAATATTTTTACTCCCAAGCCATGAGCGTATTTAGTGAAAGCGTGTCTGTATCATGTAGCATGAATCTCTGCAGCATAAAGCGGTAGGAAGCTCATGCAAACGCTAACAGCCATTAAATGCAGCCGCAGCTCTCGTTTCATGCGATGATTCAGGTTTGGCTTTATTCACTGTCAACTGCTCCCGCAGGCGGTGCTGTTCGACCTCAAGGAGACACTTGTGACCTGCATGGAGAAGGCGACGAAACAAGTGAGCGCTTTTCCGCCAGGCAGGCAGCGCCCACTCGGGCCCTCCGATAAATAAACCCAGGGTGTTTACCCAAAATTAGGAGCGAAGCCCTCCTGCTTATTTTTATTTCTAAATGGTTGAGTCCCCATGGAACTGCAGTGAGCTGGGGCCGGTACAGAAACCACAGTAAAAAAAAAAAGAGGCAAGACATGAATACATGAAGTGGAGCAGGGGTACACACCCCCCACACACACTCTTTAGAAGCACACATTAGTACACTGTTTACATCTGTCATAAAAATTACACATCTGTCATTTACTGTGTGACTTAAGCTCTTTTATCTGTCATCCTCTTCTGTTCAGGAGATTTTCAAGTATCACTACCCAGAGATTTCCTGCGTGGGGAGATATAGCCAATCAGATCATACGATCTTTGCCTTCTGTGTCGCGTGAGTATCTGTCATGGGTGGCAAGTGTGACGGTGTGATTCTGTGAGAGCAAAGAAGTGCTGCCTCCGTTGAGATCACCATAGTAATCGTGCTCGTTGCTAAAACCTAGGCTGTTCCTGCCCATTCAGTCAGACCTAAGCATAATCCACCACAAATGTAGTACTTAACCAGACCGAAAGCCTTAAAGAACCTGAATAGTATTCACTATCTGTATCACACTGCACATGAAGCTTGCAGGAGGGAAAAAACAGGATCTTAGTGCACTTTTATAAAGGTGCACATGGAGTAGTCATTTCATTAATGCAAATTGAACTTTTAGCAGTGATTATCATTATTCTTCCACTGGGTTAGAGCCCCATCTTCTGGACATGGCTACAGTCCCATTTACTTGATGTAATAACTGTTGCTACATAGGGAACGTTTGTGAATAATGTCATCATACAGTTACAGGGAAAATTTGGAAAAATCTCACAGCTATGCAACGTAGCACAGAGGAGCAGCCAGTTGGTGTGATTATAAAACTTGATTGTACTGAAGAAACAAAGAAATCTAAAACCTACAGAGAAGCAGAACTCCCTGGGATACCCACCTTATACACAAACCAGCAATGTACCCCTTAGTTGACATAAATTTTTCCTCTGAGAGCTAAACACTGGTGGGGGGGGGGTCTATTTTATGATGAATTTGGAAGCAAGATGCTGGCTGAATACAATTTACTGCATCACAGAGACTGCCTAGAACAGCCCCAGTCAACACGCTTCAGCTGCATGGCAATGCGAGCAGGATCTGCTCAGGAATGTGAGGCCATCGTCACCCGGATAGGTATGTGACCCTGTGAATTAGCCGACAGAGGCTCACATAGGTGTATTTCTGAAGTAAGCCTCTTCAGCAATCTTCTGAGTGGCAAATAACTCGTTCCGTTTCTCTGCAGCCATTGGTTTCAAGCACACAGAGGGGTTTGTCTGAGAAGGCCGAACAGACACTAACCACCACTGGAAACTCTGAAGGTCCGAGTTCAATACTCTATACTAGCTATACTATACCAACTATAACTAATTGCCGTCTGTCGCTCCCATGTGTTTATGACAGTAGCCGTTGCCATTCCTCACTTGCTGCTGGAAATCCTAGATGGAGCACTGCTCCATAAAACTCAGAATGAAGCAGCATTTTAAAGCAGAAAGCAATCGGTTTACATACACTTCAGCCAACCAGAACACAGGACACTTTTTAAAGGAATTTAATAGAAAGACAATGTAACACATATTTGTAGCTGCCAAAGTTAACATTGGAAAAATATAAAAAGCAGCCCTGAATACAACAAGTCTGCACAATGTTTGCATTCCCCCACTTTTGTTCCTTACACCGCACAAGAGATGCTGGGTAACTCAAGTGGAGATTATTGCATGAGGGATCCTGCTATGAGAGATTCCCTAGAGGCTGGAAGAGGGGAAACAGACACCTATATACATACACACACACACCATGACACAATAGCACAGATCCATCCCAGGGCCACTTGAAGGGATTTACAACCCGGTTTTGCGCGAAACACCCCCCATATTCCTATTGACCACCTAAAGGGCAACATCTAATGTACTTACATCAACCCATTACATGCAAAGAGCTCGTCTGACAACCACAAACTATTAAACCAAATTCCTGCACCATCTCTACCTTAAACCTATGGCACAGGACCCACGTGACACGCTGTACACATCTAACTTAATGGAATGATAATTACAGCGGCATTGTTCTCGTCTTAAATACATCTTCTTAAAAAAATGAATGAAACTGAACGTCCAAAGTGGTAGATAAAAGCATGATAAATATTCTGTGGGCACCCGAATTGTGCCATCTAAGCTCTTTCCCCTCTTATCCGGCGAGCCAGCTGGATATCTTTGGGCATGATGGTCACCCTCTTGGCATGAATGGCACACAAGTTTGTGTCCTCGAACAGCCCAACAAGGTATGCTTCACTGGCTTCCTGATGGAGAAAGAAAAAATTGCTTTTGTATTCCCTTCACCTGAAACAGTGGTATCAGCCAATATAGATTCATCCATCACACTAATTACTCGCTTGTTACCTGGAGAGCCCCAATCGCAGCACTCTGAAAACGCAGGTCAGTCTTGAAGTCCTGGGCAATTTCCCTGACCAGTCGCTGGAAAGGAAGCTTCCGGATGAGCAGCTCTGTTGACTTCTGGTAACGCCTGATCTCTCTCAGAGCCACAGTTCCAGGCCTGGTGTTAGGAAGCACAGTTAATTTGCACATCAATCGAGCTGAAGATTAATTGTGAAGATTAATTTTCATATGCAAGCATGCGAGGAGAAAACACGCATCTTTAAACCTGTAAAAGCACCTGTGTGCTTTATGTGGCACAAAACCAACCTGTAACGATGAGGCTTCTTCACACCACCAGTAGAGGGCGCGCTTTTCCTAGCAGCCTTGGTCGCCAGTTGCTTTCTTGGCGCCTTCCCTCCAGTAGACTTACGAGCGGTCTGCTTGGTACGAGCCATGTCTTATCTTGAAAAGACAAAGCACAAAAACCATTCAGGGACACTAAATGCCACTTCAAATTAACTAAACCAGGTCTATTGCATACTACTGAAAGTTAAACTAGAAAATGAGGAACAGTACTGTATCCTTTCTAGGAAAAGTATTCCTTCAAAATCCTGCCATCGATTGTGATTACTAGCTGCAGTATTGACATGGAAGTTTATAATAGAGTTTATCGAAAATTGGAATGGCAGGGCAAAGGACAAAAAAAAAAAAAACACACGCCACAACACCTACGCGGATATAGTAACCCCACCCCCACCCTCCTACTGGAAAACCCACAGAGATGTCGGCGCCGCTGGGAGGCGTTCGGCGTGTCAGAGCGCCTCCAAATTTGATTATGAATAGACCGCGGCGCTCACTACCCCCGCCTTCAGGAGGCCTAGACCCTCACAGCACTCGGCGCTAGTTTTACAGCTGCCTTTGTTCAGCAGCGATCGCCATGTATACTTCGGGGAAATACAATACTTAGACATATTCTCAGTTGCCCGCCAATTTTCTATAGTAATTTCGACACAAGACAAAATGTCTAGTAGTCAGTTCCCTCCACCACGGCATAATGCGCACTACGAGGACAAAGGCGGGCTGTTCACACAAGCCCAACTGAGAATTCAAGGTCGTTCACGCCAGCCAGCTGGAATTTACAATCCGTGGCCGCAACCACGAGATTCTCCGAAAATTAAACGATGGATCAAAGTATTAAAAGACAAGCGGAAATATAAATACCTGTTCGTGTTTCACACACTCGAAGCAAACGCTAGGTTGGTTGATCGGTAGGGAAAACCTGAATAATCCGGATCGTTGAAGGAGGGGAGAAAGCCCAAGAATGCAGATCCTCCTCTCGGCGGAATCCTAAATACAACCGACGTGACAGAGGCTAGATATTTATAGTAATGCCTTACGTCACTTCATCACACTTCAAATTTCCTTATCCAGCGCATCGACGATTGGGTTGAAGTGACCCAGCCCTTGCGTTTATTGGTTGAAGAAAGACCTATTGGACTTGGTCTTTATATTACCATCCAATTGGTTCTTTCTATAGAGCGACTAACCAATTGACAGTCAGTTGTGCCAAGACATTCGTTGAGGGGAAGAAATAAGTCCCATGTGGGGCAAAGAAACGTAAACAAATTTAATGTATAGTATTTAAATAGAAGTATAAAGTTTTAAATGTACAGTTTCTACGCAGAAGTCTTATATGTGAAAGTACTAGACCTTTAGCTTTCAGTAAGTCATTGGCGCCAGTACATTGTTTTGTGAAGTCGAAAACAAACACAACGCAGTTCTTTCACCATAAAGTCGAAATGTAATTGAATGTAAAGTGTTTTATATTCCTTTTTATACAGAAGCAGGAACGGCAGAGCAAACGATAGTTCTGCAGTTTATCCTAGATAGTGGTTAGGCATGACAATTTAGAAAGCTTAAAGTGCGGGATAAACAGCCTCGACTTCCAACTAATAATCATATAAAACTACTCAGATAAGTTGTAAAATTTCCGCCACAATTAAGACTTTCGAAATGGGTTTTGGGTGGAGAAGAAGGAAGTGCAGAACTCAAATAGAAGCAAGATGCTTTCTTGAGGATGGGTCATGATAAAAACAAATAATGAAATATGGTTGCAATGTAGTAATTTGGAGAAAGTTTTGGTATTTTATTGGATAGCTGACTTTTTCCATAGTGAAGATACACTTTCGCTATGTAAAGACATTACACACATTTACAGGCAACCTGAAATACAACCAAAACCTTTGCTCACTAGGGCGCAACGCCCTAGCTTAGAGCAAATTCTCTTTATGTTGGGACCTTTTGGTATTAATAATTGTAGACGTAATTCAAATTCCCATTCAAGTGATAACTAGAAAAATTCAGTTCCCGCCAAAAAGCAACATGAGCCAATATATTTTAAGCTACTACGATGTGAAATTAATTCAAATGTAAGTCGTTGCATTCATTTACGGACATATTATCGAGTAGATTACGAGGTTCACGAAATCCTTGTGAAACAATGTAAAATGGTCACCGCTGTGTGGAGAAATTACACAATAACACATAGTCATATACAGTTCACGAAAACATTTTTAAACAGAATCCATGGGAACTACACGTCCCATCATACTTTAAAGGTCTTGATGTCCGGGGCTTCCTCTTCCTAGTACCAAGCGCAGGCGCACTTCAGAGAAGAATGCGGACTTCGAAGCGCGAAGAACAGTAAAAATAGATAGAGAAGCGTTTGAAAAGGAAATATGTCGAAGGCGGCCATACAGGCCAATTCCACTTCGGGGACTGCAGCCAGTGCCGGACCTTCCTCCTCCTCTTCTTCTTCCTCGTCAGCTGGCGGCTCGACGTCTCCCGCTAACGTACTGCACGTACAGCCCGAGAAACCGCAGCACTACACGTACGTAGCCAACACACCCTCACGTGCACTTGCAGTCATAGGCCATTACGCACCTGACATGGCAAGCGACGACGGTGAGCTATAGCTATCTGTAGCTAATTGGGCGGGCATGGTGCTCGCGTTCGAACTGGTCCGTACCGGTTTGTACCAGTTCAAACCGACGCAGGGTTGAAGCGGAGGCCTACACACGAAAACCTTCACTTGGTACAGTCCAGAAATAGGCGGTTGTTACTGCGGCGGGCGTTTAATATGTTACCGCTGCCTTTTGTAAATATGGAACATGGTACGCAAAAGCTACTTGTCTTATGTACACGGTTGTTGGGTCACATCGCGCGTGAAGCCCCTCATTTGTTGCCTTCTTATTATTAATCGATACGTTTGAATAGATCTAACTGGCCGAGAAGAACGAACTGCTACAAGGATGGATTTTCTGTCATTCGGGAGCCACTGATTTAAGCAAATAGGAAGATGATTCTATTTATTTCAAGGATTTTTTTTTTTTAAATAACGATTTCTCCGTATAAAAAGACATCATGCCGTTATTCACATATATAACACACAAATTAAAATAAATCTAAATAAAGGTGGTCTGAGTTATAAAAAGTACATGTTTTTAGTTGTGCCAAAACAGTGAATTGATGGTTTTGAGGTACCTGCGAATTTAAAGATTGCAGGTAGTAATAAAATTGGCAGACATTTTCATGACCAGATAACGGTACGCTTACTGAGAGACTATGAATGCCCCTCTATAATGTGCATGCAATGCACCACATGCTTGTCACTCATTTACATTATGATTCAGATGAAGTGAAACGTGCCCAGATTATTACCAACAATCAACGCATTTCCCTGTACACTTGTGTATGTTATCTGCCCTTGACTATCTGATGCTATCAGCCCGATCCGCGCGACACGATCTCAGTGTCAGTGTCGATCTCTATACCCCAGTTACCTGAAGGAGTTCCGCACGGAGCAGTGCCCGCTCTTTGTGCAGCACAAGTGCACGCAGCACCGCCCATTTGCCTGCTTTCACTGGCATTTCCTCAACCAGCGCCGCCGCCGTCCGGTTCGGCGCAGAGACGGCACGTTCAACTACAGTCCGGACATCTACTGCACCAAATACGACGAGGGCACGGGAACCTGCCCCGATGGAGACGAGTGAGTTTGCGGTCGGGGGCCGGAACGCGAGTTGCGTGAATTGAAGGTAGCGGCAAATGTCACGATCGGTGTAGAGATGCCGGTTAGCTGTTTGAGCATCAGCCTCAACAAAGGTTGCGGAGAATGTGATATTGCTGACAACCACAGGCACAATGAAGTACCTCTCATGTACTCAAAATTTTTGCACCGATTTAAGATAAGGGGCTGTTGGAAGAAAATGCCTCTATGGAATCATAACTGAACTATAAGTAGTATGGAATAAATACGGAATGAACTATAATGTATGGAATAAAAACTGAATTTATTCTAAAACCAGGCTTGTGTTATGCAGGTCTCCTGCATGTGAATAATCAAATTTCAACACCTGCATTCTAACCAGGGATCAACCAGTGTTAATCATCTGCTTTGATGTTTTAGATATATTAGATATACGTAAATATATGTGATACAGATCATGTAATGCTGCAGTTTAATTGCTGGTATCGAAAATATGTAGGGTTAGATAATGAAACTGACATATTAACATTTCAGCCTAGTTCTCTGTTTGTGTGTCAGATGCCCTTTCTTGCACCGGACAGCTGGCGATACTGAGCGACGGTATCACCTCCGTTACTACAAAACAGGCTCCTGCATCCATGAGACTGACAGCAAGGGGCACTGCAGCAAAAACGGCCCCCACTGTGCCTTTGCCCACGGCTCCCACGACCTACGCAGTCCCGTCTACGACATCAGGTACACTCTGTCGCTCGCCTGCGATCGGTGGGAGTGGCGTGGCATTCATATGCATGCTGTTGCCTTGTAGATAGTCATAAGGAACCGGCTCTTTGAATGCGGTCCACTGTGAATACACTGATTCCAGGGATCCTTAGAAGTGGAATAGAATATGTAGGGTGGTGGATGTTGGAGGTTGAACACATATCAGATAATGACATTAAGCACAGTGGAAAGGCTTTCTTTGAAGTACCCCCGTTCCTGCAGTATAACACTCTACTGCCCCCTGCTACCAACACTGCTGGAAATGCTGACCTGAACAGTAATCTCTGTATCTCACAGGTTCTCAGGTGGTGACTGAATTACTGTGGCTGAGGTGGTCAAATCAAGGCCAAATAAACAGGCCTGAAAAAGGGAGAAAACACTAACGACCGCTCAATACCAGACGTACAAGCTTCCAGTCATACTTGCACTGTATTTACATAGGCCAGGTTGCAAAAAAATATGTAATCCTGCACTTTGTCTATGAATCTGCACAGAATTAACCGTTTTAGTTGGTGTTTCTTGTCAAGCAGGGAGGTGCAGATGATCGAGGCGCAGGCCGGCACTGGGGGCACGGAGGGAGCCGCTGGAGAGGGGCAGTCGGGACTGGCGGCCAGCACCGCCCTCATAGAGAAGATCCTGGCTGAGGAACCTAGCTGGCAAGGTGCTCCGTCTGGTTCCCCTGGCTCTGATTCACACCTGTTCAGGTCCCGCAGAAGGTGCCTCACTGCAGTGTCTTTATCTGTGGCTGCCCGCAGATAACAACTACGTGCTGTCGCATTACAAAACGGAGCTGTGCAAGAAGCCGCCTCGCCTCTGTCGCCAAGGTTACGCCTGTCCGTATTATCACAACAGCAAGGACCGTCGGCGCAGTCCGCACAAACATAAGTACAGGTTCGTCACTGAGGAAGCCCCCTTCCCGTTAAGCAGCCACTCTGAATTTTTGACTTGAAATTTTTGCGTCAATTGTGGACAAACACACCAATCAAAAATGGAGATCATTAAAAATGTAAAATGGATATTAGTAGAAATGCATTCTGGTGTGTGGTTTAATTGTTGTACTTGTACATTTCTTAATGGCAGGTTCTTAATTAATGGTAATTTTTCATGAACCGTAGCAGGACCAAAATGGTCGAACGCTTTGCTGTGATCTTTTTTCTTCCACCATTAGTCAGTGGTCAGCAGCTTCATTCTCTCTCCTTTCAGAGCGCTGCCCTGTCCTGCTGTGAAGCACAGTGATGAGTGGGGTGACCCCAGCAAGTGTGAGAGTGCGGAGAGCTGTCAGTACTGCCACACTCGCACTGAGCAGCAGTTCCACCCAGAGGTATGATCCGCTGCCATAAAATGAGTATTAAATTGTAATCGTGTTGTATTATAATGATGTACCTGAGGTCCCCCTTTGGTGCGTTGCTGATTTATAGGCGCACACAAAATTCATGGATTAGGGAGCGATTGCCATCATACTATCCGGTCCCCCTCCAGAGAGGTTGTAGTTGCAACAGCTGGACCTCACAACATTGTTACTCTGCATTCAGCCTCTGTGTAGCGGTGTAGAGCAGGGGTGCTCAACCCGTCGAGCACAATCAATTGTGTTTCTGGGTCGATGGCGACATAATTAATGCATGATGGTCACTATGGTTTATTTCATTGGTGGCCATCCGGTCGATTGTGATCGGGAAAATTTACCAAGGGTGAGCCCCCCCCCCCACCTTGTCAGCAATATATACCAATGGAGCCACGTTTTATTCTCCCCTGGATCAGCAAAATATATCGATGCAATCCACCCCTTCAGCGGCAAAATATACCATCGCGATTCGGGACCTCAGGGTATTTTATTTGTAAGTACGGTTGGGCACCCCTGTTGTACAGAGTGGCGTTTTGATGGCTGCAATAACTGCAATATTTGGAAATGTAGTAGTTTTTTGTTAGAGACCAATGTATTCCTTTAAAACCCTGAGTATGGTCTGTGTACTTAACCTATTTGTAAGGTGTTGTTTTCTGTGCTGTTTTTGGCTGCTTCTGTATGGGTGATTCCTGTCATTATGGACAGAAATGATAGATATCTGACAGTCTTCTGTTTTCTCTTTTCCCTCCTGTCAGATATACAAGTCGACTAAATGTAATGACATGCAGCAGTCTGGCACCTGCCCTAGAGGCCCCTTCTGTGCCTTTGCGCACTTGGAGCGTAAGCACATCTCATTCTCTTCTTCTTATTGCTTGTTGCCTTTTCTGCTGTTGTTTTCCAGTGCATTATAACCCTGGATGTGTGTCTGTCGCTCTGTGTGTGTGACCCTATCATTAAGCACATAGAGCTCAGCCTGCCTTTCTCTCTGCACAGATCCTAGCATTAATGAGGAAATCCAGCAGGTGTTCCTAAACCCCAGTTCCCCGCTGCCGTCAGGGACCATGATGGAGGACACAGGCCAGGGGAGCCCCGGGAGCCCCCAAAGCTGCATTGGTGGGGCTCCTTTTGCCCTCCCTAGTGGTGCATGTGTACCAGAACAAGGCCTCCGAGGAAGGCTGCTTGGTGAGGACTCACCCAGCCTAGATGCCCCTCTGACTCCTTGGATGGGAGACGGGGGATACGGACGGGCACCAGGCTTTGAGCGAGAGGACCAGGTTGGTCTTGACAGGATTCTTTTGAAATAGATGCATATTGCTCTGCATTGCTGGGGCTTCTTTTTTAATCTTAGCAATGTTTTACTGCACAGGCAAAACAGAAAATTATCTCCATGGAGCATCGCTGCAGAGAGACAACGCACATTCACAGTAAGCAGGTAACATCCCATCCTCTCGACTTCCACGAGCTGTCATTAGACACATCTGCTGTTTCCAACAGCCTGTGAAATTATCTAGTACCAGATTCATGCTATGTTGTTCCATGTAGGACCTGATGGTCTTCCTCCCAGTGGGCAGTCCTCTCAGCATGTCATCCAGTGTGCCCTCCAGCCTGGCTGCCACGCCCCCAAGCCCCGCCCCTCCTGGCCCATCTCCTGGCATGAATGCCAATGCGCTACCCTTTTACCCCACCAGTGACACAGTGGAGTCTGTTGTTGGTGAGTCTGACTGGCAGTTTTGTGCAAGGGTTTGGTTTACTTAAACCCACATTCTCCAGGCTGATAATTGATGTTGACTCCAAGGAAGATCATTATTCCATTGTGGTAAAGCAGGAGCTGACTTAGGAAGCTCAGCAACTAGGCATTTCAACAGTTAAGTAGAGCAAAGTGGCATTTGGCATTTGAAATTGCTAGCACTCGCTGTGTTTTAGGAGTTTTCTGTAGTATGCTTACATGTATACACATATATTTTATATCTATTATTTACTGTCATATGATATGTAAATATGTAATTTTTTTGTGCTTTTTCAGAGTCAGCTCTGGATGATCTTGACCTGAACGACTTCGGCATGTCCGCACTGGAGAAGAGCCTTGACAGCAGTACTGCAGCCCCCATCCAGGGTGAGACAGAGCGCCACTCTCACAAGGCACTTCCCACTTCCTGTTTGGAACGGAACCCACATACTTTCCTAATAAATTATTTCATGCTTTTCTATGAATCCTTGAAATTAGATACAGTCCTTTGTACAAAGTTGGAGTCTTGACACATTCACAGTGTTTTCAAATTAAAATTATTTGGGCATTTTTTTTTTTCATTTAGACTCTCTGTAAGGGGCGGCATGGTGGTGCAGTGGTTAGCACTGTTGCCTCACACCTCTGGGACCCGGGTTTGAGTCTCCGCCTGGGTT
>JAODJU010000095.1:12605373-12621191 GCA_026776725.1 Gnathonemus echidnorhynchus | reverse complement strand
ATGTGTGAGTGACTGGTGTGTGAGTGTGTCCTGCGATAGGCTGGCCCCCTGTCCAGGGTTGTTCCCTGCCTCGTGCCCGTTGCTTCCGGGATAGGCTCCGGACCACCCGCGATCCAGTAGGATAAGTGGCTTGGAAAATGGATGGATGGATGGATTCTCTGTACTAGGATGGTGGTTGCGACATGAGTGATTGATTTGCAGTCTGAGAGATGGGATGGATGGGGTGAGCAGGCTTGAAACCTGCTGAGTGTTTTAAGTGTTTGCCCCATTTTGGGTACACGAGGTTCCTGGCTAGTCTGCTTCAGTAGTTTTTTTGTCAGGCAGACGTGTTTGAATGGTAAACGCTTGTTTAGGAGAGCTGTCATTGCCTGCTGCTTTGGAGTCTCTTTCCAGTGTCGACGATGGGGATGAAGGTCACGGTAAAGACAGCTGCCAGGAAATTTTCCACAAACCATTTAGAAATTATGTGAAAACATGTTTTCAAATAAACCTATATTTGACCAAATCAACCAGAAATGGAGTGAGAACAAGCATGCATTTCCACAGAAAGGTAATCAGTATAGATGCTTCAGGTTGTACGTCTAGCTTTTGTCCAGATCAAGCAGTTTTGCCAAAGAATGGATCGTCCCCTTCACATGAGGAGTTAGTACTGTATGTGCTTCTAGTGGAGATTCATGAGTAACAGCTTAGTCATGATACAATCAAAGTGAAAGGGGTCAAAGGCTGTGATTAGGGGTCCTCTACTGGTGTGTGATGTGGAATTTTCCCACTGCAGGAAACTTTTTCAGGAACCAGGAGCTTCTGTCCAAACTCAACTTGATTGTAGTTCCTTGGAGGTAGTTCCTGAACATTTTTTTAGATCGTACTCCAGAGTAGGTACTTTTCACTTGACGAAAACCTACTGGGTGTGACATATGATGCGTTGCTGATTGAATGACCACAAGCACTGGCGATTACTTAGAAATGACCAGAAATGCAGGGAAAGATAGAAGTAGTTGGTCAAAAGTTGAGCAGATAGAATTATTTTCGTATCTCAGTTACATTAAATGCATTAATGAATTCCTCTCTTGCTTGCATCTCCTTATTTCTGCATTAGAAAACTCGATCAATAACCAGAGTACTTGTGTCTAATATCGCCAGTGCTGGCAGTGAAACTTCCCAGTGCTAATTAGCAGAATAACTGTAAATAATTTTTTATTCTTTGGAGGATGAAAGATTGATCTGTTCTGATCACTCTGACAGATTTAATAATAAATTATGAACATATTGTGTACCGTATAAATAAAACTTAAATAAAATGTGATTTGTCGCAAATTTTCAGACCTCGTGATTGATCCCCCCAATAACTAGCAAAATGACTTGATCATCCTCCATTTTTTTGGTGTGGCAGTGTAGGTTTTTATGAAATTATGTGTGAGGTTTAACCTACAAGCTTTATGCATCTCCCGTGCTTATTTAATATAAAGGTCACAATACCTGTTGTGCAGTGGGAAGAAGGCACATGGAAGTGGCTGGGAACTATAAAAACCAGGAACTAGGTTCATGAACTTCAGACGGAAAGCGCCTCATGGTCAACCATGAGTTGAGTTCCCAAGCCCAGTCTGCTGATCAGTTTAGGTCCTTATGTGTTTAGAACTGTGGGTAGTAATGGAAATAACAAGGTTGCAGGTACGCATGGCTGAAATATGTTTCTTTATCACCGTTACCCTCCCATTATGTCTTGCAGGAGGAAGCCAGCTACAGAGCTCTGCACCGGTCAACATTCCTGGCTCCTTCAGTAGCTCCGCCCCATTCCGCTCACCCTCACCCTCACCACCAATCAGAGCACTAACATCACCCTTCCTTTCTGCTCACTTGCCACAACCCGGCCAATCAGAAGGCAGCTTTCTGGGTCCATCACACAGCTCTCTTGGTTGGTATTAAAACAGCTTTTTCAATGATATGTCACTCTGGATGAAAGCGTCAGTTAAATAAATAAATGTAAATGTTTTCTGCCTGCAGGGCTAAATGGGATGAGTTGCAGTATCTGGGAGCACCTCCCTCCATCACAAGGCTCCCCCGGCACACCCCCGACCCTGCATCCTTCTGGCCTGTGTATGGAGGCGACACGACTAAAACAGGAAGTGGAGGATGCAAACCGGGTACTGAAACACTGGGACCACAGCTGGAGGCAGATGGCCCAGGTGAGTGACCCTAAGGCCATTCACACTGCAGGACGAATGTGGCCCAAATCTGATTTTTTGCTCATATGTGACTCAGATCGCATTTTTTCATGACAATGTGAACAGCACAAGTCACATGGAATCTGATTTTTTCAATTCCAATTTGGGCCACTTCAGTATGTGGTCATAAATGGGATACAGGTCTGATTTTTTGCAAATGCGACCTCTAAATTGGAATTCATGCGACTTTTACGTCACTCCCGATCGACGTTTGTCACAATTCTGCGCAGGCGGAAGTCATCATATGTCTCCGTCAGAGTGCCAAACATGGAGGAGAGCACAGAAGTTGGCCAGTGGAGGGACAGTGAGGTGCTGGATTTAATAAGTATTTGGGGAGATAAATCTGTTCAGGCAAAACTGGAAGGCTCATATTGTAACCGGGCAATTTTCGAATCAATAAAGTGACGTCTGTTTTTGCGCATGCGCGTCATTGCGTCTTCGTTGTTTTGTGCGCACACGGGCCAGTTCAGTATAGTGAACCGTTCACATTGAAATCTGATATTGCCCACATTAAAAAGCGTAACGTGAACAGGCAAACACAAAATCCGATCTGAGCATTAAGCCCTGCAGTGTAAACGTAACCTTAGAGCCTTACAGATTCCATCCAAAAAAGAAGCACCAAACCCCTTATTCTATGTAGGGGAGCAATGTTTCCCAACCCAGTCCTCAGGGACCTCCAGACAGTTCACATTTTTGCTCCCACCCAGCTCCCAAACAATCAAGAACACCAAATCCCTGGTACATGTGTGTTGGGGGGGTCCCAAAGACTGGGTTGGGAAACACTGCATTATAGGACTCCCTTTCGTTTTTTTTGCACAGTCCTGGGCGATCATGAAGGCAGATGCTGAGGAGTCCCGGGTACTGGCAAGCCGGCTGGCCCTGGAGGCAGAGCGGGCGCAGCGAGGGGAAGAGGAGGCCCAGCGGCAGGCCAGTCTCTTGGAAGAGGCCCTGGAGAGTCTGCAGAATGCAGAAAACCCCCACCTGTCCCTGCACCAGCTGCAGTTGTTGCACCGTCTGCCCCTTGAGGCTGTGTGCAGTCTCCAGGCGCAACTGTGCACCTGCCTGCGTACTGTGGAACAGGTAATAGACAAAGCAGCTTCTCGCTTGTCATATTCTTGGGCGAAGGGTAGCCATAGAAGGTAGGACTGATATATATGTGTATGGGGAGTTACTCGATGTCGTCATTCTCACAGTCCCTCCCTCTTTGCGTTTTCCACAGGCAGTATTCAGGAAACAGCGGCTGTGCTGTGCAGTTTGTGGTGAGCTGGGCTCAGTCACGTTACCTTGCCAACATGGGCTGCTTTGCGAGGGCTGTGCCAGCTCTAGCGAGTGCCCGGCATGTGCGGAACACCAGCAGACGCTGGGTCTGCCTTCCTGACTTTGCTCCAAACTCCACAGCTCACCAAATTTCTGACTGTGCCCTGCGTCTTTCGTCAGATTTAACCCAGAGGTTTCCCTTGTGGTGGACTGTTAACGGAACAAGACATACAGCTACATTAACAGGTGTTGCATTGGTTACTGTGGATGGACACCTGTCTAAATCTCTCCTCATTACCTGGTCGTACTGGTTTTTAGTCTGGCAAGGAATGTGCCAAGGAGACAAAGAACAAAAACAACAGGGTTCCAGCACTACATGCTTGGACTCCTAACGACAAGACTTGTTTCTCTCAAGTTTTTCAATGTTATAATAAACAATTCTCATAAAATTTTAAATGTTAAACCTGTCAGGTTTAAACTGTATTGCCTTTAACTGAGGAAAAACACACAATCAAACTGGGCATATTCAATCATTTATTTAGCTTTTTAATATATTTTTCCATTACAAAACGACATCTGTTTGCTGATACAGACGGGCATGGCATTCAGTATTTCTTTCCTCCCCTACCTTCTGGATATTGTATACGTACTAATTTTTTTATATTCCAGTCAATATTCAGTATCTAAAGGTGTGGAATATTGATCAATGATCTATGAATCTTCCTCTACATAACTGAACACTCAAGAAAACTAGTCGCATGCTTGTCATGGTGCAAGGTGACAGATGGGACCTACTAGCCACCCACTGTTGGACCTCTGGGTCACACTGTGGGGACGGTCATCGCCATCTGCCCTAGAAAACTGGACAGCAGTGTCTCATCATGTCTTTTTGTTTTTGTATAGAAAAATAAATTTTTATATTTTTGGATTAACATGCTCTGCTTTGTTTTACAATCACTGGCATTTGTATCATGACTGGTTCTCTGCACTTTAAAAAGACAAGATGTGTGAAACGTCCAAGGTACCAGCAGGCTTGTGATTGAGGCTTCCTGTTCTAAAACTGGGAAAGGTGATGGGCTGCTTTTCAGTGGTAAACGACACTGTAATCCTCAGGAAGATGCGACTTGTGGTCTGGGTGGCAGTGTTTGTACTGCATCACAGAATCACAGGCAGGCACTGTTGTCTGTAACTTCACGACTGCTTGATAAGAGGTAAAAACAATAACATGGAGAAAACAAGATCCTACAGGCTTTTTCTAACAGCTCTCCGACTGAGTTCCACCCTCCACGTTTGTTCCACTTGCTTGTTCCAGGGATAACTTCTCCTTCTGTCGGCGCAGTTTGACGAAGGCCTGTGCATCACGGTCTCCCTTCCTAGCCTCCAGCAGCTTCAGGATGTTATCCTCTAAAATCAAGCGCCACAGATCCTTATTGCACACTCCCACTACAAAACCTCACAGATAAGCATAGAGTGAGCTTGTGTAATCAATTCACAACCAGTGTGAACTTCACAAGGCGGTGGACAACACTGGACAGGACATCTGTCCCATGCAGGTCACACCCAATCCCACACTAAAGACAATTTAGAGACTCCACTTAGATGCATGTTTTTGGAGCACAAGAGGAAGCCTGTACGTATACAAAGTGGAATGGGTGTTTCAACATCGACCCTCGAGGGTTACAATGAGGCCTTACTAAGGGCCTGTTTAGCCTTTGTTTTAAAATGGATCTTGGGCGATCAGATCGTAAATGGACATTGCTAAATATGAGTGTAAATGACCACCAACTACTGCATTGCTCACAATGTCATACAGCAATGTGAGAAGGCAGAGCAGTAATTTCCTGCAGTGGGATGCGTGTTCCTTGTCAGCTATCTCCAAATCTCAATATACCTTGCATGACCATGCTGTAGGGGAGAAGACGGGGGACGTACCGTTTGGTTTTGGGTGCATGAGGGGCAGTCTTATTTGTGTGGGGGCCGGAGGGGCTGTGCCGCTCACCCCTGGTATTGCCCTCAGGGACAGGAAAGCCTCTCCCTCGAAGTCATCGCTGCCAATGGTGTCGTGATCTAGCACTGTTATCAGCAGAGAGGCTCCTGCAGCGTTGCACTGCTCCAGTGAGACCAGGCTGCGCACGAGGGAGAGAAATGGCACGATCATACTGCGCTGACATCAGCAGTGTCAGCCCATCTTTCTCATCTCTTTCGGAAGCTGAGCTCTTCTGCTCGTGATAAATCTGATTCTTTTTTTTTTCTCAGAGCTTCCTGTTACAAATTCTTTGTCTGCACACGTGCTGAAGCATAATATAAGCCTAGAACATTCCAAATTACATATTATATCCGTGAAGAGATTTTATAAGAGACTCATTCGTACATCGGAACTCTGTTCTAAAGCTTTTTGCAATGCCTGTTGCACCCCTGTTAGGTCCATGATGCCACTCAGGCTGCATTTAGGAAGGTCAGGTAGGGGCCACCTGGATGGACGTACAATTCAAAAGCCTCTTCAAAGAGTGGGTTGAGTTCACGGTTCTTGATTTGTGTGCGGCGATGCTCCACCTCAGGGAAAACGTGCCGTGGTTCCAGGGAGAGCTGTACAAATGGGTCGCTAAAACCTGAAATGGACCATGGGACATGAGTTCTCTGACACATACCATTGGACTATAATAATTAGGGCAATTCCAAGCAAAGGTCTATTTGACGTCACACTCATAATGCTGATAAAATGCTATGCATTTCTAATGTAAATTAATACATAAATTTTGAGGAATGTTCAACCCAAAAGATTACATAAAAAGATACGCAAATTGCCTCCTTGACGCCAAGCTTGTATATACTCTGAGGCATGTCACACCCATAATGCTGGAGTTGCCCATTAACAATCCACATGAAAGTGTTTATCGAAGCACTTCAGGTTAAACTCAAGTCCTCTCACCATTGGAGTCCATGGGAATGAGGTTAACAGCGTTAAGCACCTCGATGTGCAGCTTCTGGTCTGATCTCTTGTAAGAGCCAATCAGGGTAACCGCTCCATATTTCTCACCACTGTACTCCTTCTGTAAAAGAGATGATTCACCCGAGGACATGACCAATTGGCATCCTGTGTAACTTCATGGTCAGATATGATCCCAACAATCCCCCGTAAGTAAGGCTCTCATACCTGCTCCCGCACCTTCTTCTCCATGAACTTATCAATCAGCTGACAGGCGTTCAGGGAGTTCAGCCCTAGATGTGCCTTCAGACTCTGCACAGAATGAGAAGAGATAACATTCATAAATATTAATCCTGGGGTTAGTTAACAAGCAATTTGTTGGTCATTAATGCAGCATTAATGCAGCTATCTCCTCACACCATACTCCATATACTCTCAAATACAAGGGTACTATTGAAGAAGAAATGCTGATGTACTGCACATCAGCCTTACCTCACCTTAAACTGACTGGAATGCAGTGTATCCAGGGACAGACCGTTCCCTTCGGCATGAAAACACTGCTCTAGAGACTGCAAGAACAGCAGAGGTCAGTATCCAAACTCCATTAGGAACACATACATGAACATACATGTAGAAAACATGTATGAAGTCCTAGAAACTGTTCCTATGGCTACCCGTATTAGTCCTTTTACAAGAAAATACCTGCAGGGTGTAGTGTAATCTCTGGTAGAACTCTGTCACCCCACTCTTCTGCCGGGACACTTGGTCCAGGATCTGTACAGAGTTAGTCCATAGTGGAGCCAGAAGGCTGATACAGTGGGAGAGCGAGAAGGGTAGATAGGTCACTGATGAAGAACCCTGTGATGCCGTAACAGAAAACTAGAAATACTGGAATAAAATGAACTAGATACATGTGACCATATTCTCCACGAGACAAATTTGTTCTGTACCTGTTGAAGCTCTCTTGCACCAAATTCTCATTCATAAATTTCAGCTCATTTTCCAGATACCCCATCAGAGGACGTACAGCCTGGAACGCCAGTCCCAGTGAGGATGAAAAAGTCATTAATAAATCATTAAATGACTCAGTTCAAAGGTTTGCTATTTTATATCTTTAAGGCCATGTCGGTGTCTTGCATGCTAAAGTGAGCTTATGGGATGACAGTGAGGAGTGTATATGTGTATGTGAAATTGCTCTCAGTTACGGTCACGCTGATGTTCCTTACATCTTCCGTGGACGTGCAGGAGAGCCTGCGCCGGGTCGCCATGCTCAACACATGCTTCTCTATGTCTGAACGCAGCTAGAATGAAAAAGCATAGAGCATCTTAAAACATAGTTTTGGGCAAATCATCATCTGATATTACTGTGTGAACCACTGATACTGATGCCTTCATGATCACACATGGTCTAAATTGTTTCGCCTGGGTTTTCATTACCGTCCGAAATTCCGAACAGATTTTAGCGAAGAGTCCTCATACCTGCTTCCCTAGTGTCTCCAGAGCCAAGCGGATCTCCCGGGTCAGAACGCCCTGGGTGTGCTGCAGCTGAGATGGCAGGGTGTTGTTGAACTGCATCTCCTTGATGACGTGGTCCGTGCGCTCGCGTAGCCCGCCCCAGTTCAGCTGCTGGGGCAGACGGGTCAACACTGTGCGCAGGTACTCCAGGTCGTTCACTACCACGCACAGCTAGAAGAATAAGAAGCAGAGGAGCCTTGGGTCACGCGCAGAACATCTGATAACAAGCCTCTGATGAAAAGACATTTCTTGGTTTGCAGGCACAGACCCTCACAAGTGTTTGTTTCATGTTGCTGGCAACAAGAACTGTACAGACACTGGGGAGGACAGCGGGGCGAAAGCATTCCAGCCCCCTCACCATATTGACAGCTGTTCCAGGGTCAGAATTCGCAGAGAGCTCTTTCACCCTCTGCTTTATCAGATGACAGTATGTCACCGCAATCTTACAAATGTCCTGCACATAGATACAAATAAATAAAACACAGTGTAAATTCTCCATTACAGACACAACACTGACGCCATCTACATTAATCCCTGGCGTACCTCGGTCAGTTTGACCATGAGCATGAAGCCCTCCTCGGGGTCGGGCCAGCCCAGATGTTCCCACAGCTGGCAGATGGGCTGCAGGCAGGAAGCCAGGTCCACCGCAGATGAGCTGTGCTTCACAGGCACCATGCCCGTCTGCAGGGGCTGCAGCTACAGGCGGGAGGATGGGTGAGAAGGGGGGTGGCACGTGAGGAAGAGGGATGTTAGAGAACCCGATAGAATGTAAACCTGACTATGAATGTGGGATAAAAGTACTAGAATATACCATATCTAGTTGTACTGCCCTCTGAACCCTCTCTAGGGTCGTATTATAAGCCTTGTTCAGCCAGAAGGGGAGAGCATCACGGAAGCACTCCTGGAAGTCTGTCAGCTCCAGCAGTTTGGTCCTGCAGCAGTATCCACCAGAAAAAGACAGACACCATGTCCACCTCTAAATCCGGTGATAAAGTCATTCTCTGCTAGTATTATGAGGTGCACAACTACTGCTATTTTATATGGGATAGGGATGTTTTATTTAAATGGGCCACTGATCTGCATTATTAGGTGCAAAGGGTGATGACCTCTTTTGTAGAAAGGCCTTGTCCTTGTGGATGGCTTTGAGGTTGAGGTAGACTGTGAACAAGCTATTGGCCAGAGCCTGGTCCATCTGGGTGTCCACTTGGCCCATGGTGTTCCGCACCTCAGTCGCCAACTGATAATGAGGCAGGAGGGTATGAGATCAGAGGGAATCACAACAGGGCACAAGGAAAGGAAAAGACAGAATGTATGAAGAAATTACATATCTACAATCAAAAATTAACTGCGCAAAAAGGCAAGCAGTCACCTCTCTTGGCAGCATAAATATTTTATCAAAAACCTTTATAGTCTTCTACTGTGATCGCATTTTAAGATTACAAATATTTGTGTCTTGCATGGATGAAATTTCTTTTTTTACTGTACTGTAGCTGGTGAAACATAAAGGTACTAATTGTAATCTTGGCAAAAAAAAATGGGCAAAAAATGGGTGAAACCCAAATTGCACATTTGGCCCATTTCTTCCCCAAAGATTAATTAAGTGTATTAATTGAACCCACTGCCTTTAGAGCAATGTTTCCCAATCCGGTCCTCAGGGACCCACAGACAGTCCACATTTCTGCTCCGGTAGAGAAGACTGGCAGGGAGCTCAGAGGAAGCAAAAACATTGACTGACTGTGGGTCCCTGAGGACCAGTTTGGGAAACACTGCTTTAGCGGCCAGATTATAATAATCAGCCCACAAATGTTAACTAAGGAAGAAAGCCTAAGTCAAGTCTTACCACAGGTTAAGCATTGTGAAACTGGCCCTTATTGTGGGCACTGCCACTCACCAGGGAGTCCAGCTCCTGGTAAACCACAGTGAATATGTCCAGCTGCACAGCACTGTGGGAGGCAAGGTGAGCACACACTGTGAGGCCTCTGAGAGGGTCATCCTCCGGAACCGCTAATGCGAGACTCGAGTGTCCATAGGTGACCCCACCTGACAAAGATCTTGTTCCACACGTCCTTGCTGAGCCGTATGTCTTCTCGCACTTCTTCAATCAGGCTGGACAGAGCATTCACTGTTTCCGATATTTCCTTGAGAAAGAGAGGGAAGAACAGGATTTAGAAAATGGGAAGTAAACAAATAGCGCAACAACAAAAAGAAACAAGACTGTGAAAACCTAGCAGCTGCTATATGAATGAATAGAGCTCCAGAATTTGATAAGGAAAGATAACAGAAAGAACGAAATAAGAATTCTCATTTGAAAATTACTTTTGTCATAGGCTGGTGAAGACCCTTCTTAATGTTGAACCATTCCTGTGTGCCCACCTGTAACTCAAATATACACTTGTAATTTCAACAGATATTTCAAACACAACACCAATCACGTACTGTCCTTTTCTCTTCATTGCCAATCCAAAGGGAATGTTAGTCATTTCAATCATTATATTAAAAGCATTTTTTTTTTCAAAAATAATTGCAGTTACTATCATTGAAATGGATTTATCTTTGCATTTTACCTTCTTGTATGGGATAATAATCAAGATATAATAGCAATGCCATAGAGACACATTCACCTGCACAGCATCGATGACTTCCTCATGCAGGTCAAAATGAGCAGGATTCAACTTCTGAAAGGCCCTTGTCTTGCAAATCTGAACTAGAACTCTATCACAAAAAAAATATGTAACATCAGATATGCGCATTGCACTTTACTGCAAATAGAAGACACAGTGATATTTCTGCTGTGTTGCATCCAACTCGTTGCTCATGCAGTTTATGCCAGGGTACCTGAGCAAGGTCTGAAGACGAGGGGTATCTTTGGGGGTCGGGGGGATGATGTCTCTGTACTTGGAAACCAGACACAGACCGTATTGCAAGAAGCCATGCAGAGAGTCTCCAAGTTCCTGTTTCTAAACATAAAAACAACCACATAACTGATTGTCATAACTGATACACTGAATATTTAAAGTCAAGTCAAGTAAAGCATTACACAGGTCTACAATTTTTTTTTTCAGGTACCAAGGGTATTTTTAGGGTATTTTGAGGGTGCTGAATTAAAAAATCCCATTACTTTTGCTGAACTGGTTCTAGTTTTTGAGATAATGGACATCCATCACAATAATGCATTCCCCCAATGCGACTTGTGTGTGATAAATGCAATAGCTTTTGGTCTGTCTTTTGACTCTTTAACAGTGTCTTAGGTAATGAAATATGGCATATAATTATTCTGCATTTCAATTTGTAGGCCTGCAATGCTATAAAAGCAACTTTTTGAAGCCAGAATTCAACTGTGAATTTGCAGAGGAATGAAGTCGGCTACAGTTTAAGTTTGTCAACCCAGTCTTGTTTATAGCCAAAACGTTCTGTCTAAATAAGCATATAAATACATGTAAACATTATGACTTGATGGTCCTAAGACTCGTAAACTCATGAACGATTCCAATTTTACCAAATGCATGAATGACACTGAGGCTTCGGCCTGGAAGAGTTTTGTCTCTATTGTGAAGAACTACTTGGGTAATCACAGAGCAGACAATTATGAAGAACTGGTGCAAGATATGCTTGCTAACCTCAGAAATTTGGGAGTTAATATGAGCATAAAAAATGCAATCTCCATAGCCATTTAAACAGATTTCCAGATAACCTTGGAGACTTCAGCGAGGAACAAGGAGAGAGTTTCCACCAGGATATGAAGGCTATAGAGGAGAGATATCAAGGCAGATGGGACATACACACGATGGAAGACTGCTGTTGGAGTCTCCAACGTGATTATCCTGATGACACACATCGCATAAATCGCATAAACAGCATTTTTTGAAGCATTGACATTAATAATAATTAATAACTAATTAATATTGTATTAATCAAATCATACATAACTTTTTCCTGTCACTTAAATATTTTTAATTTCTTTTTTTGTATGATGTTAGACTGTTAGTTAACGTACTAGTTGTAACTAAAATAAAAATATTCTTGCAATTCTGAATGCTTTTCAAACGTGTTGCGTTAATTAATTAATTAACTATTAAATATCCCAGAAACTAGAGCCAATCTGGCAAAACCGAAGTCATATTCTTAATCAGCACCATAAACTTAATATAAAACCGTTCATCGTTGGCACCAAAATCACTCTATACCAGTGTTATGGAATTATTCACGTTATGCAAACAATTCCTGTTCAATTATTAATAATTTTAGGGGAGGAGAGACAGTAGGAAGACTTCAACCTATATTTACCACTTATAAACGTAAAACATTACACATTACACAAACAACGGAACAGGCATGCTTCACTGGGAAATTAGTGCACAGAAGTACTGTGCATGCTCAAAAGCAGCTGTACAGCACATGTAAACAGTATACAGATGTAAACATTATTTCATTTAGTGTAGATTTTATTTATGTATTAACTGACCTGTTGATATGGCAACTCCTGCTGATCCCAGTGGTATTCGATGCTGGTAAGCTGCTTGAACAATACTGTGGGATCCAGCTCTAGACTCTGATACAGTTTGCTGTAAGCTACCCACTTCCTGCAAAGGCAGATGAAATCATACTACCATCAATCTGCACACTGGAACTAAGCTGCTCTCTACAAATGATCACACGCAGAACTCACGCCAGGTCTTGCAGGAAGGGGGACAGGTCATTCTGCGTGGCGTAGAGCTCTAGCAGAGTCTGGCCTTGTCCACACAGTTCCCCTTTCCAAGGGCCGCTGCTCTGCTGAAGAGAGATTAACAGCTTGTGACACTTAGCCAACCCCAGCTGAGGTGACCTCATGGACGGATATCCAGAGTGAGAGCTGCAGCATCATACCTGCTGCTTTGAGATGTGGGAATGTACAAACTGCTGCAAGATGCCACAGTAGTTCATGTACGCACTGCGACCTGTGGTCAGCGCGCTGGCCCTCTGGCGATGACAAAACCTCTCAGTCAAACTGTACAAGGCTTACACAATGTCACACTGACATTTTGCAAATCTAGCCGTGCAATTCTAGTAACAGTGCTCTGAAACTGAAGATTGCTGACCTCCCTGTGGATGAACTTCAGCTGCAGGTGACATTTTCCTCTGTCAGGGTAGGTCTCAGTCCGTGGCTCAAGAATATACCAGCAGTCCTCTGTGCAATGCAGGTCCTGCACCAACATCAGGTGAATAAGATGCTGAATGTATTATAAGGAAATACACAAAAGAATTACACAGAAGATCATTTCAAAAAGTACTTAGCTGAATCACCTAGGAGGAGAAGTAAACATGAGTGTGTGTTCTGTTGCATAATGCGCAACAGTGTCGTAAATCTGCAATGTTCACGTTCTACAGCACCTTTAGCTTCAGCACGATGTTTCCCAGGAAATCATCTTGGCCCTTCTCCTTCTTTGCGTCTTTGATCATTCTGAAAAGGAGGGAATTCAATCAATGAACAGGTCTTATGGAATGGTAATATAACTATCATTTTTAATTCATGTTAGCGCTGAATCAAAATGGGCACATTATTTTGCAATTATATCAGTACAGTGTAAACCAAGCATAAAAATCCTGCGTGGCTGAATTTCTTAAGGAAGTACAAAGAACAATGTATAACTTAAGAGAACCTCTTTATTCCATGAAAGTTGGATCTTATCTCCTCCAGCTTTTGTCCTAGGGTGATCTCTTCATCCTTATCACTGAAAGACATAGAAACAAAGATAACTGATAGATATGGACTTATTGAGTAAAGAAGGACTTAAAGGAAAAGGGTCTGATTGGGAAAGAGGCATATGACTCCCCCAAATGAAATGGGGAAAAGATGCAGAGAAAGAAGATGAAGAAGAGGAAGCAGAAGAAGAAGATGTCTGTGAAATATGTCTGTTTCTCTGTATTTCCTAACCCACACAGAATGAAAGCTGAAGTTCCTTTACCAGCTGAAACAAGAAGGTGCAGCCCTTAGTATTGTGGACAAACCGACTCTCTCCAGTACAGAGAATGAAGAGAACAGGACATGAAATACAGAATTAACCTATGTGTGGCATTCTGGTCTGTCGTCTTTTCAAGTCCAGACAAATTGCAGAATGGACAGCAGCATATCACATGGGCAAACTGAAAGGTGGGAAACCATTTGCCAGGCACAGCAGACTTACAACATCTCCAAGTATAAACTTGCATCTTCGGGGTGATCCAGTTCCCTGCCAGAATCAGAGAAAATGTAATCAGCACATTTTCAAGTACACAACACAGCAAAATATATACAAGCACAAAATTAAAGTGAATCTCCACATACTATGTAAAAACAATGACAGGGTACACTAAATGAACAAACAAAAAATAAAAAAGTCACTTCTCTAGACGCTAAAGTATGGAGTAACTGTATCTAAGACAAATAATGATCCTGAAATGAGACATTAAATTATGCAATAATAAACAGTTCCCCTTCCTCAAATAACATGTAGAAACTATCATTAAGGACAGGATTACAGAAAGCTTCATATGAAATTAAATGAAGACCAAAGAGAAAACAAAAACTGTTCATTTCAGGCCCTCACATTACAAATGTTTGATTCCAGATGGGGTTAAGCGTCTGCGTTTTCACATCTGTTTGGTACATGTTCTTTGACGGCATTTTGTCCTTCAGCACAACTTTCGAGGACTTTGCCTGTGAGCTCTTTTTGCTCTCCTCCTTCTCCTTGTGTACGATGGTCAGCAGACAGTAAGGGTCACTGAGACCTGCCCCACAGAAAGACCAGAAAGAACCGTGCTAATGATTTACAACAGTGAAGGGCCAAGGCTTGAAATCCACAACTGTTACTACTCATTGACAAGTTTAATCCACTTCTCACTGGTTACTTCATTAGACTCAACTGGGTGCAACCAGACTATAATTCACAATGCCCAGTAATCTAGCCCACTGTAGACTTTGAATCAACATTGCTCCCAATGAAACCTCACAGTACCATTGGTTAGGAAAGACCCCACTTGCGTGCATAAATGACATACCACTGATGTCTTTTCCCAAAACGTCTTTAGCTTCCTTCACAGTGACCATCAGACAGTAAGCTGGATGCTGTATATCAGAATATGCAAAACTGTTTACCATTTCTCCACAGTATATGATATTAAGAAAACAAGCATCGTTGGTAAGTTTGCTAGTCTTTTACAGAGTGCATGTCCTCACCTGCATTGCTCGTACACTGTCGAAAAGGCTCTTGTGTTCATCCTCTGTCATGTTCAAGGCCTTGGAACGGAGAAAGACTTGTCCATAATGCACAATGTTAATGCACAGTGTTGAAACATGCACAGATGTTGTATTAACCCAATGTGTATGACTCCATATATAAAGCCAGCTCAATCATTTCTCACAGTTAAAAAAAAAAAATCATTGATTTCTGGTTAAAAAAAATGCTATATGAATATTTTGAGAACTAGAGGCAGGTGGAGAAAATCATTGTGAACCAGGTAATCCTCCCCCTACAGCTTAATGCCCCCACTTTGTATGGCAAGGAATCCTACTTGGCTTTTGCATTGCCTTAAATGCTCACCTCCATTATATAGCGTTGGAGCTGAAGATCATCAAACTGCTCCTTGATAGATGTTTTTCCCAGCCTGTGAGCTATGGTGTAGAGCAGCTCTTTATACAGAGGTTTTAACTGAGAAGGATGATAAAATGAAGTCCAAGTGAGAACACAGAGAACAAGTCAGACGGCAACACATTTTCTGCCACTCGCTGAATGTGTTTTAATTTGGTTAGTTCTGCATTCTGGTCTGTCGTCTTTTCAAGTCCAGACAAATTGCAGTTACATGAAATGAGTATGGAATAGTCTTCCTGCTAGTGTAGCGGAAGCTAAAACCCTGGGTTCCTTTAAATCAGAGCTAGATAAGAT
>JAODJU010000095.1:12590680-12601713 GCA_026776725.1 Gnathonemus echidnorhynchus | reverse complement strand
GCCCATCTTGGGCTGGTACCATTGTTCCTCCAGTTAACCAGTACTCTGTATGGTACAGGGCAGTAGTCTTGGATCAGAATGATGGTCTAAGTTGCTATGATTAAACCTACTGCTGCACTTCAGGCCACTTGCGCAGCAGCCGGAAGTCAGTATTTCCTGTTGGAGGTTGTAACTGTGACGGTTTCTACATCTGCCTTTTAACACCATCTCTCTTTCTTTTGCTCTCGCTCTGTTTCACTGTTACGTTCCCACTCAAACACTTTTTCTTATGTTGTTTTGGATCGCCATTTAAATCAGAGATACTTCTTACAATTTCCTTCTGTGACTTTTTCTGTTCTCTGTGCTTTTTTTTCCATCCTCCTGTATGTGCTGCCTGTCAGAGGCATTACCCCTCCGAAATATTTATAACAATCTTAAATTCTAGTAAAAAAAATCATAAACCTTTGCGGCATCCACACTAAGGAGAATGTGCATTGTGCAATAACTTGTCACAGCAAAAAAAAAAAAGGGCACAGGACAAATGTAAACAAAGGAAAACTTAACAGCATGCAAATAGAATTTGCACAAAGGAAAGGATTAAGTGGCACTGTTTTTGAAACATGGCTCCTGTCTGCTTGGGAACATCTGATAATCCCCCAGAATCATCTTAAATCCATAGCCATTGAAATAGAGATTGTGTCTGACTTGCTTGGCATGCCGCCACTGCAACCCCTGACCAGGAGAAGCGGTGCAAAGATGAGACGAGCTCCTGCAACACACCCACCCAGGTCCAGAGCATAGGCGTGTAGGTTCTTCTTTGATTGTGAAAGCATATCCACCAGAGTAAGGAAATTAAGACTTCAAACACAAAATAAAATACAAATAATTCAGCCAATTTTATTCATTGTTTGTTTCTAGCAAAGATTATAATTTAATAATTTTCATATTTTTGAGGCTATAATAAGTACTGCATTAAAACGATTAAGATGTTTGTACATAGCATTTGTGACTTTAAGAACGCATACAGCACGTCTGCATATGATTTAAGTTGTGAAAGTTGTGGTATAGTTCTTCATCCATTCACCTTCCAAGCGCTTGTCTATGACAGGGCTGCAGGGGGCCTCGGAGCCTCGTCCTGGCAGCACCAAGCATAAAGCAGGGGTACATCAGCGTGCCGGTCCCATCATGAGGCACAAATATGCTCAGAGAAATAATTTAAATGCCTAGACTTTGGACCGTAGGAGGAAATCCGCAAAACACAGGGAGAACAGACATACTATCAACTGTGCCGCCATGCCTTCTGGTATATTCCAGTCATCTTTAAATAAAATGAAATAATAAGATTCAGAATTGAATGCATTGTTTTTTTTTGTTTGTTATAACTGTCCTTGTACCGGTTTTAATGAACAAAAAAGTTAAAACACGTTCAATAGAAAAGCAACATTCAAATAAATCCTAAAATAAAGAGAACGGTCAAACCGTAAGAAAAGCGAAATAAGCATATCCGCCCGCTAGTGAGAATATTCTGCAGACGCACGCGCAGGCGTCGCGCGAGCCGGAAGTGCAGGTGCTTCTGCTGGCCCGTTACGTGGGCAGCGGAGCAGCGCTGCAGCCTGAGCGATCCGGGCCGCTCGGTGAAGCTTTCGCCAGACCGCCGCTAAAAGCCGGTTACCCTCACTAACATGGCTCTCAACAAAAACTGCTCAGAATCAGGCGGCGTCATCATCAACAACAGCGAAAGGTAGCCAGCTAACCGATTGGCTTCTTAACAGGGTTTCAACTACATCCTCTCATTCCGACAGCTAAACGGCTAATATTAATATGCAAAACGTTCCTCTACAATTTATGAATTGTGATCCTGTTCTTTTAAACATTTTCCCAATGTTGAAATAGTTAATTGGCGAATAAAATGTCTGTTTATGTATCTACGTCTTTTAATATAATTACACGATTTTGTGCCTTTGTAATGTAAGGAATTGATTTATGAAAGTGCGTTTATTTGGTGCTATTTTTTAGACGCTAAAAACCAGTTCCTGGTTTCTGGTAAATAACCAGATATTACCTGCTCTATTTTCAGCTAAATATTATACTATTGGCTGTACACGTTGTACTATATTTACACATAGCATGCTCTGTTAAATACGTAAACAGGTGGGCCTCTGCAGTGTTGTTGCTGTAGATGTTTCTAAAAGTACATAGTTTATCAAAATTCTTGGCTTGTTTCAGATCACATTTAACTCGACTAACGTGAGATCTGCGCCAGGCTAGTCCCTTTTCTCTGTCGGTGAACCTTTTGTATTTGGTTTTCAAATACTACGCAATGCCCTGTCTTTAAATCATCATCTACGTAACTTGGGTTTCTGACTTGTAGGTAGTTAGGTGACTTACTCGTATATTGTAATAAATAAGTCACTGTGCAGTACTTGAAGACACGGGAGCAGATTAACTTTTCTTGGGGCCCTGGGCTGACATGGCTAGGGCCCCCTTAAGAGGACCATTTTTTGGAGTCGAAAAAGAAACGTCAGGGAATTAAAAACGATGGAACATCAATAATCTGCTAACCAAATAGCGTGGTGCCAGCGGTAAAACTTACCTTTCAGGGTGAGAGCGGAAGTATTGTCGGTAAAATTAGCCGATCGGCAGTATAGGGGTATTACGTACGCCGGCGGATCGATCGACCAAGTTTGTTGTCCAACCGTTCCCTCTTTTGCCGTGGTCCTCGGCTATAGCTATAGCTCATCAACATATAGCTCTAGCCTAGGATATTCTATGCCTTACTCCGCCCCTGAGGTAAGATTAGTGTTGATTACACGTCCGTTTAATTGTGTTCCCCATGTCTTTCCACAATTTTGCAGTGGAACAACCGGTACCGCAAGACTCCACCGTGAAAAAAAAGTTGAGGCGTGAAGTATCGAAATAGGGGTAGTCCATTATAGCCGCGACATGGGGCAACTTTGTCTATACAGAAAACTTTAGCTAAAATTGCAAATAAACATATA
This sequence comes from Gnathonemus echidnorhynchus, assembly GCA_026776725.1. Taxonomy (NCBI): domain Eukaryota; kingdom Metazoa; phylum Chordata; class Actinopteri; order Osteoglossiformes; family Mormyridae; genus Gnathonemus; species Gnathonemus echidnorhynchus. Next base: position 12,598,735 of record JAODJU010000095.1, on the reverse strand, counting down.
TGTTGCTATAACTTAAACGATCATATTATGTTATATCCATTAATGTAACTTATGGAAATTCTGTCTTAACGGGGCCCCTATTCGGGCACCCCAGGCAGGTCCCTATACGTGTCTTGTGGTATGTCTGAACCTCTAAAGACATTCTCAATGGTTTTAAATAACTAGCTGTAAATTTGGATTTGACCTCAAATAACTGTAAGGTTGTCTGAATAAAAGCATCTAAACAAAGAGTTGTCAGAAATATTCAAGTGTGTATTGAAAGAATGTTTTGCAGGCATCCTCATTTTAAATCTCAGCATACAACAGCACTATTCTCACTGCCCTTTCACTGTTCATGTTTCTGCAGTGTCTTGATGACATATGAGAATGTGGAACTTGTCTTCAGTGATACAGAAACCCTCCCTGAGGCCTTCAGGAAGAGCAAGAAGGGCAGTGTCTACCTGACCCCATACCGGGTAGGAGAGAGGGAGAGAAGTTTCAGAGGTGGACACCTTAAGAGTAGACAAATAACAAGTGCAATCCTTGGTATCACAAGGAATTAAAGGATTTAAATATAGGCTGTAAGAGAAACTCAGAGTGGCATGCTGTGCTAGTTTAGGAACAAGAGTTTACAGGTTAAGTCCCAAGAGAATCTATCTCACAAAGTTTCCTACATTATAAATAGGTAAAAGTTGTGTTGCAAATCCATGTTCTGAATATATAATAAACGGAAACTTTCAAGTTAAAAAAAAACAACAAAAGAATGGTATATACCCCAGTATCTGTCATGAGTTAAACAGATACGTAATTGTGTCTCGTATTGTCAATGCAGGTGATATTCCTGGCAAAGGGACGGGATGCACTTCAGTCCTTTATGATGCCTTTCTATTTGATGAAGAACTGTGAGGTAAAGCAGCCTGTGCTGGGAGCCAACTATATCAAAGGCACAGTGAGCGCGGAGCCCGGCGGTACGTCGCTTTCGGCCATTCCGCTTTCAATCAGTCATTGGTTTTTTTGTAATTTATGGGATGGTCATTTTTCAGGAGGCTGGGAGGGATCTGCGACCTTCAAGCTGGTTTTCAATGCTGGAGGGGCCATTGAGTTTGGACAGTACATGCTTCAGGTTGCTGCACAAGGTGGGATATTCTGCTGCGATTGCTGAAAAATGGCTGCCTGCCTGGTGATAAATCTCACTTGGCCCTTTGTTTTCAAAGATTTAGATGCCCCAATTAAAGCAAGCAAAAAACTAATCAAATTAATCTCATGCCTTATATAAACATTTTGCTTTTATCACTACACTCATGGAGAAATTCTTTAAAACATTAGATATAAAACAATGAATATAAGATACAAAATAATGCATACCTTTTGTTGGAAACATTGCAATCTGCTTACTGGCCAGGAAGCAGAAATAAAGCTGGGTGTGTAATACAGTACCAGTCAGAAGTCTAGACACACCTGCTTTTAATGCATGTTTCTATTTTAGTTATGTTATTCAGCTTATAGTAAAAGACCTCGAGTCAATGAAGAATGCATAGTGTAGCGCAGAGGTACTGGCAGGCAGTGTGGCAGGTTGGACTGATGCCAGCCCTGTAAATGGTTCTTGGTAGTCGCTTGTCGTTTTAAATGTGCCGTGTGTTATGTCACGTATAGTGTTTAATGTCTATCGCTGTATGTAGTGTGTGTGTATGTGTGCGTGCACCCACTGTGTGAATTGGGAGTAAGCGGGGCGATGAGCGTGGTGGACAGTGCGAGTCACAGTGTGTATTGGGAGTAAGTGGGGCGATGAGTGTGGTGGACAGTGCGAGTCACAGTGTGTATTGTTGGAGATAGTTCGGGATTCAATCACCAGGTGGTGTTTATTACACCCGTACCACTCCAACAACATGCACTTGCGATGTCCACCGTGCTCATCGCCCCGCTTACTACCAATACACACGGTGTGTCCAGACCTTTGACTGGTACCATATAGTGAATGTGATGAAGCAGCACTTGTTGTGTCCTCTCCAGCTTCTAGAGGCCAGCCAGTGACTGGGGCGTTTGGTTGCTCTTATATGGCCAATGGAGCATTTGCATTCCCGCCACCTCCTGCTAATGGGATGTACCCAGCTGAACCTCCTCCCGGCTATTCTTACCCAGGACCTCCACCTCAGGGTACCTGACTGCGTTTCGGTTTGTCTGTAGTCATGCTTCCAGGGAATGATGTCATCACATTGTGTCTGTATTGACTGTTTTCATTTGTTTGCCGTTAGCAGGAGCATTCTACCCTGGGCCTCCTACTTTGAACAGTGCTGCAGCCTACATGCCTCCCCCACCTTACTCTGGTCCACAGGCCCCAGCCCCTTTTGATCCTGACATTCCCAACACTCCAGCAGGTATGAGATACAGTTGTGGGTTTAGCTAACTCAGCTTAGGGCCAGTGTGCTCCTTAGCATGCACACACAGTCTCTCTCTCTCTCTCTCTCTCTCTCTCTCTCTCTCTCTCTCTCTCTCTCAGCGGAAGCTAAGGCAGCAGAGGCAGCAGCCAGTGCAAGCTGTGCCCCTCCTCCTCCTCCTCCTCATGTCTACCTGCCACACGTGAGTAAATCCTCTCACTCGTACATACCGTCTGCGGTGTGCCACTGTCACCAATGTCATCAGTGACCTCTCAGTCCCAGTTCATTATTTCCTTTTACGTTCTGTTTTCAGTTTCACATGAATAAAAAAGTGAAGGCAGGAATCATCTGTCTGTCTGCTACCTGGAGGACTGGATTCATCTATTAATTAGGAATATTTATTATTTATATATACTCATTTATCTGATGCTTCTATCCAAACCCACTTACATGAAAGGGTCACAGTTCATAATTACTCCCTAGGGAGTAAGAAAACATAATTACTCCCTAAGACAGTAAACTTAAAAAATCCACTTGTCCGCCAGTTAAATTCACTTGCTCATAAACAAATAACAAAAGTGAAAAATAGTTTATTTTTTCTGATCTCTTTTATTGATACCAAAACTGCGATACTGAAACCAACCGCGATGCTACTTGCTTCAGCTTCAGCAGCACGCATATAGCTTGAAAAAAGTGCTTACCGCAGTGCATTATGGGTTACGCATGGTAATTCGTACTGACATTTGAAATTCCATAAGATGGTACATTTCCAATGAAGTAAATATTACCGATGTTGTTGGGAAAAAATAATCGCGTCTAAGTGAAGATTTTTATAGATATTTCATAACATTTGGAAACCGTTAGAATGTTTTCTTTATTTTTAATAAAGTGACAGCGCGAAACCAACTTGTTTTATATGAAAAAATCAAAAATGTAAAATGACCGCATTTTTATGTAGAAACAATGAATTTTATCAATAATATATAAAAATTATCGATTATAATGAAAAATCATCAGATTACATCGTAATGTTGGCATAGAAAAAATGACCGCATCTCCAAGTGTGTAAATAATAGGGTAAAATACTTATGTATAAGACTGTAAGAGTGCTTCCCCTTTGAAACATCAGCCGTCATTTTGTAAACAATATTGAAGACATGAAGAACATGCCTAAGTAGACTGTTTCCACACGAAGTACGTACCCAAATGCTTAAAATTTGAAAGTAGTGGTAAAAATGTGCCCTGCACAGCACATATAATTATTTTTTTCTCCAGAAAACTGCACTTGTCTGCAGACAACTGAAACCAGAAAAACACGCTTGTCTGACGGTCAATTTACCCGTGTCGGACGAGTCGGGCGTTGGATTTCCCCCCCCCCCGCTATAGGATATTTAAGATTACTGATGTTTACCCATTTTACTGTAAGAGATCAAAGCTAATCAGTAATGGCTGAATTTGGGCTCTCTGGGACACTTAATGGGTTGTGTTTTAATGATTATTCACTTTTATACCTTGTCTTCCCCACCACTCACCACAAAGCAACATGCTACACCAGCGCTGTCTACAGGAAATTCTGTGGAAGCCCTACAGTCATCTAAAACATAATAATAATAGGGTTTTACCAGCTTTCCAAAAAGAAGTCACTCGAGACAACAAGTTAGACAACTCGACATGAGGCTGATAAGGTCTAAGCATGGACTGCTCTTGAATAAGTAAATCAAGTAATGCCTGAATTTCACACTCCTGTGAAACATTTTCCCTACTCAGAATCTTTCTGGTGCTACAATCTCCGAATTATGCAGTCTCATATTTCTTACTAGGGGATTTTTGATTTTATTATTATTAGAATTTTTTAATGAATTTTAATGGTACAGTAGAATTGCATATAGTACGGTGCAAAAGTCTTAGGCAGTCAAAGGAAATTTATCTGTGTAGTAAATATATATTTTTGCTTAGAACAAAAAAAAAAAACACAATTTAGCATTAGACCATCTGCAAATTATCAGTAACACAATAAAAACTAACAGGAATTTATGTTCTCCAAAAGATCACTGATGTCTTGGATGGCTGGATGAACTCCTCTCCTCGGGGGCACCTCAGCCATTCCATGTATTTGTTACATTTCCCCACCAGCTCACTTAATTAATTGAATTAGTTTGAAAAAGTGACATTTTGATTGGGCGTGTGTGGTGTGCTAGGTGTCAAAAAAGTCATGGGGGGTTGCTGCTAATACTGGGGTGACTTTAGAAGAGGTTTTGAAATGGTAAAGCTGACACACTTTGACAGACACAATATATTTTTACACCAACATGAAAATCATTTTAATATTTTCTTTCACTGCCTAAGACATTTGCACAGTACTGTATGTTAGTGGTAGTGGTCAATAACTGGTACATAACAGAGAGCCTGGCAAATGATGAGATTAATGATCTTCATGTTCCAAATGATGAAGTAGAAACTGCCTTGTTTATATGCTGCGGGCTTTATCTCCTGTGTCCTGTCAGCAAACCTGACTGTGTTATTTTAAGATGGAGGCTGACTCTCAGACTGCATAAGTTTTCACTGTGCACCACAGGACAAGCCACCGCCCTATTCGCCGCCTGAAGACAAGAAGACTCAGTAGGGGTCAGGGTATGGAGCCCCACCTGCTGCAGCTTGGATCCTCCCGCTGTCGCCTTCTCTTCTTACCTGGGTGTGAGGTGCTCTATGCAGCCTGTACTCCACTCTGTTCCAGTGCCCTCCTTGGAACATCTACAGCTGTATCAAATCTTTAACTTCTCTTTCCCTGTCTCCAAGAGTACATCACACAAGGATCAGTATGAGCGTATTGTTATTTGCTAAAAAAAAAAAAAAAAAGTACGTCACCTCAAGTAGTAGTATTACATTTCAGGAAGTGGATTTTGGCATTTTGTTACCTAGAAGAAAAATAAAACGTTCTGGATATCAGTTATTTCCAGTATGTCTTGGAAAGTGGAATTAAATGCAGGGCAGTGTCTTCTGGTTCTCGAGCCAGTACTGATTGTTGCAGCTGAAATGCACAAGGCTTGAAGATATAACCAAAAACCGACTGACCATCTTTATGTGTATTAGCTCTGTTAGTGAGTGGGGATACAGTAGATGAAGCAAGAGCTACAGTACCCCGTAGTAAAAGGGACCAGGGAATGACAGGATCCTTGGGTGAACTCGCATAGTGTGGCATCGGCTCCTGACTAATTTCAGCTGTGTTGGAAGCATAGGAAGTGTCTGAATGTGTGTATATAAAAGTATTGTTCTCCTAAGACCATGAGCTTCCCCCTTCATGGCTGTGTAAAGCTCCATAGATTGTCACATTTCAACTGAATCTGTCAGATTGCTCACATCTGCCTAGTCAGTATTCTGTCATTAATTTTTTGTTGTAAATTAAGTTGTTTGAAGGCACTTTGTAACTCTTCTTAGTTGAACACTTTGTTTGCAAGTCTTGTAGAGGCTCTCTCTTGCTGGCACTAAGCAGATGGCTGTTCCGCGCAGATACCAAGTCTTGCACTTTTGAAATGGCTATGCATTACTGTCTCTTCTCTTTCATAACTGTATGGGGCAAAACACTATAAAAACGCTGTCTCACTAATTTATGCATTAAGTGGAACTCGGAAAAAGACGCATGATTTTGTGTGTGACTTAAATACTGTGAACTGAATTTTATTAAACCAAATTTGTGTGAAGTCTTTAGTGTCTTACTGAGCATCAGTAATGTGCTTTATCAACCTACCCATATTACGCTAACAATCATGAACTACCCGCATCTTGTGCTGAAGAATGAACTTGTGCAAATTAAGTTTCCCACAGGCTCATGTACAACATCAAATATTCAAACTGTGCTTCACATTTCCTCCCGGCTCAGAAGAAATGTCATGCAAGATGGCCATGCTGAAACTTCAAAGTATGACATGACTTCAGCAGTACGAGGTTCTAAGCCAGCGAGGGGACTTACAACAGGGGAAAAAAGCATCATCATCACTAAGAAGCAAGTTGGGTGGGACAGACACAGGGAACGTCCTGGTTGTAAATGGAGAACAATGCCACTGCATTGGTTGCTGTCTTCATGTCAGGGTGTGCAGAGGGTGATGCTCACTCCCTCACCAATCCAGCAGGCTGGGAACAACTCCTGGGAGAAGGCGCAGTGAAAGGCATGCAGGCGGGCTTGGCCGTCCCCGTAGTAGGTCAGAGTCCCCGCCTCATAGTCCAACAGCATCCCGATCCGGTGGTGCTGAGGGTGCCCCGCCACGGCCTCTCTCCTGCCATTGTGCCAGGCGCTCAGCTGCCTCTCGTCCAGCTGCAGGCTCCATGACAGCTCGTTCATGCCCACCATGCAACGCTTGCCCTTCTCTTTGCGTGGGATTCCCTGGTATGTCACCCCTAAATAGGCCCACGGCTTGGACACCTCCACCTCCCAGTAGTGCTGCCCATGGCTGAAACTCTGGAAGCAGAGCACCTGCCAGGTGGTGTCGAAGCGCGCCTCGTGCGGAGGGACCTGGCGGGGGCCCGAGACCAGATGCTCTGCCCGTCGGTTCCCCTGAGACAGCTGCAGATTGGCGTTGGCAGTGCGTGGGTCAAAAGTGAGGGTGCAGTGGACTGTGAGAGAGAAGGGGATATGTTCCATAAATACCAACTCGGGTATCCCAACCTCTCAGGCAAGGAGGCTGTTCATTCGAAATAAAATGAAAGTCCACTGAAATACTGCAATACAATAGTTGATAGTCGAAGTTTTTAAGCCAGCTGCAGACGACAAAGTTTATGTTCCAGAATAACAAGGATAACGTCTTAAAATGATACCTACATGCACTGAGTCCCTCTTTGACTGCTGGAGAACAAGGTGTAGCAGGACTTGGGACTACAGCTAGCACAGGACGCTTATCCTGAGGTGAGCCTAAACAGGTAACATACATATGTGGATAAGGGATCAAAGGTGATGCGTTAGCAGTTTCGTTTGGACCTAAGAATCAACCAACATACCTTGTTTGTCTTGCCCGATAGCTGCATTTACTGCTTTCTCCAGGTCTTCTGAGACCAACTTGGAAATTTGAGACAAGACATCGGTGATCAAGGACAGTCTGCCTTGTAGGTTTGTGGGGACGTCCAAAGGAATGTCTTTCATCTGAGGGACCTCGACCAGTCTTGATTCCTGGAAAGATTATTGGTCATTGACGTACTTAATCAAAATTGTGTTTTGTCTCTTGAAGTCAGCAGGGAAGTTACACACATGCACATACAGTACATACGTTATGATTGACTGCGAGTCCATTTTGACTCTCACGTTCCTCTATTTCTCAGTAACGCACTATGCCCAGAATTCCACCGAGAGCAGTTGCGATGTGGTTTTGCTCCATCCGCTGCACGTCCTTGACCCCCACCAGAAGCATTTCAGAAGCACAGCATTGTTGACTTGCTAATTTTTTAGTTGTTTTTTTCCTTTAATTTTCGTTGTTCTACCGTGGGCAAGTCACCTATTTGGATAAATTGTTACTTTTTTGGTCATTTTAAATGTTTTATGCTGTTATTTTCTACTTTTTTGTACTGTACTCTACAGACTGTATTAATACAGTTAATTTCAGTTATGAATGACTTGGGTCAAAGATTGTGGCTGTAGCTGTTAAAAGTACATTCAACCAAACAAAAATACATTCATCATATTTATTTCATATCTACATTTGCATTTATGCTCCAA
>JAODJU010000095.1:12565403-12586908 GCA_026776725.1 Gnathonemus echidnorhynchus | reverse complement strand
TGAACCTCCAACCCAGGAGGTGTGAGGCGACAGCGCCATCATGTTGCCCTTCAACAGTTAAATTAATGCCAAGTTTTAAACAATTTGGTCTGATGTTTTATCACAATGTTTATCTATCTACCCAGCTAGGGCCAAGAATTTATAACCCGGGTCTGTGGTTTGTGTATTATTTTGTTTACAGGTTTTATTTTTTTTCTGTTTTAAATTAAAGGAAAAACCAAATCATTTTCAGTTTATTTAAACTGACTTTTTTCATTTCTAGTGTTCCCCCCACTGATATCCAGATATCACAAATTATCTGTACTCCACAGTTAACAGGAAAACAGCAGTATATAATGGTTGTCGTTATTAATGAAATTTCAGTTACATTATTTTTTATATCATGGGTTTTTAGTGGCTGTTGATGGAATTTTAGCTTGCTGGCAATGCCTCACATAAAGCAGGTCTGATCCTCTTAGCATAGTTTTAGCAATGCTCAGTGCCAAATACAGTTTTTGTTTTTGGTGTGTGTGCCCTTCAATGGGTTGGAGCCCTGTTCTGGGTGATCTTATTCCCGGCCTGGGATTCATTGCTTTCAGGATAGGCTCCGGACTCCTGACCCTGCATAGGACAAGCGGGTATAGAAAATAGATGGATGGATGGATGGATGGATGGAAGGATGGATGGAAAAACACTATGAGGTATAAGGTGTTATTTTAAATGGACATATTTAGGCCATTAGTAAAGTTATGGCCAGAAAAAGCTAGAGACACTGAAGCTTTCCAGTCAATTGTGTTGAAAAGTGGTTCATTTTTTGAGGCTTTGAATGATCACTAGGGTCCCCTGCTGTTCAGAAATGGTTAGAGCAGGAGGTGACACAATACCAATACACACCAGCTCATCTAACCATCGTTATGACAGCTGACATTGTAATTCAATATTTTTGTGCCATTTCCAATCATAAATTTAATTTTTTTAATCCAGTTTTGTTTATAATGACCTTATTTAGTTTAGTTGTAATAAATTGGATAAAGTAACGGATAATAATGATGTTCACACGGGGTACACCATGGTTTACTCTCTGTGATAATTTCCGCGAGCACGTCTGTGAGAATCATTGTGTTATGTCGCCAATCAGATGGTGGTGATGTGACCAGCTCGGTTCAGTCTCGCTTTCGCTCCTGCTGGTAAGCACAGCCATGGCAGTGCGGGTACAGCTCGGGTACGGCTCACATGATTTACAGTGGAGCTGTATGAAAAGCAATAAATACTAAGTTTCTCATAAAAAGCAGAGTCGGTGACACTGGACCCAGTCCGGTTTTACATGAGGCTGCAAACGCTGTTGTTGACGTGATTCAGTCAATGCAATACTTGTCTTGATGGAGGAATTCTTCAAGAAAAATGCCTTCCATGGATGCATGCAGACCTAGGCTTCAGACTCACCACGATACAAACCACGATACGTGGGGCTTCTCTTCGGTATGCGTATAACCTGAAACTGCGAATGAACCAGTGGCGGGTCTCTATGGAGAGTCAAGCCTCGTTTTGTTGCTGATCACATGATTCTCTGAGAATGATGAAATTGGAATTGAAGCCTTGTCTTCAAGTGTCCCATCATTAATTAATACAAAGTGGATTACACTCCCAGGGAAGCATGGAACTTCACAGGGTAACACTGTTGCCTAACACCTCTGCCCAGTGCTGAAGACCCTATCCAGGATAAAAGTTTGGAAGATGGGTGAATAGTCCCAGACAGCATTTGTGTTTTCTGATACCTGCGTGCGGGGTTTCCTGTGAAATTACAGGCACATTATGGCGTCGAGCCGCCCCTCTGGGTCCCATGCCCAACGACGACATCGACCTGAATGACCCCGAAGCTCGAAAAACATACGACAGCTTCACGCGCTACCTGAAGGTCGCCGAAGAGGCAAAGAACAAGAAAACCTGGTGGAGAACTTACAGACAGCATCTGAAAGAGGAAAACCGTGATGAAGGTAATAAAATTAACCCGCGGTGTTGTTGGGAAAGAAAGCGATATACCTGCATGCTGCCTGTATTGCATCTGCCCTTAAAGTACCCAGTAATGTAAGCGTGTTTCTCCCAAACGCGAAGATGCCCCACTGGTGAACATCGGACTGGCCTCCCGTCGTCAGTCCCGTAAAGAACAGGTGAAGGAGAGAAATCGGGTGATGAGAGAGAATCGACGTAACCCAGAGCTGGAGAAGGCCTCGCGCCTGCTCACATGTATGTGCCACGCGTGCCCTAGTGGCATCCCGAGGACATCGTGCCCCTGTGTCATCTGTTCGGTGTTAACGCGTCACGCTGCTCTTTTTCACAGTCTCCATCCCACTCGATCGCGTGAAAGCGGAATGGGAGCGCACCGCCGGTCCCTATCATCTGCATAATGTCGCAAGGCACTACGCCGTCTACCGCGACCTGTTCCCTGGGGCCTACTTTCTGCCGCGAGTCATGCTGCGCATCGCTTATGGCGATAGCCCCGGCACACACGTGTATTATGGGAATCATGTGACGCCCACAGAGGTACGGCCGCTGGATTAAAAGGAAAAAGGTTTAGCTCTTGCAACTTAAAATGTAGATCATTGTACTAACAACGCCAAGGTTGTGGGTTCAAATCCCATGGAGCGCACATAAATTGTAACTCTGAGTTTCTGAAAAACAAATACAATAAAAAAGGCTGCAGTGCTGGTGAATGGCACTGGCCTGTCAGTAACGCAACAGTATGATAGCAAAAGAAAATTCAGTGCAGACAGTGCAAAAGCAGAAGTTTTGCTAGAATACTACAGAGTTTATCACAGTTATGAAATATAGTGCTACTTTTTATATTTTTGGAATGTAAATCATTTATTTTCAATTAATTTGGGTGGAGTGACCTTTAAACTTTTTTTTTTAAGTAGAACTACCCAAACAATTCGTATTTGTGTCAGTTTTTGAAATAATCGGCTATTGGTATTGGCCAGAAATTTCCTTATCACTAGATAAATGTATTAGATAAGTGTAACGTAAAAGGAAACTTATGTGATTTTGTACAGCTGGGATTTGACATGAACACACGGTGACATGTTTCTCCTCAGGCACTGGCTGCTCCTCACGTGAACTATGAGTCAGATCCTGACGCACTGTGGACTCTGCTCCTCACCAGCCCAGGTACGGAACCCACCCATTACTGTACATAAAAATCACTGTAAGACAATGACGACTCTATGTTTTGTGGTGGCTGACAAGTTTGTTTTCAGATTGAAATTATTTATGAAATGCGTTTTTGATAATTAGACATGGGAAATGTTTTGTTTATACTTGTTGAAATGGGGGGAGGGGGCTCAGGGGGTTGCACTGTTGCCACAGATGTCAATGGTTTAGGGTTTGAACTCTACCCCCACTCTGCATGTGGAGTTTCCATTTCTCCCCGAGATGCAAAGGTTTCCTCCTGCAGTCCAAAGACATACAGTTTGGCTAATTTATAAAAACGTTCATTTGTCTTTGCAGGAGAATTTATGTACGCATGAAAACTCAACAGTAAAAGTCAGATTTATAAGACCTTGCGTAAACTGAGGTTTACATCATAAAGTTTTATAAAACTCACTTATCGTTGAAACATTTGTAGTTGTGTGCGCTTTAAAAACCACCTCATCCCCATCCAGAAATTATTCTAAATTGGCAAAGCGAATTAGCCGTGTGTAGGGCTGTCCTGATCCTGAAATTTTAATTGAGGATTAATTATCATACAGATCGTTATGATGTACATTGCTGTTTCTTTAAAAAAAAAAAAAAAAAAGCATCTTTTGTGGTTCCAGGTCAACGTGCAATATTTGTTAGAACCCTGTTGGCATCACTGATGAGTTGCACGTTGATGGAGTGAAGCTGCTTCCTGGTGCTTATTGCAATGCAGTCAATAGCGCCGACCACATTAGGAAAGTCAGTTATCACTGCAAATTGCACTGCTGTTTGCTTCCACACTAAGGAAACTTGATATACTGTCTTGACAGTTGGTTAATATCAGCCAATAACTTGAGGAATATTGGAACGCAGCGTGGGCCGGAATATCACTGATCTGCTGGCACGTTCCTTTCGCCAAAAATCCAAGTGTTGTCAGTACTTAAAGATGGACAGGAACAACTTGATTTCTTAGTGTTGGTCATTCACGAACAATACCATCAGACTTGCTTTTGGCAGACTGAAATGGCTGAGAAGCCACAAATCATCACTGGAAAAATAATAGTTGTGATCTGTAAATACTCACTGCCTTTGTGTTTGGCTGCACGCGCTTGTCCTTCGGCAGCGTTAATGGGCCGTGATGATGATGCTGCGTGTGATATGGTTACATGTCGGCCTTTTCAGTATTATAATAGTAATAATAATAATAATCATCAATACTTTATTGATCCCCATGGGGAAATTGTCTTTACGCCCCCCTCAACTTGCTCTTTGTAGAGTAAGCTGTCTGCAAAGGGCAGCCACCTGTTGGGGCACCCAGGGAGCTGGGGTTAGGGGCCTTGCTCAAGGACCTGCAGACATGCACACCTCTGACTTAGATTGTTTGCAATAAATATATTTGTATATGTAAATTCATTCATTTAAAACAATAAAACAAATGCTGAATGTTAGTTGTATATTGCATATAAGAACATGATTATTCACAAGCATTTCATCATACGCTAAAACTGATGCACATTAGATGCACATTTTAATCTGAACGCTAGATGTCGCTCTTTTTCTATTTTCTCCAAAACGTCGGTAGGACAGCTCGGGACCATTCCTAAATATGTAAACCTTCAGGATAAGTTTTTCTTTTTAAAATTCCTTTTTCATTTAAACGTGGATACAAATGTTTCTCTCTTAATTTTGTTTGTTCAAAGCCTTTATAAATGAGTTCCCAGGCCCCGTATAACCGGGATGAATGGCTAGAAAATCTAATATCCGCCACAGGAGGGCGCCAGCTACCAGCTACAAAAAAATACTTGAGAGGCTGTAGAAACTAAATAACACGGAGGTGAACTTCGGCATTTTAATCACGTCTGCTTGAAGCATTTCTGTTAATGCAGCTCAAGGTTAAGTACGGTTTGATTTAATGTTTAACCCATCAGCATATGGGGTAGACTATAAAATACCAACTGCTGTAGGCAAATAAAATGTAACCGAACTTTTGAGACACCATTTAACAAAGTGTGATGTGGTTAATGTGGAAGGGTGCAGCTGTTGTTAGCTGTTATTGCATGATTATAACAGTTTGGATATGGGATGTTTCTAGGCTGCAGCTATCTGCATATTTTGTCCAAAATTTGTTCTTTCAGGTTTTCTCATGACCTTTATCCCCCACAGTTTCAGTGCCAATGTAGTTGCTGTTTTGCACTTGTAAGACAGCAGTACTGCTACAGTCTTCAGAATACTAATGCTGTTTGGAGTGATTGTTGCCCCCTACATTTGCTACAATTCACTTATAAAATGCTCTGTTTGTCAGATGAGCATCTGCATGATAATGAAGGGGAATACGTGCATTGGCTCGTGTGAGTATTTCTATGGTTGAAGATGTCATTTCTGTCTTTCTGAGTAAAGAGCCTGTGGGTTGTTTTTTTTTTTTGTGGAATTAAATTACTGGTTTTACCAGATGTCCTCTTCCTTACTTGATGTTTTGAAAACTGCACAGGAGCATACCATATTTCAGGAGGGTATTACATTATGATGCAGCTGTAGAAAAACAAAATGTAGCTAAAATGGGATCATTACATGTATTTAAAACAGTTCATTCTGGAAATGGATTTGGTAGCTTTATAATCCTCGTTTAGGGGGAACATTCCAGGCGATGCAGTTCATTTGGGAGAGGAGCTGTGCCAGTACCTGCCCCCATTCCCTGTTAAGGGCACTGGGTTCCATAGATTCATCTTTATCCTGTTCAAGCAGGACGGCCCCATCAAATTCCAAGAGGATCGCAGACCAGCGCCTTAGTAAGTCCCAGGACAAACACAGTGCACTGCAAACTCATAAACATCATAAATGCTTATTGGTTCTAGAAGAGACAGGAGAAAATGAGTGATAATGACAGAAAGGTGGCACAGTGATTTAGTGGGCGGCTCTGTTACCTCCCACCCTTTGGGGGATGCGGGGGTTTGAATTCACCCTGCTTTGTGTTGAGGCTCCATGGTCACCGTGCTGCATGGTTTCCTTCCGGATTCCTCCGGCAATCCCTTATTATGTATGTCTGCCTGGAGATGAGAATGTACCCCAACCGCCTGCCTTAAACTGCCTGGGAAAGACTCCAGGCCTCCACTGTCTCCCTGAACTAGATTAAGTGGCTGGATGATGGATGGATTCTTATTCAAAAAATACAAGTTGTCAGTTTGACCTCTTTAAATTACTTTTTTTTAAGCCATAATTTGAATCAGCGGACCTTCAAGACGCTGGAGTTTTATAGGGCGCATCAGGACAGCATGACTCCGGCTGGTCTGGCCTTTTTCCAGTCCCAGTGGGACGACTCGGTCAGCCAAACCTTCCATGGCCTTCTGAGTGAGTCCTTTACATTTAATTGTGTAATTGTGCTATGAAAAAAAAATCACTGAGTTTTTGGATTGGAGAAAAGCTGCATTAAATCTGTTGCAAGTTGTGGGTATTGCAAACCCTTTATGGCAGTGTTTCCAACCCTGCCCTCGGTGACCCTTGGACTATCCACATCTTTGCTCACCCCCAGCTCCAGGTAGCAAAAACGTGGACTGTCTGCGGGTCCCTGAGGATCAGATTTGGCAAACACTGCTTGAGGGTGATAAAGCTGCACCAGCTTCCATGCTTTGTTCTTCCGCAGATATGAAAGAGCCCGTGTTTGAATTTGTGTGGCCCCCTGTGTACCATCCACCTCAGAAGTTGTATCCACATCGTCAGCCCTTGCGATACCTGGACAGATACCGTGAGGGGCACGTTCCCACTTACGGCATTTACTGATCCGATGTGACAAGGCTTGTCTTCTGTGCTGCATTTACATATACTGTGTAATTATTTGCAATAAATACAGTTGATTACTAACCAAGTCAGTTTTGTGATACTTGAGCATTTAAAATTATGACTGGGAAAGTTAAGGAACCAAAAAGTCTTATCACCAAACAGGAAAATCGAGTATATTACTTGATGTCTGAGTCTGTTTTTTTTGTTGTTGTTTTTAATATGATAGCCATCTTTGTTGGCATTCTTTAACCTAGGCACATGTCAGCTACTGTTAACCAAAGCAAAGCCCTTATTTAGGTATAGCAATCATACAGTATGTCAGTGACCCAGCTCAAGGGTCACAAAATCATCTTCCTGGTTCAGCCACATTCAGATGAGATAATGGTGAATGACTCCTAGCACTAGCATAGTGCAGGATGAAATCTCTGTCAAGCATCTGCTAAGCAACAGAAAGTGAAACGTGCATCATTTGCCAGACATCCATCTAATTTCCAAGAAATGCTAGAGTAAATGCTTTCAGTATGGGCATTCAGCGACTTTCACTTCAGCCATGACCAGTGCAAACAAACAGTTCTCTTTAATCTCTGGGTCTGGCATGGGCTTGCAAATGGAGATTTACATCCTGCAGAGAAAGTCTCAAAGGAAATAGTTTTTTTTCCACTCCCTTTGGTTTGGTTTGGTTGTTTGGAGGTAGGAAGGAAATAGGGGAAGTTTCAGGAAAGTACACTGGAAATTTCTGTGCTGGGTTTCATCTGTATGTGAAATCAGAATGTAACATGCACCTGGTTTAAGAGGTACCAGATGTTTGATAGTGAAACGTACCAAAGCTGATCTGAGATTTTTATAGTAGGAATGATTTGGAAACCCCACACCAGAAGAGCCAAGTAACTAATGAGATAAATATGTGAAAGGAGAATGTCACAGTCCCATATGCCTACAGAGACTGACAATTGTCTAGCTGAACAAGTACATAAGGATTTTTCTGTCATTGTTTAACTGCAAAATCATTTACTATTTTTACTACATTTTTAGCCAGAAATCACCAATCAGACTCAGTACAAGGGATTTAAATGACATAATAGAGTTACCTGCTGTAATTGCTCCATGTAGGATATTATGTTCTGGCTGATCAGTAACATTATTCAGAATGTAGTTACCAGAAGCACACCAGCAGTGCCTACCAAATATTTGCATTGATGTCTGTCTATATTTATTTATAGTGTATGGCCTGCCTCAAGCTAATATTGGGTAATTTTCCACATTGGATGTCGAGTGAAGTGACTGAGCCACTCGAAAGAGAGACAAGGGCTTCACTTACTGGACTTGAAACATTAGGTGTGACTGAGATCAAGAGGGAGCCTTTACTGATCACCTAATAACTGACACAAAGATGTTGTGCAATGTAATTCACACTGTTTCAGTAAAATATCACTTTGCATAACTTGGCAATTGTGTAAAAGGAGAAAATTCATGTCAAACAGTTAATTTTGATAAACTGAATTATTAACAGCACTTCCAAGTGTTTTTTATAAATACAAAAGAATCATACTTTATCTGGTGAATTTCAAGTTAAAAAAAATCAACAATAGTAAAAAAGGCAAAACTATTATATTAAAACTATTAATCAGTTTCTCAACAGTATTGCACATAACACTGGTACTCGTAACTGAATATACTGTAATTACTTCACTTGGAATGATGAACTAGACATGTAGCTATGTGTAAACCGAGTGGAGTCCTCAAGATTGGGCCACCCTTAGCATCTCTGCTACATCCAAGATCTTCTCCCTGGGCTTTCCTACTCTCTGGCCTCTTCTGACCTCCTCTTTGTCAATCTTCTCCCAGTCTGAGAAAGACACCCACTTCACACCTGTGCAAACAGACGCACAGTGACGACACCCAAATAAACACGTGTCCTGACAAGCATGGGAGCATCCAAACCACAAACAGCTACCTTAATGGTATAAGAGAAATTCCATTGGGGGGGGGGACAAACCAAACAGGTACGATTATTTTGCTACTCACATTGTCTTATGTCTTAGCTCTGCCAGAATTACAGGTAACACTATTCAGAAGTAGAACAGGTTGTGTGAGTGCCCCCACAGATTCAGAACCTTAGCACTGAATTGCACGCTATGTCAGGCCACGTAACGTGACTTGTCCCTTTAGGCTGCATTTTGGCCCTCTTGGAGCAGGACACGTTTCTTTGCTTGGCAACTGTCCTATATTTCTATTCCTGTCTCTCTTATTGTGGTTGTCCTGTACAGCTTTAACATAACCACTGCCAACTCCAGCATATGGCCCTCGCTGTATCGTGTAGCAACCTGTAGCTAATCAGAGTATTAGCACAGGTGTCGTGTTGCACTGTAGTTCAAACTTACTGAATATTGCCTGGAGACAATGTGAATCACAAGTGATAAATATATCTGCAATAAAAATTAAAAGAATGCTTGAGAAATGTACCTCGGCTCTCCAGCGAGGAGAGGACAGCCCTTGAACCTGGCTTCACGGAAGATACGTCAATCACTCCAGCCTCTATATCCTGTAGTAGTGACCGGGCGGTGTCGAAGCTGTCATTCATCGTCGTGGCGATCACGCCGGTAGGTCCACGCTTCACCCACCCACTGCAGTACAAACCTGTGAGGGGCGTTGGGTTAAGATGCCAACACGCAGAATCACCTGTGACACTTTCTCCTAAAGACTTTTCACTCACTCAAATGTAATTATTTATAAACAACCCAACTGCACAACTCATGACCATTTATACAACTGTGTGTGTGTGTATACAGTGGTACCTCAGTACTCAAACTCATTAGAACTCAAATTCTTAAATCGAACCAACTACTTCGAAAAAAAAATGACCTAGACCTTGATCTGAATCTCAGAAGTCGAACCGTGAACACCGACCTAAGATACCTTGTAAAATGCTCTGTTTGACAGATGAGCATCTGCTCATAACTTAAAACTTGTGCGAAATGAGTCACGCGGCACGTCTCTCAGCGGAAACTAAGGCTAACGCTTCAGTCTCAGCCTCACATTCGCTGTGATGGCACCATGCATGTTTACACTAACTGAGTACATATATTTCTGCCGCGTGACTCACTTCCCGTCGGAAACACACCTCTTTTATGACGTTGATGTCGGACAAGATTTTGTTGTCCTGGTGCATTAGATTATTTCTCTCCAAGTCAGAACTTGGATGAAAACGTCACGAAACGTCACTTCCCGTCGGAATCATGCCTCTTTTATGACATTGATGTCGGACAAGATTTTGTTGTCCGAGTTGCCCCTGTGACGTAATTTCAACATGGCGGCTTACACACTCAACATTAATTCTATTTAATACATCTTTAAAAATGTTTATTTTGTTAAATATATTAATAGTTATAAATGTAATTGCACGTGTTCAATTTAGAGAATACCATATCATGACCGTAAACAGTATATCCTAGCATGCAATATCAGATTTTTACCAGACTTGTTAGTGTCTTTGCTTTGTTTGTAGTTTGTTTGCTTCTCGAAAAAAGAATATCGCTATGAATGAACTAAAATATTTTATAAAGCTTTTAATGTGGTTTGACTAGTTCGTGTTTCTTGTTTGTCTCTCGGAAAAAATAATCTCACTCCAAACCTGCTAAAATATAAAGCAACAACACACAGCAGCGTGTTCATGGAGGCAGCCATGTTTGTTCCGAGATGTGGTAGCTTGAACGGGAGATTGTCGGACCTGACATCACTCAACTTGGAATTTCCGAGTTCCGAGAGAAAAACGAACGCACCATTACGCTGCTCATACTACGAAGGGTATGTACATGACGTCACAGCAGGCAGAAGTCACTGTACTCACACCCACTGAGTAGCAAAAAAGACTGAGGGGCAGCGTTAGCGTTCTATTTGAATGATGCAAAAACACATGAAAAATGGGAAAGAGCTGTTGTGTGGTTGATTGTACAAATAGATTTAACACGAAATAGGAACTATCTTTTTAGAGATTGCCAAAAACTAAATAAGTAAGTATAGGACGTGGATCGGTCACGCATGGCCGATACCCGATCCGTCAAATAGGTCTGGATCGGCGCCGATACCGATCCGAATATCGGATTGGTGCATCTCTAGTTTAAATTATATTCTGTTTATCATCATTTTTCTTGCACTATGACCAATGAGATCTTCATTTCATATTAACATATGACCCAGGGATAGTACAGCTGAAGATGACAAAGATCCTTCAGCTTTGAATAAAACACTAAAACAAACTGCAAACGAAGCACTTAAAGTCTGATTTTCATGTATTACCCTACTATCCATTATAATGTGAACTGCCTAAATGTTTTGTATAGCCTCCGAAAACATCTAGGAATATGCGGAATCAGTTTGTGGATTAATCAGAAAATGCATCCTGGATGTTGTCCCGTCCAAAACAATAAAGGTACCCTGACCAGAAACCCCGGAAAAACAGTGAGGTTCAAGCGGCTCTCAGAAACCCGGAGGAGAACTAGCAAGCCAGCTATATACAGGCAACCAAGCCTGAGTACAGGGACGAAGTTGAACTGCAATTTAAGGTAAACAGCCACAGCAAGTGGCAGGTACTGAACACCATAACGGACTACAGAGGGAAAGCCAGCATGTCGCACACTCCCGTATCTCTCCTGGAAGAACTGAACATGTTTTATGCTCGCTTTGAGGCAAACAGCATCGCCTGCCCAGAGAGACTGCATGCCACTGATCGTCCCCAAGCTCTCCATCTTCCTGTGAGCTAACCTTCACAAGGAAGGCTGCTGGGCCAGATGGTGTCCCCAAGAGGATCCTCAGTGTGTGAATCAGCTGGCTGGAGTGTTCGCAGACATTTTCAACTACTCCTCCACCCTGTCCCTGTCTGCTTCATGATATCCACTACTGTCTCTGTGCCAAAGACCACAAGGATAACCTGTCTTAATGACTGGCGCCCCATTGCTCTGACCCCAATTGTCAGCAAGTGCATTGAAAATAGTCAAGGACTTCATCTGCTTCCCCCTGGCTCCAGCATCATCATGAAGTTCGTAGATGACATGACAGTGGTGGGTCTCATCTCACATTCTACAGATGCACTATTGAGAGCCTCCAAACCAGATGTATCACCACCTGGTGTGGGAGCTGCACTGCCCTCAACTGCAAAGAAATGCAGTGGGTGGTGCGCTCTGCTGCACAGGTCATCAGAGGGGGGCGAAGGCCACATACACTGGGCAGTGCTAGTGGAAAGCCGTAAAAATCATCACCAGGATGGTGAATTCCAATTGATATCAGCCACCCCCCAGGTCATCATCTCCACTCCCCAATGCACTAGTGAATGCCTCCGGTTCACTAAACTGTACTGTATTACACCTACGGTCTGTCTGCCCCAGTATGCATACTGTATGCTGTATTGTATTGTGTGTATTGTAGTGTGTATACTGTTGCATTTGTGCATATGTAGAGTTGTATACTGTTGTAAAGTTGTTTTACATACAGTTTGCATTTATTTAATATGCTGCACTGCGAATAGGAACTTGTGATCCAAGACTTTCACTCACTAGTCAACCCGATCTAGTGATGTGACAATAAAAGTTATTTGATTTGATTTGATCATTATCCATATCATCAATAATGAAAATTCCTTTTTTTTATAAGGAGGTTTCACAGAAGGGTAGTAAACTGACAAGAACAGTGACCTGAATGTCAATCAAAAGTTTCAGTTTCACATAAGGGTGCATAATATCAACGAAAACAGATTCTTCTCTATTCAGCTAACAAAACACAGAAGACAAATGCTTAGGCTATGACTATAATAGACTTCAATGGCTCATTGTGTGTAGAATTAGCTAGGGAAAATCCTGTGAAAATCAAGCTGACCAGGCCTCTTCCCTCCTCCATGCGGGCAAAGGACTACGACCGGGAAAAAGGGGATTGTTCTCTTCACAAAGTCTCAGTGCTAGCTGTGGAAAATCACATTTGGTTCCATACTACAGGATACAATACTGCTTATTGTCAGCCATGCTCATTTGCACATTGTTTTCAAGGAGGAAAAATATGACTGTGGGCTCTCACCAGCTTCAGGCCGCACTCTGCCCACTGTGTTGGGGATAATGGCTTTATGCTGGTCAAAAGGCACAGCGGGGTCGATGCACAGGCTCCTGTAGCCAATGCTGTTGATGATCATTCCGCACTTCAGCTCCTCCACCTCACCCGTCGGCACTGCCCGCGCCCCTTCGTGCGAGCCCTTGTCATAGGAGCGTGGCATGTATGCGAGTGGTAGAAATCAGTCAATGAAATGGTGGTAAAGTGGAGGTAGTGAGTCACAGATGAGACACACATGCACCACGATCATCTATGATGTGTCAATACAAGTGCCCTAGTCTTAGTACCCTTAAAAAAATTATTTTAATACAAATATTAAATAACATATTAAATATATTAAAACATTAGCAAAATCTAATTCTTGTCCGGATTCTTTTAGACTTTGGTCAAGTGTTTCGCGTAATAATGTTTGATTGTTTTTTTAAAAGGATAGGTGTTTTTAATGGTCTCAATAATCCTCCTGCTTTATCCTACGCAGCTTTCGCACATCTCTGGGAATCAGGCTGACTTCGCTCACCTCCAGCACGTTCACGGCCAGTCGAATCCCGGCGGTGCTCGTCAGGTCATCAGTGGGCAGGATCTCTAGGGGGCTACGCAGGAAGCGGAAGCCCCACTGACGGGGAGCCCCCGCCTGGCCGGATGTAGACCCCTGTGCCGCCTTAAGCAGGAGCTCCGTCAGCCGCTTTCTTGGCCTGGACAGGTCTGGATTAGCACAGATAGACAGACAATGGTGTTGTACGTAAATAAAAATTTAAAAAGGCATCCATCCACTCATACCATGCAGGTATCTCCACATGGCAGCGGATGCTCTCTCCCACTGGGGGATGCCCAGAGATCCCTAAACCAGCTGGGAGACATAATCCTTCCATGGTATCCTGATTTTTGCTTGGTGAGGCGTGCCCCAAACTGCTCCCATTAGGATCCAATCAGGTGACATCCCTGTGAGATATGAGACCTTCTATGCGCTAATACAACTGCAACCAAGAAACGAATCCACCTGACAATCTCTTGTTCCTTCACAATACGTTTCAGGAACACGAGGCTGACTCCTTCATTAAAGGCAGACTCTCCCCGCTTACTTGAAGGAAGTGAATGGGCTCGGTTCCAGAGGACAAAAATATTGGAGGGCCCAGCTGCGGAGGACAAAAATGAACATCTGCAAATAGCGGAAATGTCAACATTAGGTCACAGGGCCGATGCCTTGGGATCTTAGAACATCTGGAGTTGAACCCAGACACCTGATCTGTCCAAGTATTCTGACACCACTGTTAAGACAAGAGCTAAACAAATCAGGCTTGTGATGCCTTTACTTAACTAGGCACTCTTCCAGGCACAACTGAATCTTCATATCCGGTCTATTAAAAATCAGAAAGAGGAATGCTCAGAGACACAATGTTTTACGAGCCATTATTCATGCTAAATAAACTAAAAGAAAGTACTTTTATGGCACTTAGCTTCGCTGGATGATGAAACGTGTTTTTAATACACGCGCACTAAATATCACAGTTATAAACATTACAAAAGAAGTGAGTCATGTTTGGTTGATTGCTAATAAATAATAAGTAACATATCTCAGTTACAAAAGAAGTCTGCCAACCAGCCCTTTGATATGTGAAGTTCATCTTAGGAGGGGTACAGAGTAGGGGACACCCTGGACGGGATGCCAGGCTATCTCAGGAAAAAATTACGAGACCACAGCAAAATTTTCAGTTTCACTCATTTCTCAATTTATGGGTATGCTTCTGCGTAAAACATACATTTTCTTGCAAATTCCAGCCTGGCTCTTCCCTGCTTATCATTGATGAAAGGCTTCATCCTTGCTTTATGGGTCTTCAGCCCTGCATGCCTGTTATGAACTGTCCTAGCAGTGCACTTCACACCTGCACTTAATGTTTCCCATTCCTTTTGAAAGTCACTTGATGTCATCCTCTGTCGGATAAATAGATCTCTGCCATTAAAAACTCACTTCCACCCTCTACCTGGCTGATTTTTGGTCACTGCCAGTGTCTCCTGCTTCACTTTGTTTTTGTGAACTGCTGTCTTACAAACTTTGAGCCTGGAAGCAGCCCACTGCGCAGTGTAGCCGCCTGTCGGCAGAACCAGGATTAAACCAGGATTTAAAAATTCCTATAGTGACACTACTGTTAGTAATATATGGCAGATCAGGTAGACATCCCTGGCTTGCAAATAGATGTTTATCATGTCGTCGGATCTGTGTCCACATGTTCTGGACACCCGGGTGGTGAGTTGGATCTAATGGTGGGGGAAGATGCCGGATAGACCTGGTAGACCCAAATGCATAGAGAGGGTGTGCTGGGAGCGTTCTATCAGAAGTCCCTGTCTGGGAGATCTTCAACTCGCATCTCCAGCAGAACTTCTCCATCTTGAGGGAGTCAGCCGACATGGAGCCTGAATGGGCCATGTTCTGGGACTCCATAGCTGAGGCGGTGGTGCAGAGCTGTGGTCGTAAGGTTGTTGGGGCCTGTCGTGATGGCAATTCCAGAACCCGGCGGTGGACACCAGTGGTAAGGGAAGCTGTCAGACTCCCCTTACCACTTACCAGAGGGCAAATACCACTGTATTTGCCCTCTGTTGCTCAGGCAACAGCAGCATCACTGCATCTCACGTGCCATCACTAGTTACACTTGCTCTGATGTCAGTAGACGCCTACCGTTAACTAGTTGCTTCCTTAAACAGCTAAAATGCCTAAATCTAAACGATCTGAAGTGTGGCTGTATTTCAACCAAAAGGATTCTGACACCAGGACGTTGCTATGCATATCCGTTAAGTGTTTTGTATTTATTTATATATTTAACTCCTGTATACCTACACTATATGGACAAAGATTTTGGGACCCTGGTCCATTACACCTACAGGAACTTTTATGACATCCTACTCTAAATCCATAGGCATCAATATGGATTTGGTCCCCTCTTTGCAGGTATAACAGCTGCCACTCTTCTGGGAAGGCTTTAAACAAGATTTTGGAGTCTGTCTGTGGGATTTTTTGTCCTTTCATTCAGAAGAGCATTTGTGAGGTCAGGCACTAATGATGGACATGAAGGCCTGGCTCGCAATCTCCGTTCTAGTTCATTCCAAAGGTGTTTGATGACTTTGAGGTCAGGGCTCTATGTAGGCCTGTCAAGTTCTTCCACAGCAAACTCACCCAACCATGTCTTTATAGACCTAGATTTGTGCACTGGACCACAGTCATGCTGGAACAGAAAATGGCCTTCCTCAAACTGTTCCCACAAAGTTTTTGAAGCATGGACTTCCGAAATGTCTTGATATACTGCAGCATTAAGTGTTTCCTTCACTGGAACTAAGCGGCCTAGTCCAACCCCAGAAAAACAACCCCATACCATTATCTCTCCTCCACCAAACTTTACAGTTAGCACAATGCAGTCAGGCAGGTAATGTTCTCCCGGCATCTGCCAATCCCAGACTCATCCATCAAACTGCCAGACAGAGAACCATGATTCATCACTCCACAGAACACGTTTCTGCTGCTCCAGAGTCCAGTGGCAGCATGCTTTACACCACTCCATCTGATGCTTGGCATTGCGCTTGGTGATGTCAGGCTTGCATGCAGCTGCTCAGTCATGGGAGCCCATTCCATGAGGCTCCTGGGACACAGTTTTTCTGCTGGAGTTAATGCCAGAGAAAGTTTGGAACTCTGTAGTCATTAGGTCAACAGAGCGTGACTTTTACACACTATGTACCTCAGCACTTGGCGATTCTGCTCTGTCCCTTTATGCTGTCTGCCACTTCATGGCTGAGTTTGTTATTCCTAAATGCTTTCACTTTGCAAAAATACTACTTACATTTGACCGTGGAATATCTAGCACAGAAGAAATTTCACAAACTGACTTATTGCAAAGGTGACATCCTATGACCGTACCACGCCTGAATTCACTGAGCTCTTCAGAATGAGTCATTCTTTCGCAAATTTCTATAATCCAAACTGCATGGCTAGGCGCTTGATTTTATACACCTGTGGCAATGAACCTGAATGAAACACCAGAATTCAATGAATATGAGGCGTGTCCCAATTCTTTTGTCCATATTGTGCACCACGGATCGCTAGCGACTTGACCATCATGTTTACAGCTTTTCTTGTGTCACAAGATTCACCATGGAGGCTGTGCCCAGGGTATGTGAGGAATTTTTCACACCTAACAATTTACTATTAATATATGGCAAAAATGAATCAGCCAGAAAAAAAAGTTACACTGTATTGGTAGATTCTATGCCTCCACAGCTCTGCCTATAAAAACTATGACAATAAAGAGAAAATGTATGTACGGAAGATATGTGCAGATATGTTAAATGCTGCTTGTCATTGTTATGAAACCAATAAAATTGCAACATTTTTCCAAAATACAGCAAAAGCATTCCAAGACTTTAATGACAGCAACCTTTATGCTTTTTCTTTACTTAGAAGCTACTGGTTCAGGCAACATTTTGGCACCAGCACTGTTTTAAAAGTATCATTTTAGCACCAGTATCAGAAAAAATCCAAACAATACTCAATCGTACACTGTCTGAAAAAAAGTAACAAATTTATATCTTTGAGGGTACAATTAATTGTCACTGGGGCTGTACCCTCAAGGTTCTGCCAAATGTACCCTAGCTGTAGGCAAATGTACCTTTTAAGGTACAGAAATGGACTCTGGAGAACATTGGGGGTACTTAATTGTTGTTTGTACCTTGGGGTACAAAACTGTTCCAGGCCTGCACCCTTTTTTTCTGACAGTGAAGTGTTTACACCCGGTAACTTTCCCCTGTCCCAGTCTCACCTTTTAGCACACTCGCAACTCCCTCAAAGTCAGCAGTCACCATATCTGGCATGGTACCTGGAAGGTTGACCATCTCCCTGAGTTCCTGAAACAAACAACACTTGGGTTTATCGAAATGACACAATAAAACCATCCGGGCGCTCTGCATGTGACTGCCAGACAGACTGTCTGTACAAAGACATTTTTGCAGACTCACAAGTAATCCCCTATGATGAATAAGTATGTCCCATTCCAAATTGCACCTCAGCATCAAAAAGTACCACCAAATGTTATCCCCTTGCAAACTAAATAAAGATCAAAGGCAGCTCCATTAACATTCGGAAATACAGGTTTCTGGGTCATTCGGCTCAATGAAGTAAATGATCTGGAAACAAAAGACATGGAATTACCAGATTCTGCCAATAAGCTTGACACACTTTCCATTGAATGAACAGTAACTGACAGACTAACCCATTTTTTAAATTAAATATATATATATATATATATTTTTTTTTTTACTGGAAAGCATGAATTATCCACCATTGCTATTTTACTGCAAGAATGAGGTGTTTTTCCTTCCATGCACTGCTTATGTGACAAAGGAAGCATGCTGGCGCACAGCTAGAGCATTCAGTTTGGGTGTAATCTGACCACAGGACAGCACGGCACTCTGAAAAAGTTCAGGCAATCTAATCCGTAGGTTGAACTCAGACATGGTTTTTCACATTGATATGGGATGCAACATTACCCAGGTTAATCACAAAGAAAGGAGCCTTTCACTGACGCCAACATGGCAGCAAGGGGTGAGGAGTGGAAAAGATAGACGGTAATAGTACCAGGGATGGAACTTGGAATTTTTGCTACCAACCTTTTAAAAATGTACTAGCCTAGATAAATTTTTATTTGCCCACAATGCCATTTTCAAATGTAACAAGCAATCAACTGCCATCACATCTTACAAAAATATATTTCCAAGTAAAACTGTTACTTTCAGTCTATATTTTATTAATTTCCATTGATGAAATTTACTCAATCAGAACATCACATGGTAACAGGGTCAGAACAAAGTCAATGCCTACCAATCATCCATCTATCCAAAATTTTTGGATTTTTGCACCCTCATGTTTTTAAGTCTACACATTAGGGTGTTATAATGGACTTCAAGGGACAGGCATTATATCCAAAGTCCGTTTTATATCCAGAGTTGCTGTATGCCCAGAACACAACTACAGGACACCATTTACTCATGCCAGACCTCAGCAGACACACTTGTAGTATAGATTATTATATTGTACATGTAGTAATCCAACTTTACCTGACCAGATGCGTGACTATTAATAATCCCAACTATGTATCTGCGCTGGATATCACCAGCATGTCCATTATAGCCAAACAAAACTACAGCTAAAAGCAGCCCTGATGACCAAATTGTTTGTCCGTTATAAGCGAAATTCCGTTATATGCGAGTCCGCTATATCCAATGCTTTTTCTGCATGTTCTTAAAGGTGCATGGCCGGGACCAGCGGACCTCGTCCGTTATAGACGATATTCCGTTATGAGTGAGTCCACTATAACTGGATTTTACTGTATCCGTCATGGAAATGTATTTCATACAGAAGTGTCAACATAACAAATGCATAAATCAGCTTCCCCCTGAGACACTAACTGAATGTTTTGAATTAGGCGTCTTTTTCAGGCATTCTGTACAACTTCACCAAGAAGGACGAAATACAACCAAGGAAGGAATACGATAATCTCTATTAAAAATTTTGGTTCATACTTTTCTCCCTTTTGTGTTTCAAAATACTGCATGTGGTAAAGCAATCAAAGAAATAACAATCTTATAGCACTATAAGCACTATGACTGTTGTGTTGTATGGAATTCTCAAAGTGAGAGAACTGTTGTTAAAACAAACTAACCATTTGGGTGCTCTTTTGGATTTACTCGGGACATCAGTCATTGCTGCATGAATATCCATGCAGGTACCTTGCTGCTGTTCTCAGTACACATTCACAGATGCTCTCTTGCATGTAAATACCTTTATCCAAATCCAATCTGATTTAAGCCAAAATCTCACAGATCTTCCACAAACAGAAAAAGTACCTTGTGAGATCCGGTTTGTCAAAGCACTGGCAAGACATTGCACAGACCCGCATGGCATTTTTTTACGCCAGTCTCAAGATCAAGTGCCAGATGACTGCACGTTAGATTAAGAATAATAATAAAAAAGGCGGACTTTTTGTTCTTTTGTTTTGCAACCGTACTAACAGGTCCCCATTTGAGTTCGCCGACTGGGGTAGGGTTGAAACCTGTAATTTCACTACATGGCTACGTGCCACTTCCTGACCAGTCACGTGAATTTTTCCATTGCTAAACCTTATAATTTTCTCATTCCAGCCCATCCCCTTGTCACAGGAGCTCAGCTCACTGCGGCACCTAGAAGGCACCTTGTCATCTTGAAACTTCCTTTCTTGGAATAAGTTCATGACAAATTAGAGTAAAAGAAAAACAAACCACCCACGTCAGACAAATACCTCTATCTTATAAGTTAAACCTGCCAAAATGAGATGGTGCGCAATCAATAAATACTATGTCCATGGTAAAAAGTGAATTTGGATCAAGATATCCATTAGGATTTGATTGTTGACCCCTGATCTGTACCAAGAATGGACTGATCTTTAAGATAATAGACTGACCTTTATGGTACAGGCCACTTGGAGGGGTCCTCGCCGGCCCACAATGACGACTCTTTGCACTCGACTTCCTGCCAGGGCCTCAAGAGAGGGCTGTGTGATATCGGTCTTCTGGAGAGAGGCCAGACAACAACATACTGAAACAGGCCCAGACAAGCATAACAACCAAATTCCACTCTGGCAGCTGTAAACCAGATAATAGCAAGGGTGCTCTTCAGAATCAGGACCAGAATCAGATTTATTGGCCAAGTATGCTCACAAACACAGGGGACTTTTACCCAGTTGTCAACGGCAACAGTCAAGATAATGGACTTTAGCATGTGTGTGTGTGTCTATTATATATATATGGTTGGTAACTACAAAAAAGTATAAGCGTATCAGTGTAAGGAATGGCATAAACGAACCATGTAAAGTAAGATACAATCAGTGCAGTGTGGTAGTTATTTTCAACAGTGAGGTGATGCGTGTTAATGCAGGGGTGAGAGTGGAGGCTGAGATGAGGAAACTGGGGCAGCTATTCATGAGAATAATTTCATGTGTGAAGAAGCTGTTCTTGTGCCGGTTTGTTTTGGCACAAAGTGATGTGCAGTGTCTGCCAGAAACGAGAAGTTTAATGAGGTTGTCCTCCAGGGCCCTGTGACATCCCTGCCCATTTCCTAACGTGGGACTGTGGGCAGCTTAATTTAGCAAACAGGATCCAGAAAAACCGCCCGATGTCATTTTGATTATTGTAAACAATGGAAAATTTTAAGCAACTTCCATATGAGGACGAAACTGGAGAATAAACCATTAAGTAATAGTCTGTAATCTGTGTGAAAGAAGCAGGAGTGGCGTTAGTCTTGGTGAACCGGAACATTCCATTCAAATACAGTCGAACCCGGTTATGTCGCCGGCCTAGGGGGTCGCCAAAAAGCGTCGAGATAACCGATGATCGAAATAACCGAAAACCAATATGGCGGCAATATACTGTATTAAGATATGCTTGAAATTTATTTATGTGCGTTAATAAATTA
>JAODJU010000095.1:12553817-12565303 GCA_026776725.1 Gnathonemus echidnorhynchus | reverse complement strand
GGCGAGATAAAAGAATCGACATAACCGATGAGAAATGCTATTGCAATAAGGGAATTTGGCGGTTCCACTTCAAAAACATCGACTTAATAGGGTTGGTGAGTTAGCCGAGGTCGAGATAAGTGGGTTCGACTGTAAATAACACAATAATGTTTTGTAATCTGCAAGAGTAAACACATCCGATTTAATGTGTAGCAGTACAAATCGCATAAACACAAATGAACTATGTATTAAAACATATTAAAACTGCAAAAAAACATCCCCAGTGGGATGCAAAAAATTTTCAAAAGGGCGGGAAAGGGTACTGCTCCCCTCCAGTTTAAGAAGAATGAAAAACCCCTAAGATGCTGTCCTCCCTACACAGAAACATCATATCAAAACATGCCATTAACCTACCCTGATGTTTATCTATTCTACTAGCCCACTAGAAGCTAGTGGTCTGACCTTCAGAATGTCCAGAGGTGAAAGCAGTATCCTGGCAACATCCAGTGCCACATTCCCTTGGCCCAGAACCACTGCAGTCTCACTGCTCAGGTCTGGTCTTAGCTGGAGACGAGCAGAACGACAACATTCAAAACAGAAGAGAAAGTTAAACTGAACCAAATGGATGTTTAAACTTTGTTTCCAAGTCAAAACAAATGATAGATTACAAAAACTTCACAATGCTTCATTGTACATGATTCATATTTAAATAATAAACATGGCAAGAGGAAGGATAAGGCACAATAGATCAAACTACCCAGTCTGTAAATAAACAAGGCGCAGGTAGCTGGACTGAAGACCTCTTATGCATTTAGTTTGATGAGACGGACAGCTATAGCACTTGAGCTCACTTCCTTGTTGCCTGGAAGTCCATTATACCAGCCGACAAAGTCTTTGGCAGAGTAGACTCCTTGCAGATCTTCACCCGGAATGCCGAGACGTCGATTTCCCTCCGCTCCATAGCTCTGTGCTCACACACACGAAAAAGACAACACCTCTGGGGGGGGGGGGGGGAGGCTCACAAAAACGCACCATCGAGGCACACCGACGACATCTGGACCACCTGTGTGTGGAAACAATGAGCAGACCTCACCAGGACCACAGCGTGATACGCCTGCCGCAGGTCCGCCACGCTCACGTCTTTCCCAACGCCGACATTACCAAAGAAGTTGCAGCGCTCGTGCAGGGCAGTCTGGGTGAAAGTGTTGATGACATTCTGCAAAGGAGAGTAGTGGATTGTGCTGGAAATCCAACCACTTCACCAGACTTGTGAATTAGGCTTAATCACCCTTGTCTGCATTTTGCTGGGGTAAAAACTAGCCTGGCAGTCAGGTAATATGAACGTCTGCATAACTACTTCTCTTTTGTACTACAATATTAATCGTAAAACTGCAAAATAAATGATTAAAGTGATTTTACACTGGGATGAAGAATGAATTTCACTTTCAAAATGACCTAAAATAAAAGGGCGGAGGTGTGTAGTGACCTTGACTTCCGGATGGTCAGGCGCAACCCCAAACCGCACCAGGCCGAAGGGGACAGGCAGGTGCTCAAACAAATCCACCCGTATATCCAGGTGGCTCTGCAGAGAGGGGACAAGAAGCACCATGTAAAGATGCAAGCCTTCCCTCAACGTTAACCCTACGACAGAGACATTTACGATCACTCTCTCATCAAGTATATACAGATATTATATATCTTTAATTTTATACATCTTTCGCTAAAATAAGATGGATTCTTCCCTGAAAGCTTTAAGGGCTTTAATGAACATTGTAATCATTGGTTGATGCCACCCCTTTTTACACATTAAATTAAATAAAGCCACTCCTCATTCAGCAACTACCGTGGTCAGTGAACATTGACATACATACAACGGTAATAAATAAAATTCATTATCAGACCAATGCATGCATTTACAATCAAATTTCATACACCTGACAATGCACACTGGAGTGAGTGAGGTCTCTGAAGCAGAATGTACAAAAATGTTGTTAAAATGTCCACTTCATAAAGGATAAAAGACATTGAGTATGGAAGGCTGAAATAAAGTCATTGGTACAGTCACGGTTACACGTAGGCTACACACAGGTCACTGCAAGTTGCTAAACAAGAAGTATTACTTTAAGAGCAAGTGGCATGTCAGAAAATCCCGAAGCAGTGCGATTATGCAATTAACAACGGGGATTACACAGAAGCGCGGATTGTTATTAAACTGAGATGACCAAACAAGTACATATCCTAACTTTATTTACTTACAATCCAAATAAGATCTTTGTCATGTACTTACATAATATCAAAAAGTTATTTTAAGTAACTACACAGCTTATCTTCAGACAGTTAACAACTAGATTACTCTGGAAAACCCCGCAAGAGAACATGCAGCTTGTATCAAACCATTGTTTTCTGGTTTTAGAACTGAATCTGTACCAGACTGAGGATTCTGGTACATTTGATATGTACTGTAAGCTTCATTTCCACTTTACATATACATCAACTGGCAACACATGTAATATTGCAGATCACATGCAACCTTTAAGTAATTGCTCTAAAATAATTTCAAATCTGATATTCCACCTGGCAATAGAAGGCTTTAAAGCTGGCAGCTGTTATTTTATGTTAGTATTAGTACTTTAGGGCTGGGTGTACCCAGTGGGCAGCATGGCATGCTGGGCAGGTGCCAGTCTTGTATATAGTGTAAATAGTTGTACTGTATATAGTTAGAGTATATTGGGCTGTGATTGTGTTGTATTGTAGTGTAGTGTCATGTATAGTGTTCAGTGTTATGTGTTGTAAATAGAGTAAGTGTGTGTGTGTGTGTGTCCACAATGTGTTGTTAGAACAGTCGGGACGGTCAGCACAGTGGGCAGAGCATGTTGGTGTGTAAGGTAGGGCTTTCAGGGAGGTGTTAGTTCCACCAGAGTGCTGAAAATAAGAGAGCACCCCAATTCAACCGAAGCCACCTTGTTTCATGACTAGGGTTGCAAAGGAGTGGAAAATTTTCGGAAACTTTCCATTCCATGGGAAGTTAAGATGGGAAATTTTGGAAATAGTCCAAGTTGAAAACTGTCCATGAGAATTAATGGGAATATATGGGAATTAATGGGAACATTTCCAGAATTTTGCAACCATACCTGTGACTGCCACCGTCACGAAGCCTGGGTCTGTCATGCTACAGTACGCATGATAATGCTGACATGTTAATCCTACACTAATGTGTTGTCACGTCCGACACAAAAATGATGGATTATTGCTGGTAATTTTGAAAAGGCACATACAGCATATGCTGTAACATATGTAAATTTAGAAGCTGTATGATGTTCTAACAAATGTAATGCAGTTTCATGGTGAAATTTCAGGTTAATTTCTGGTTTACCCATTACAAAAATAGATTTTTCCATTACCTTAGTGCCTGCACCAACTTAAAAAATGTGTGTATCTTAAAATAACAGCCCAAAGGGCATTCAGAGCCAGATCTAGCAAAGTGGCTAAACAAGTCTGAGGTATGGTTCTAAATTACAAAAAATGGTAACAAAACACCACCTCTTTGTCATTGTAAATCAAGTTTAAGGGTAACAGTTCAGTCACTGTATAACAACACAAAAACGCTTTAGAATTTTTGTAAAAGGCAACATTAAATCCTTGAAAGAATTGTGAATGAGCAAGGTTCCACAAACTATAACTAACGATGACATTTAATATAAATTTGATTTTTGATGTTTTGATAAACATTGCAATAAGCATAAAAAGCTGATTTAATGGAAAACTGAATTAACTGAACTGTGTCTTTTTGGTCTAATGGATGTACCTACACAATTAACACAAATGTGATGCCTCGTTACAAATATCATAGAAGAATAAGAACCTTCCAGACATTCCATGCCTTCAGAAACGTTTCAACACCCAAAGCCTTTGGTCAGGATGAGGATCTACTTTACTGGCTGAGTACACTGAAATTAGAATGTGAATTGGTCAATAAATAAGGTTCCTCTCAAAAACAAAACAAAACAAAAAACCCTGATACAGCTGGGGATGAAGAGAACAAACAGGAATTTAAATAAGAAAACAACAGGAAATAATCAAATGTAAACAACATGCAATTCCTTAATACAATTCTAAACAAACCACATCTTTCAGTGCTGTTTGGGATATTGCTCTAAATTGCATGTCCTCACTATGTTACGCGAATGTGCTCTGGGTTTCATGGATTTTGCCTCAGTGCAAAGCCATTACAGGGCGGCTTCCCATCCAAGTGTTCTGCATTTTCATGGTCAGTGGTTCCCAAAGCCTGCCACAGGACCGTGCACTAAAGAATGTCATCATCCATGAGATAACACTTCTGTCAAAGTATGTAATGCTAAAAGTGAACACAAAAGAACATTCTAAGTACTGTATGCCTCATTTCCATAGTCAAATCTAAAATTATTTCTAATAAGATAATCCACCTGGCAGTAGAAGGCTTTAAAGCTGGCAGTTGTTAATTTATGTTAGTATTAATACTACAGCGCTGGGCGTACTCATCAGGCAGTGTGGCATGCTGGGTCGGTGCCAGCCTTGTAAATAATGCATATAGTTGTGTATACTTTGTGCCTGTTGTGTTGTGATTGTGTTGTATTGTAGTGTGATGTATAGCATTCAATGATATGTGTTGTATATAGAGTGTGTGTTTGCCCACCATATGCTGTTGTAAAAGTGTGTCACTGTGTGAGCAAATTGGTGCTTGAGGGTTGTGTTCAGGTTGTTGGGGGGCTGAAAATAAAAGAGCACCCCAGTTCAACTAAAAGCCACCTCATCTTATGATTGCACGCTGTCGCGATGCCTGGGTCTGCATTGCCTCGTCCAACACAAAAATGTTAGATTATTACTGCTTTAAGGTTGAAAAGGCACATATCGCATATGCTGTAACAGGCACGAGGCCTTTTCTGATGTAAATTTAGAAGCTGTACAATGCTCTAACAAATGTAATGCAGTTTCATAGTGACATTTAAGGTGAATTTCAGGTTTACCCATTACATATGCTACGGCCTTAAAACTGTGTGTTTTTATTTTATTGTTTAAGTTGGGCTTCAATTGCTTAATTTGGCTGACTGACTACAGCTGAAAATGGATTAAATCACACTCACGGATAACCCTGCCTTTGACTTTAAATAGTCCACATAAAAAGGCTTGAAGGCCTCACTTTCTGGTTGCTTGTGAAAGCTAAGAGTCATAAAAGACTATGATTTGGAGGTGTGTGTTCAGTTCATCTATCATGTGGATTCAGGTCCTTGTATTGTTTAGATTTTTGGGAGGGTAGTTGTACTAATTGTTTTTTTCCAGGTATAGATCAGAGTAGCGTATTAGGTGTGGAAAACATTTTCTTGGCCATTTTCTTGTTCTGGTTATGGAGTAGGTAAAAGCGTTTTTCCTTTGAGGTAAATTCTTTCATTTATACCGAGTCATACTTCTCTTTCTCCTTTCTCCCAATGAAAAGTGCCCCAGTTAAGTATCACTTGGCTCTGTATGGGTGTTCTCTCTGGGCAGAACGTTTAGGGTTCATTTTCCCATATCTTTTATGCCTGGCCTCTTTCCCTCTAATCTAGACTATATGTTAGACTTTTCTTAAAAGGTGTCGTAACACATAGATAACACTACCCCGATTAAACTTTTCCTCCAGAGATAAATTTTTTCCATTACCCATGAGCTTGCACCAACTTGAAAAAGAAAACAAATGTTAAAATAACAGGCCAAATGAAAGTCAGAGCCAGATTTAATAAAGTGCCTAAACAAGTTTGAGTTAGGATTTGTTTTAAAACAAATTGTTTTTTTTTTTTTTGTCTTTTTTAAAATAAAATAAAAAAAAAATGATAACAGACAACCACCTCTTTGTCATGGTAAATCAGATTTGGTCAGGATGAGAATCTACTTTATTGGCTGAGTACTTTGAAATTAGAATGTAAATTGGTCAATAAATAAGGTTCCTCTCAAAAACAAAAACAAAACAAAAGATGAAGAGAACAAATAGGAATTTAAATAAGAAAACAGGAAATAATCAAATGTAAACAACATGCAATTCCTTAATACAATTCTAAACAAACTGCACATCTTTCAGTGCTGTTTGGGATATTGCTTTAAATTGCATGTCCTCACTATGTTACACGAATGTGCTCTGGGTTTCATGGATTTTGCCTCAGGGCAAAGCCATTACAGGGCGGCTTCCCATCCAGTGTTCAGCGTTTTAATGCTCGGTGCTTCCCAAAGCCTGTCACGGGACCGTGCACTAAAGAATTCCATGAGATTAAATGCTGTTCTTTTGGTCAAGATACACAAAAATAAAATAGCAATCTAAGACCCGCGAGAACAGATTATGGATAAATGGTATCAAAACTATTTCAAAGACATCAAAACATTTTTAGCAACTTTTCAGAGTTCTAAAGGAAGGCAAGGTCTTGGAAACCAATGGCTAAGTCCAATAACCTGTAAGGCATTCTGGGGAAAGGGTTGTTATGACAAGTAATGTCTCTGTCTGCGAAAAACTCCCATCCCAGTCTACAGGACTCATCCACTTGCCTGTGACAACTTCCAGATGTGGTTCACAGGCCATTATTTGTTCATGAATGACAGAATGCTTTAGTATTAGGGGAAATTGCGTTAAACATAAAGAAACTAACAATAGCTAAGAGGACAATCATGGTGATGCAATAAACCTGGTGGAAACAAAGCCACTTCCTGCACAGCAGCATTCTCAGCTCTGCCTGTTCTTATTCAGTTTCGATTGTGTCACTCGGAAAATGATACACACCACATTTGGGTCATTAACTTGTGAAATCAGTCGACTTCATGGACAATGGCAGCATCTGAGGCTATTTCCTAAAGGCCAGTGTTCTGCCATTTTTTGCTACCTTGCTGGAATTTGCTACCATAGCAGACATCTTCAGTTATATCTGTCAGTTTTTGTTACTTTTCCAAAATATCCCACCTATAGTCTTGAATGAACATCTGTATAAGCATTTATGCTATCAAAATAATTGTCCTGTACTTTAAATAGAGATGCAATCAGAAACAGTTACTTATAATTTTCAGTGTGGCAACAGTTTTTTACAAGTAGTTCTATGCTGCCAAAATCCTACCTATATACCTATAGGTTTCAGCAGGGTAGCAGTTTTTCTTTTTAGCTTATAAAGAAGTGTAATTCCAGGGTCAGAATGTCATGTCGAACAATTGTAGCTCCACGTTAAACAGAAGCTGTTTAAATTGTGTTAGCCGTTATTGAAATCAAATATTTTGACTTTAATTAAAGCAAAAACCACAATTTAAAGTCGTCTAAACAAGCAAAACAAAAGCACGTGTGCCGTCAAGTTTGATGGTAAAATCAGGTCCCATATTTACAGAATTTGGACGAATACAAGCAATAAATTAATCACCTGTATTGTTTGTAATATATATATATATATAAACAGACAAAATATGAATAACACCAAATTAAACTGCAAAAGGTAGCAAAAATTTTCAGGCATTTTAAATTATAATATTGATTTACGCATGTGCTGAAGCTTTTGGGAGCAGTTTGGGTAGGGCAGAACATCTGTTCATACTTCTCCACACGTGGACATGGGCATACACATATGATGCAATTGACGTAAATGCATTTAATTTGCGGTTGAACGCTTGCAGCACCAAGATTTTGGCTGCATCTGAAATTGCACACTTCAAAACTATGTTGTGCAAAAATAGTGCACAAGACAGTGTGCCTGAAGCCATAGTGCACATTGCTTAGTGCCAAAGGAAGTTCCTGGATGGCACCCTACATCTGGTCAAAACCCAAAGTATGTGAATACTACACTATTGAAATCCACTCTCAATCTATATTCCACTGAATTTGTAATAATGAAAGAAAAACTTACCACTACATTCCATTGTATGATTTTTCTCTGCGGAAATGTAGCCTTAATTTAAACATCTACTGGCATGACAGGAAGTAAACAATGTTAATATTTTAAGGTGAAGTTCTTTTTAATTAATGGCACCTATAATCATATTGAAGCCCTTACCTCTATCTCATCACATCTTAGACTATTACAGGAATCATATATCATGACATTAATTTTCATAAATTGTATCTAATTATAAATATACATTTCAATCTGCTTCATCATAAAAATGGAGTGTAAAAAGGATCTTTGAAAACAGCTGCATTACAGACCCCTAAATATGAAAGCAAAGGAAAAGGTGAAGAGAAAATATAGCTAAATATGTGGAACAGAAGAAAAGACGCCACCATCTGATACTGAAGGCCCATCTGCAGAAATCACAAACAGACCAAGCAAACAGCTTACAGTCACAACAATAAGCCTCTCTATCTCAACACCCATTTCTATAAGAAACACTATATCTAAACTAAGGGACCATGTAAAATGAAATATTCTACAATGTTCATTAATGATAATATATGAATCATCCCCCCGTAATACACATTTCATTACTGCAACATTTTGTATAATTCTTAAAAGGACTCTCAAGACTGACTCAAATTATACAAGTTCATTGTCTGTAATTTATTTCTGTAATAAAAGTATTTAAATCAAATACAGGGTAAGTGTTACAGAGGCGACACAAAGCAACTGAGCAAAAAATGTACAACTTATATAAATTATTATTTATTGTGGGCTTCATTCAATATAGTTGAAAGATTTAAAACAGTTTATGTAGTTTGTGTTTTATTTGATCTTGAAACAGTTGCCTGCTTTTCAGTACTATATGGACATTTACCGACGCCGACAATTTGGCAAGCCCTGGTGATTACTGCACACGTGCATGTGCTGCATAATTGCAAATACATCCCGATGTAATACCATGTGGCTCTAGTTGAGATTTTTGGATACCTATTTAGGGGAAAAGTGGCAAGAAAATCATTAAGTCAGAGCATAACTTTAATATACCTAAAAAGATTGTCAATTGTTCAACACATAGAATATACACTGCATTTTACTGTAACATTTTTTAAAAAGTTTGAGAGAATGACCCATTGACCCAGTTAGGATCAACTTCCCATAACAAACTGTATTATGACTTTGTATATGTTGGGAGAGACTTAGACATAAATCTTAGTACATAAGATTTTACCTTGTAAACATGTTTACATTGCTTATCAGCATGACAGCCATCTTCAGTAACTTTCCTCAGTCCCTGGCATATGTGATCTCAAGTACGGGTAGCTCTCACTTTAGTTGAGCAATAATCACTTAATCTCCAAGATCTGTGGACTGCATTACCAAAGGATCTAGATAGCAGATTGAAAAACAAGCAGAACCAGACCCAGTTCCGGCTTTCTATTGCTGGGAGGGCCACAACAGTATCTGGGTGGGGAGGGGGGGATTTAGCAGATTTAATAGGTTAACCATGTGGGTGAAGCTTGTTTGGAGCCAAGCCTGTGAAAACCACACAGATTAAGAGGTCACACTTAGTTTGAATGTGGTTTAAGCGTAGTCTGGATTTACTGATTTATATTTTACACACAGACTCATAATCCAAACAAGCCATTTTGAGGAAAAGAGGTTCTCATAATTGCACATTATACATTTCTGAGGTAAAGCCAAACTCCCCTGGTAAAGAAAAGAAACAAGAAGATGCACATAACAAAATAAAGCCTGTTAAAGTCCCCAGAAAATGTGCCCTAACTCTCTATCTCTCAAAACTTCAGGCCAGACCTTTCTGAAAAGACACCATGTCATTTGGAGACAAAACAACAAAACCACAAGGCAGGGCTACTTCAGAGAGAATGCAATACAACCCATTTATGTTTAAAACTAAAGTAACAGCTTCTCACTGCTAAGTTTTGCTCTAAATATTTTATTCATCATATTGGGAAAAAAAAATCAAGAAATGCTTGACCTCCTCTACTCATTGTTTATACAGAAACTGGACACAAACACTGCTTCTCAGGATGATGAGGATCCAGGAAATGTTTGGAAATGGGTCAGTTGTATAATAAGTAATTATCTGCAACAAACACTTTCAGTATTGCAACATCAAATGTACCAAAACAAAACATCATGACAGTAATACTGTAGTATTATACTAGTATATACAATACATGCCAGAAGTCTGGGCCCACCCCTCAATATCTAACAAAATAAATGATGCATTGCTTTTTCAAACTTTTATTACAAGAAAATATTAGAAATACTGAAATGTAACTGGTTTCGAAGTGTATATAATAATATAACAATTTACTATGCATTGTAAGTGCAATTTATTGAATGTGAGTGCCTGAGTATGAGTTTAATCAAAATAACCACCCCTTGCCTTAATCACAGCAGCAGAGATTCACAGCATCCTTTCCAGAAATCTTTGGAAATAACTTGTGTCCAAACCTTCCCAGCGCCTTTTCACGCTTGCATGTGGATCAGAAGAAAAGACGCCACCATCTGACACTGAAGGCCCATTTGCAGAAATCGCTAACAGATTAAGCAAACAGCTTAAAGTCACAACAATAAGCCCCTCTATCTCAACACCCATTTCTAAAAGAAAGACTATATCTAGGTTATTGGCCCAACTTGTCCCATGGATGAAATTTCATCCATCAACAGAACCTGCTCCCAGTCCTGAATACTCCAGGGTTTGTGTTGTTTAGTCTATAATAGTCTCTTTTTCTTATTAACACAACTAAGTAATTGTGGTTTTCTGGCAGCAACTCTGCAGTCCAGTTGCTCTCAGTCTTTGCTTGAATATATCAAGAGATTCCAGTTTCCCTCTGTTCATATTAATCACAATCATCAAACCATTTCTGTCATCTTCCAATCTTCCAACGAAGTGTTGATTTTCAGCCTTTGATGTTACTTTCCTTGCCCATTGTTAGCTGTGCCTTTCTATTAAGTGTATAAATAAGAATTTTTGATAAATATTTGCTATCAGCTGTGATACAGTATAACAGATGACAGAAACAAGAAGCAGACAGTGTTGTACAGTGCAGTATATTGTTTAATTTTTAGAAAATCCAAGAGTGGGCCCAAACTTCTGGCCTGTAGTGTATTACACAAGCAAGGAATAACAAACAAAATCACAAGAGCTGCATTATCACTCATGCTGGTGTGCCATTTAGTAGCAGAAAGAAGCATTCACTACAATACAGTACAGTACTACAATAGAATCAGCACTAGTGGAACTATTCTGGTCAGCTATCAAGAAGTTTATCTACAAAAATATACTTTCGCAAATGGAACAGGACAATATTCAGTAAACCAGTATGGGGTAGTTAATCAGGTTGTGGAATTTCTGGAAAGCAACTAAGTTTAAGCTTTTAGCTTATCTAATTTTCTGCGTTCCTATGGAAAAATATTAGGTAATGCTTTACATTAACTGCACCTTCATAATGCATTTCTAATACATTCATAGAACATTCGGTGCACCTTATAATGCATTTCTAATACATTCATAGAACATTCGGTGCACCTTATAATGCATTTCTAATACATTCATAGAACATTCGGTGCACCTTATAAAACATTTCTAATACATTCATAGAACATTCG
>JAODJU010000095.1:12530083-12541749 GCA_026776725.1 Gnathonemus echidnorhynchus | reverse complement strand
ATAGACAGCTGCAAACTGCAGCAGGGTCTCCCCATCGCGCTCCAGGGATACTTCAAGGAAGTCGCGGTTCCTGGAACAGAAACGAATGTATGATCACACAGAGGGACGACAGCACATAGGAATGCAGATGGTTGGGAATTCACTGCAAAATGTCAGCAGACAAGCTGTTCAAGGCATCATCCATTACCGCCACAGTGTAGGAAAAGCAGGAACCCAACAGAAAGGTTATGGTTCATGCAGTGTTGTAGTACACAAGTCCATTCTTGGTCTTAAGATCCCTTTTTTCACTGACTGTCTTATCTCAGAACTGAAAACATTTCAACTCGGTCTTGGACTACAGTGGACAGAAGTGATGTCTTATTTCTCCTCCTTTCGCAGTAATGGTACACATTAATAAAATACTATTAATAAAATAAGATAAAATAGATCTAGTATTCACCTTCATTGTATTAAATATATATTGATCTATTTTATTTTTGAAAAGATGGGCAGAGTACAACGCTACCTTGGAAAACCCTTCGGAATAGACAAGATGCCATTATTCGATGTGGCTACATTACATAAGTGTTTTTCTCACATTCAAGCACAACGCTATAGAGCAAACTCTAAACTGCTCAGTCCAATAGATATTGTTAGTACCAGAATGAGCGCGGTCATCATTTAAGTCTCACGTGGTTAGTTCTCCCCAGAAGCTCATGCAAGTTACACAAGTATAACCTTAGCTGCTGTTTTTATGCTGTGTATATGAGTACTTTGACTGGTCTTCCTTCTTTCATTTGCTTTACATGCATCAGGTCTCACTTATAGAAAAGAAAAAAAAGGCATACTCAAATATACCACAGACCATTTCTTCTTTTTTTGTTTTTATCCAAAACATTAGTGAGCTTACAAAATTGAAGGGGAAAGAAAGAATTCCCCCTCCGGAAAGAGATACCACACGTCCTGCATATTATGGGATCGGACATTGGAAAAATAAAATACCGTGAATAATGACAGGGAAATAATAGTCTGTATATTTTCAGTACAGACACAACCATCGTAGCTCATACAGAAATATATAATAAACAGCAAAAATATAAATTCATTCTCTCACACCATACACGCACACACAGTAAGTATAACTAACAAAAACTAGAACTCTTACATACGCCTTTTTACACATCTTTCGCCCTGATTAGTGGTTCACATGAAAATTTGATCAGGTTACCTGTGGTATAGTGCTCGGTCTTCACTCAGACTTGATACAGTGATGGGGACCAAAACCCCTAGGTTCACGTTTCATTCTAGCCAACCTCGACAATGTTGAACTATTTACCTGAGTGTCTTATACACCACCTCCTCCACCTTTAGGCCAAAGAGCTCCTTGGCAGCATGCTTGAAGATGTGTTCCAGAAAGCCCTCTGAACTTCTGCCTTCATGCCGCATTAAGTTTTCCTCATGAAACTCCCCTAGCCTTCAAAACCATTGAGATTGAAATGGCACATCACCCAGAGAGAAGAGACAGAAGCCTTCAGGTAGAGTTTGACAGTCTTCGCGATGCATTGGCAGGGGTCATATAACAACTCACACATGATCTAGAGGTACAGAGTCCACATCTTCAACCAAAACTCCCTTCTCCTCCATCATGCGGAGAACCTCACCTGAATTGAGTCATGTAAAACAAACATCCAAACACAAATTGTTAGTATGGAACATGTAGTCAGTCAGGAACCACTCTCAAAATACATGAAATCATACGTAATCTATTGGGAAGTCCAAACTAAAGCTGGGTGAAATGGCAAAATATTTTATCATGATAATTTTTTTAATATCAGTCGATATAACTATCACAATATAATTTAAGCAATTATTTCTTTACTCCAATTTTTCATATATTCCTTAGAATTCCCCTTTACCAAATTCAGAACATATAAAAGGCAACAAATTGACTGGACTGCAAACAGATTTATTTTAATAACTGAATCATACAAAAATAAACTGGTCTTTAGGTGCAATGTTATAGTTTTGATTGTATTAGTTTTTTTTTTTTTTTTAATTACTTTCAATTTTCATTAGAAATCCAGGGTAGTTTTAGTTTCCAGTGCTCCACTAACTCTATCAACCTTGCTATGCATTTATAGGTTATTCCTTCTTAAATGACTAACTACCATGTGACTAGTTGGAACTGTATTCGTTGTTTGATAACTCGCATCACAGAAATGTCCATTATTGACAGTTTATTGAAATTTCTTGTTTTCTTATTTAAATTTCATGTGATAAGTTGTATACCGTTTATATCGCCTAACCCATGTCACGATCACCATTTTTTTGATTAAACAGGCATATGGCACTGAGCCCAACCTGAGGTGAGCACACAGTCAACATCCTGAGTCTCCAGCAGGTTGCTGTAGAACTCGTCTCTGACAGCCTCCAGCTTCTTGTCAAAGCAGGGGGCCACTACTACGTGGTACACCTTGTCCGGGGACAGCTTCTGAAATGGCATAACACAGGCTTGTCAGTGTAAAGAAATACACTATATGGTCAAAAATATATGGATACTCCTATTAATTAGAGGAATTTCCAAATTAAGCCACACACAATGCTGACACAGGTCTATAACAAAGCACACAGTCACACAGTCTCCTACAACAAACATCAGTAGCAGAATGAGTGATTCTACAGAAGCGGTTAGTGACTTTCCACTTGGCACCATCATAGGATGGCATCTTTCCAACAACTGAGTTTGTCACATTTCTGCCCTGTTATTACTACCCTGGTCAACCACAACAATGTGATTGTGAAGGTTAAAATGTCTAGGTTCAGTTCAGTTGTGAAGCCACAGACCACACAAACTCACAGGAAGGATCACCCAACAGATCACCCAGCTTCAATACCCATGTTGAAAGGCAGCAAATCCCATGAGCAATGTTTCAACATCTAATGGAAAGCCTTCCCAGAAGAGCAGAGGCATTATAGCAACAATGCGCACACCAACTTCATATTGATTTCCTGAGTTTCATAATGGGATGTTGGCTAAGCTGGTATTCATATATTTTTGGCCAAATAGTGCATCTTCCCCAACTGTAACTGAAAATATATACATTATATATATGTAGTGCATAAATGTAAATTATTAACATATAGTTTTGTTGTTATAGGGACGGCAACCATGGTTAACAGTTCAACTGGCAGACTATGAAACAGCGATATAGTAACATCAACATTAAACAGTTTCACTAGGTGACAAAAGACCAGACTTGGCAGCAAGCAGCTATAATTAGTGAACTGATTTTTAAAT
Source organism: Gnathonemus echidnorhynchus (assembly GCA_026776725.1). Taxonomy (NCBI): domain Eukaryota; kingdom Metazoa; phylum Chordata; class Actinopteri; order Osteoglossiformes; family Mormyridae; genus Gnathonemus; species Gnathonemus echidnorhynchus. The sequence continues at coordinate 12,538,472 of JAODJU010000095.1, read as the reverse complement.
ACAGCCAAGCATGTTTAGAGAATATCTGTAGAGCCGACAGATAATTGCATTGTTTGTAGTTGTTATTCACCTATGGATGTGGGAGAACTGACTTGTTTTTTGAGCATGTTAGCTGGGGAAGTATTTTGGCTTGCTTCCTTACAGGTAATGTCTCTGTAATTTCCCTGAGATTAAACAGGGTTATAAGACCTTGCATTATGAATGAACACATCATATGTTCAGGAAACTATGAACTGTCTGAGCTGCAGCCAGAGGAAATTCAATGTTCAAAGGGGAATTTCTTCAAAATTACATAATGGCTTGTATTGTTCCTTATGTTTTCAGTCACTGGAATTCACAACAAAGACTTGCAATAAATAAGGAAAATCCAAATAAAAGACCTGCTGCTGTGTGAAGAAGTCTTTGACAAGAGACCCCATGATCTGCTGAGGTGACTTTGCTGTGCATATGAGTGGTGTAACCAGACTGCCCAAGACCCGCTCTGCATAGCGAATCCATCCTGCAGAGAAAAACACACACACACACAAAAAAAAAAAAAAAAATACAGGCATGCAGTAAATGAGACCAGAGGTTTTGTGAGAAAGTGTGGAACACACAAACTGGGTGCAGAGATGTCCTGCAACGTGACGGCACTATCTTCCAAAGGACAGACGTGAACCTGCCCCACCAAGCATATCTCTGATCCTCAGGACCCCAGCACTATCTCTGAGCTGTGTACTACCTTCCGGCAGCTCTGTGCTTATGCTAACTTAAAAAGCAGCTTTGGGGGCTGTCTGGCTTTCAGTAAGCAGTTCATCTAAACCAGAGAGACACAAGGACATTCTACTAATAATTAAAAAAGACTCAGTACAAAAAATGTGGACTTTGACAAAACAGCACTGCTTTCAAGCTGATTGTGCTCAAGTATTGAGTGATAACTGGGTGTTCAGTTGTAATACAGTCTCAGGCTCCTATTGTATGATTAACAGCAAATTCAAAGCAAATTCAGTTAAGCCAATCCAAAACGGCACGTTGAACAAATTCAGTCTAGTCAGGGAAATGGTTTAAATTCAGCATTTAATCAGGCTTGATAACATCTAAAGAAAGGTGGGTGAGCAAATCTGGGATGCTTCGAGGAAGCAGAGTGAACGTCAAAACACCTACAGAATATATCCTGCGTGTGTTGGCAGTCTGAAAGCATTTATTATATGGGGATATTTGAGAGTGATAGCTGACCTGGACAAGATGAGGTAAACATGGGAAGAGCATTGCTATCATGGTGCCTGCGGCGGAACCTCTGAATAAAGTCATTCTGGCTCTCCAAGATGCTGAAGCCAGCGGCCACCGTGGTGTCAAAGACATAGTGCACACCTGGGAGAGAAATGGGAAAACTGGTGGCTCACATTCACCTGCAGGAAAGCTCGCACTCCTACCCACACAGAGAGCAGCTGAGCCATTGTAAAGCCTACATTATTCATAGTAATTATACTGTCCTTTACGTTAAATACAACACCAGCACACAGATATAGAATAACATTGCAAAAAAGTGGAGTTAATACTACCAACCCTGGCCTATTGTGTTGCTAATCTAATTCCCCCACAGACGTATCTCTGCGTGTTACTGACCCAAGCTTTTCAAGAAGCCACAGAGCTTCTGCGCGGCCTGTGGGACGTCCAGATGGAATTTGACGGAAAAGAAGGGAAGAGACTGGGGGCACACAGACACCGCCAACACTTTGTGTTTGGAGGCATCGCACCTCTGATGTCAGAGAAGGGGGGGAAAAACACAAAAAGCACATAAACCAAGGACCTGGCCAAGAAGCTTGTTTGAGTAACTATATAAACACAGCCATTATTTCCAGGTGTATGAGTCCAAGCTGACAGTGCCTCGGATGACCATAATGTAAACAGAACTCATGTGGGATGACGCTGCGTAATACTGCACCTTGTTGAGGCTCAGAACCTTGTAGATCTCCTGCAGGTTTTGCTGCGAGATGCGCTGGCTCTCTTCATCTGAGACGCAGCGGTCGCAGGACAGACAGGCACTCAGCAACACCGGCTGCTTCGGGTCCTCTTCATTCGCCTACAGCGGAGATGCGAAGAGGGAGTGACCATTTGTGTCTCCAACCAGAACAGAGCAGACCATTAACATCAGGATAAAAACGTGTAAGCTTTGTAAATAATTTTATCCCACATAATGTAACAACCCTGCAAAATCAAATACTATGTGTGTTAAATGAGGGGAAACCCAAAAATGTGCAGGGCTCTGGCCCCCCAGGACAGAATGCAGGCACCCTTGCTGTATACTGTAGCAATACAATGACAATAATCTACCACATACCTCACCATTGACCTCTGTTTTTTCTGGAGGGGAATCTTGATTTTCATTACTCTGCTTCTTGCTGCACTGCCATTAATAATGTTATTGTTACTTAACAAAACTATACAGAGCAACATGTAAAGAGAAGCACTTGCATTTTTTTCAATGTATCTACATGACTGACCAGAAGGAGTTAAATATCTGTTAATAATCTGTTTTCCCAAACATTGCAAACTTAGTCTAACGGCTTGCTTTGATATAAAGCGCAGAAATCTTTGAGCAGTCAGAACAGGAAATGTAGGTCTCACCTGTTTCGTGCAGTTCTCACACTTTTCCTTTCGCTTGCCAATTGCAACTTCTGACATGTTTCTCACATAACCTATCAAAACAGGTCGGCTATAATAGGTGCATGGTAGTCGTTTTAAGAACAACGTTTCAGTTTGGTATGAACCAAGGGGGACATGCCCCCCTCCCCCATAATTAATTTGGCTTCATTCATCCTCCCAATAAACAGGTCGTTGTATATAAGTTATTAAATTGTGTCCCCCTTTCCCCCCATCTCAAACTCTCCTACGCCACTGGTAAAAACCAAAGCCGGATGTCTGAGTTTTTAACTCAACCCCAAGGATGTCTCCATTTTTCGGCTAGACAGCTATCCGGGATGATAAACTGAAGGTCATTAAAACGTCTGTCGTGACGATTTAAAAGGGAAAATCCACTTCAGTTAACGGAGGTGTACGAGAAATAAATAAATCAATTATATGCAAAACAATAACAGGAAGAGGACGAAAAACTACCCAAACCTTCCCGTCTGAATTAAACGGAGTCATAGGATTATGAAAACAGAATAATTATGTTACAAATGGATACAAGAAGTTAGGCGACTCTACAAATTCACGGTCCTAAGTTAAGTAATAACCCATAAATACTTATTTGGTCGGCAACGAGGTGAGTATGAACTGGCACCAACTCAATAAAACACCGCTACTTATATTGAAAAAGTATTACCGAGGTTAAAATACCACTCCGTGAACAATATTCTTCATTTCCAAGAACAGAATTTTGGTTTCTCAGTAGCTTATTTTATTATAGGCCAAAAAGAAAATGGTCTGTATGTCTTTGCCTCAGGTGACCCCTATGACAGCGCTGTGCCGCATTGCGAGTAGAATAACACACGAAATAAAGTGTTTTAATGAAATGAATAAAACACGACACTCACCAAGTTTGGTGGACGAAACACTTGTTTTACAATAAGAAAAAACGAAAAGGTCACTGCTCTATTTGTCTGAAGGTGTGCGTGAGGGAAAGCATCGGTTAGCTAGCTGCGGGCACAACTGCTGACCGGTAATACGATTTTTCCGCTTGGTTTTCCGAAGGCTGTCTCTAAACCCGGGGCAGCCAAAAACTTATCCTACAGTGAGCCTACAGCACTCATCTAGGTCTGAGACGGACTCTGGGCAGCAGTGCGCTACGGCACAACCAAGTCTCCGGTAACAGCAAGTCACACCGTACGACTCCATTGTGCCCCGCTTCCCATCACAGGGCGCATGCGCAGTCATAGCATTTCGGTCAGACCGGCGTTCTTTTGGGGGGTTTTTGTTTTTAACTCTTTGTGTTCTTTTAGATCGCGAAAAAACAGTACATAATTAAAAGCACCCCGAGACTTAAACAGCATGTTAAGTAACGTGAAGGGAAAATACATCGACAACAACATAATGCATGCATAACATTCAAAGTATTACTCTGACTTAAGTGCCTTGTTACAGCGTTTCAGATTTTAAAGCTATCTGCGGGCACGCGCCGAGGAGGATGGGCTAACGATCGTCATCAGCCAATCAGAATACGAGTACTCGGGAAAGGAAGTAGAACCCGCCTAGTATGTTTTTCACGCTTCCCCATTTTCCCCAAGTCTCATAAAGAAATATTCTGACATCTGAATATTGTCCCGGATCTTTAAAAGGCAAGTTAAATAGTCAAAAATGTCGGTATTAACAATGTACAGACCTTCCGAGTATGGCTTGAAAAAGGCGATTATATATTTACTGGTCTTTATGTTGATCTTACTCAGAAATTGCAAGTGTATTATTAATAAGTTCAATTTTACTAGTTAGCTGGAAGGTAAGGAGGTAGCTTCACGTGACCTTTACCAAGTATTACTTTGCAAATATTGATCATAATCTACATATCCATATTCGGTATATTAGACTCGTCATTAAGCTATCATATCCGTTATAAAAGATAACACCAGAAGTAACTTTAATCAGGGGAAATCGAAAGGGTATATCACACCCTATATTTACTCTGCTTTCCACACCTAAATCATTAGGTACTGAAATACATCGTACAGGTTGTTTGCGTTCGAGGTTATTTCATATTCATATAACTCAGCAATGAATACATATATTTTCTATGTTTCCTATAGATGGGGTATATGACAGTGAAAACGCACACAGGCTCTCTGTTACATCTTACAAGGTCCCCCGGAATTCGCTCGTGGTCATTGCTCGTTGGTACGTTCCCTTTCATTGTCGCTCTCTTGGCTCTGTCTTTAGGCGATACATCCATTCATTTCATTCAGGAAGGTGGTGCAGATATATCCTATTATTTTTTTCTTGTACTTCCAGGTATAGCCTCGGTTGGTTTGGCAGCAGCCTACTACAGCTCAGGTGAAAGCATGTTTGTCAAACAAACGTGCAGTCTTCTCGAAAGTCTGCATATTTGCAATATGCTACAGAATGCTTTAATAACAAACCCAAAGTGTGATGTACTATTTCAATTGCCTCTTTGACTTTCAGATAGCATATTATGGAAGCTGTTCTATGTGGTAGGCTGTTTCTTTGTGGCTCTCCAGAACATGGAAGATTGGGAGGTAGGAGACTGCATCACACGTGAACTTGTCTGATAATCAGTAACCAAATGTATTTAACGTGATAGCTGGATTATTGCAATAGAATTTGACAAACAGATGTGGTACTGTCTTTTCCCCCTGTGGATTCACGTGTTGATTTTCTTATGGTTTTAGGAAGCTTTGTTCGACAAATCCAGTGGGCAGATAGAGCTGAAGACGTTTAGTTTATATGCCAGAATATTGACCCTTTGGAAGAAAGGTCGGGAGAGAGGTGAGCAGCACTTCCATCTGAGTGTCTGCCTGCCGTACCTGACGAGGCACAGCTCTGACCTGTTAGTCAGGTGCTTCTTGTCGTCTGCCCAAGAACAGAGCGGAACATAAAGGTTTTTTTTATCTCCTTCCTCCATTCTTCCTTCAGTGGTGCTGCCCTTGCGATACCTGCGGGATGTCACCGTTGAGGAGGAGAAAGTTCGCTACCTAGGAAAAGGTTACCTTGTGGTGCTGCGCCTGGCTACAGGCATCTCACACCCACTCACGCAGAGTGCCACTCTGGGTGGACGCAGGTACGCACCTACTGGACGTGTTTCTGGGTGATAATAATTTGGGCTTTGCCCGGGTGTAACTAAGTACTGCCAAGAATGTGCCTGTCTCTGTGCATATGTGTACACAGGCGTACTCAGTATTTAAACTGCACCAAGCTATACATGCCAAATTAATTTAATTCTGTTGAAGGTAACAAAGTAGTGATTGATAAGAATAATTTAACTCGGCTTAATCAATTGACTTTTTTCAATTCTTTACGTACCTGGTTTGATAGGATACACACCTGTTTCCACCTGAAATTTAGTTCACATAAATAACATAGGTACATTTGCAATTAGTTACTTAGCAGACTAAAGTGACATACAATGGAGAAAGCAGGTACTAGGTCATTTCTAAATGAACAAAGTTCTAGATAAATTGAGCACAAACAACCCATTAACTGTTGCAAGTATGAAATTAAGCTTTGAAAACCCACTTAGAAGGAAGCTGTGATATCAAGTTAAACGGCTTTCCTTATATCATTTCTGAAGTGATGTAGATGCAGTGGCCACGCTGCTGAAACGGTTTTTGGGACTTGAAGAGCCTAAACGGTTTCAACATGAAGATGATGATGGAGCAATGGATGATGCTGATGATTATAGCAGCGACTCGGATGATGATGAGGACCACTGACCTGCCTGTAATGCTCCAGTTACATTGTGGGAAATTTTGACGTCCAGTACGTAGATCAAAAACCACGAACTTTATTTACTCCATTGTACAACTCCCTACAGTTCTTCAATATATGCAGCACGTATTTAAAATTTTTAAATTGTTGCTGAAATGTATGGTTTATTTGCATATACTCTGTGCAGGAAATTAAGATGCATGACATGATTGATACAACTATCAATTATAGTGGTAGTTGACCAGATGGTTTCTGATCTTTACGTTACATGTTCATTAGTCAACTGCATGTGTCTCCAATATGTGGAATTGCCTTCTACTGCTAAAGCAACCCATTGGCCTTGGACCAGCTGCATGGGTCTAACTTCAGTACCTCAAGATGAGCAACTTTCCATTATGCACTAAAAGTCCAAAAGTGCATCAGAAATCATAAGAAAATCAAAAAATTGAAAGTGCATCAGAAAACGTGTTCACCGCTGCTTGCACAACGCCACGGCTGGGAAACTTGTTACAATACGGACCTCTGATGCCTACTCTAACTGAACATAGTGCATCTTTTTGGAAAACGAATGAAAGCACAGTTTTGTGTTTTTTTTCTAATGCAATGCTCAATGCTTTCTAATGTCAGAAATAAAAAAGTGATCAGTAGGGTCTGGGTAAAATTTAATATGTAAGATGGGTATGTTTTCATCGCTGCAATCAGTCAGACATACAGTCAAGTGCAGTTAGAAGCTTAACAACAGCGAGGTTAATGGTAGCTGTAAATATTGGTTATAATTTCAGACTGCTAGAAATGGAACTATTGGTTAAAAAGCCTTTTATTCAAATCAATATTTTACACAAGGATTTTACACTTAAAGCACCAGAATCCTTGGGTTTTCCACTATGAGTACTGTGGCTAAACTGCTAGGCTGCCAACTGCCCATATGCAAACATACATGTTATATGTATGCTCACATATAATAACTAAAGCATGAACCATAGAGCACAGGAAGGACAGGGGCTCCCGATGACCTCAGTAATAATGTCCTTAATTTTTAACTCCTAAAAATCACATGGGGTGAGGCGATAGTATTCTGTGCCTCTACTGAGGTCAATGCTCAGTGGTCCTATCATTCTCCATCTTTGGCCTCCTGGCCAGCAGGGGGCAGGCGAGTGTGATCCGGAAGCATCTCCTGGATAATGGCTTGCGTGTCTTGCAGCAGACTGCGGATGGGCTCCAGCAGCGCGCTAACATGCTGCTGGACCCACTCCTCTGCAGTGGCCTCTGGGAATAGCTGTGTCATCTCCATCCACAAGGCCTGGACCTTCTGCTCTACACTTGCCAGCAAGCTAATGGAAGGGAGGAGAATGAGTGTTTACATAATATCACCATAATTCCTTAACATTATGTGTACATTCACGGGGACATGGGGAATTCATATTGCAGGAAACTGCAGTTCGGTATTTTGGCATTATGTACTATGGTTCTGCAGGTCACGAAAGTGGACACGCTGGTGTTTTTCTTGCCAGAAGTTGAGCGTAAAATATGGTACAAAGGCAAACTGAAATTTCAGTTAATAAGCATTTTTGTTAAATGTTCAGTTTCCATGTAACTTCAAAATAGGTAGCTTATTCGCATCCCACACATAGCTAAAAATAGCTACATTTATTTCAGTGTTCAGTTTTCCTTTAAAAGTAGTTTAAGCCTCTGTACTGTGACTTAAGTGTGTTTTTTATGAATATAAATCTCTTACTGCTTAATTCTTTCCCATGGTTTAAATCTGTTTTTGAATTCTTGTTTATTAGAACAGAATAATAAAGGGTTAAACAGAGTGTGGTGGGATAGATCAGGGAGTAACACCAAACCCTATGGCAGGGTGGGCGACCCTGGTTCTGGACTGCGGCTATCCAGCAGGTTTCCCATCATACCCGGTGAGTTAGTCTCTGCCTGAGATCAGGTGTGGTCCATCAGAGACCAGTGGCCTGTACTACGAAGCGGGGTTACTGGCTTATCGGGGTAACTTGTCGGATTTAAGGTACCACAGTTTAAA
>JAODJU010000095.1:12503010-12521403 GCA_026776725.1 Gnathonemus echidnorhynchus | reverse complement strand
CCCCCCCCCCCTCCCTCTCTCTCTCATACACACACACAAAATGGGCAATTTATAGACACCACTTAGCGTATATGCATGTGTTTAAACTCTGGGAGGAAACTGGAGTATGCAGAAGAAGCCTCTGCAACACAAATAAATTAGTATTGAATCCCTATTGACCAGATAGAGTAGGTGATAAGCCACACCTGTATGGGGAGTGACTGGTAGCTCGCAGGACCTCCAGCTTCCCCTCGTAGGGAAACATGTCCTCATACTCCAACAGTAACCCATGGGCACCGAGCTGAGCAAACAGGGGTATCAGCTAGAGAGACGGGAATGAAAATGGGACACAAACAGCATGTGTTAAAGTAACTCCATGCTGATTTAAATTTGACGGCAGCTCTGTGGGCCACATAGATGGCATTTCTCCAAAATGTCATCTTTTCTGTCTACGTTTTTAGGCTTCCCAATGGAACTACCGTGTTTATTCTATTAAGTATTAAAAAGTGTCTCAGTTAATTTTAGCTTTTGATATAACAAAAATTGTTTCTGATAACGTTGATCATAATCACCCTAACCAGTGGATGGAAGATGGATGGACTGATGGATGATCATAACTGGACAACAACCAGAATTAGACATTAAATTTACGTCACCATCATGTAGACACAATTTTGAAGTGCAACTTATGTAAATGTGCTACCCTCCATTTCGTTGGTTCTTTCATTTTTCTACACGTGCACAAGTTCTTTCATGCATCTGCTTCCATGTCATGTCTCATGATATATGCAACATTGTGTTGTTTTTGTTAATAACACACACACACACATATTATATATATATATATATAAATTATATTATATATACTCAGATCCTGCCAGAATGATAGAGGAATATGTTTACAGAAGACAGATAATTCTAAAGCGTTTCACTTTTCATATTACTGACATCATCAGTCGCGGGCCCTTCAGGGCCGGATAATTCTTTAATAGTTAGCTGAAGGTACCTTTCGCAGGTATGCGATTCTGGGAGGAGCCCCTTTGAGATCCAAGTGAACTAATTTCTTTCCACTGCTCCATGGTGGGACGCTCATGTTATGTTAGCTGTGTGGATCTGAAATGCAGGGAAAGACAGTAGCCAGAGTTATTCAGTTTGAAAGCCAAGAAACAAACAAAAAAAAAAACTATCTATAAAAGTGATACAATGATGATTCACCGATCACTCCAATTTGCAGCATCTTTGAATGATAACATTAAATCCTTCTATGACATCATGCTGAGCTGATTCTTCCTCCCTCTTGCCTATAACATCTTATACTAATACATCCACATTATCTGCCACCCTCCAACTAATTTATTATTTTCCATTTTCTTCATGTGCACAAGTTCTTCCATGCATTTGGCTCCATGTCATGCCTCGTGTTACATGCAACACTGAGTTTTTGTTAATATTATACAAGAAAAAACATAACACTCAAATCCTGGCAGAATTACAGAGGAATATGTTCACAGAAGACAAAAAAAAATGCAGTGAAACCACAAACCTTCTGTTTTGCAAAATCTGCTGTTTTTAATGTTAAACCGAAATTAGAAGCAATTTATTCCATCAGATCTTTTAAAGAATGACATGCACCATGGATTCTATTAAAACCATTTCTTAATTTTCTTTATTCTTATTGGCGGTTCTATGTTACAAACATTAATTACGTCAGATAATAAAAAAAAAAAAAAGTTGCTACATCTTAATTGCTGCGTGTACCATTCTGTTTGGAATGGGGAACAGAACCTCGTAAGACAGGGATGGGCTTGGAAAAAACAAGCAGACGGACTTCCTTATCACAGCTTATGGAGGCTGGGCATAGAGCAGAACCAACTCACAAGGGACAAAACTAAGAAGTTTCGGTGAGGTCAAGAGACGAAACTAAATTTGGGTGTGTGCATTATTGATCAATTGAAAAGTAATGAGACCGATGCGACACTGTATTCAGGTTCACTGGAGTGATTGCCATTCATAAACAAATAGCAAACTGGGCAAACAAACTCCCACAGAGAAATTTAATGAAAAATTTATTTACTATAAAACACAGTCATTAAGATACCAGTATTTTATATGCAAGAAGAATGGAACCATTCTGCAGTTCTGTCATTAGAAGAGAGGGAAAGGATGGTTCTACAAAGACTATGGCAAATTAAATGTTAAAATGCAATAACTGAAATACGAATCAGTCAGGCATTTCTGTAAGAACAAACTTTGGTGAATAAGCAATAATAAAGATATTACGCATCTTCTCATAACCCACTCTTTACCAAATATCTAGCACATGATATTCTGAGCAATAAGCGCACGGCAATTACATTCATTAAGAACACCTATCAGTTGGCTAGCAAACAACATTAAAAAGAAAATCAAGTATACTTATTTAATAAGTAACCTAACAGAATTGTATCTATTGTTTATTTTCAGTTCAATATTTTCCCCTAGAATTGGGTAATATTTTTTCCATTTTTAGCATCTGATATACATTTTTTACCCTTGTATTATTAACTCTATTTCTGGCATTCTTACAAATATCCTATAATCTGGGAAATCCCCAGTGATCCAGAAAAGGTGTCATTGCCATGTCTTGGACAGCAGTAAGGTTGAAAAGACAAGACCCAACAGGAATTCACTACTCCAAAGCTCTTCGATATTCATTGCTGCCTTTTGTCCAAACATGAAAAACTTTGGAGCGTCAAGTGGGCATTTTATCATCTAGAACAGGGGTGGGAAATCTTATCCGCAAAGGGCTGGCATGTATGCAGGTATCTTGGAAAACCTGTAGGTCAGCTGTTCAAACCCAGGTGTAAGGACCCTTCAGCCAATCAGTCCCCTAATTAGTAATCTAATTAAGGAGCTACAGCGAAAACACACCGGCCCTTTGGGGATAAGATCGCCCACCCCTGATGTAGAAAGTATCCCACAGAGGACTGCTGTGGATGGAACAGAGCCCAGCGTTAGTAATACTGCAGCGCCCCCTCTGTCTTCACAAATGTTTTCCATCACCAACATTGGTTATACGAAATAAACTGGTTGTTATTGTTTGATAAACAATACCGTCTTCATTTTTACAACCAAGATGAATGTTAGATTTAAAAAGAAATCCAGATAATTCCAGAGGGTTCGCGAACTTTTCCCTCAAAACCACAAATGCTATCTGATAGCTAAGGGAATGTTAAAGGTAGTATAAATTAACCACAAAAAACTACGTATAATTAACATTTTGGTTTTTATTTTCATTAACAGTATTAATAATGCCGTTACACCAGACACGTAATTACAACCAGCTAAACACTACGAAGAGCTTGTTTACATTCCATTAACTCATTTCCTATCAAATATGAATGCATTTCTATTACATTGACGACAAGTAATAAGACGCTCTCTCTGGCAAACAATCTATCAGGTGTTGCGAAAAGAAACGTTTGTGATCCAGTTGAAAATATAATGCCTTACCCAGCGTAGCAAAAGGCAGTCTCTCAAAGCCTAGGTTATTTCCTGGCTCGCAGACATATCGATTATTTTTGTCTTGCTGCATATTCCAGACCCAATGAGCCGAGTGTGAGCGATCGATAAGCCTTCCCTCTGCGTACCTTTGGCCCGGACGTACACAGATATAAGAAACGCCCACAGGTTTAATTTGTTATTTTAATTAGGGAATAGTGTGTAAACGAGTTTTACGAATACCCATATGACTTTCTTATAATCATACACATATGAGTGTTAAGTGATACAAGGATTAAATAAAATTGTTTAATGAATAATTAATATAATCATTTACATTTAACGAACACCCATTTAAAGCCAGCTAAGCTGTTGCTACATTATTAATACATATTAAATTAAATGTCATGATATAGCATTGTATATTAGCCGCAACTACAAATAAATTTTAAGACATAAATTTTTGCAGCAATCATTTCTCAAATCCAACAGACAGACAACAACGGCAGGAGCTACAGAGACCCGTGAGGACCGATAACCAGTAAGAAACACGCGCCTGTCGTGGTTGCTGGACCCCTGACTGGATCAGGTACCGAGCAGATGCCATAAGGGTTTCATGCTGGTCAGTGCATGTTCACTATCCGCTTGAAAACATGGCTATACAGCGACGATTTCATGGGAAGTCTACAGACGCTAACGGTATTTACAAAAAGATTAGGTAAGTCTCATATTTTGTACTGCCAAAGTTACTTCATGTTTGACTTGCTGTTAAAAATGACGCCCTTCACATGCGTACGTGTACGGGGTTTGACAGGTGTCATCATCAATAAGGTAGCGATCTCTGCTTTGCTTGGAAATTACAACTTGGCATCATTATTTTACATAAGGTAATTCTGGACAATTTCGGCTAATACCTTAAAGTTCCAGCCATTTACATTTTTTTTATTAGGGAATCAAGTTCCAGGAAGTTGTTGAACACTTTACATACATAACCACATTAAAACTGCACTCATACTTGTAAATTGTCTACATCTTTTATTATCAGGAATATAATATTCAGTAGAGTGCATAGTTAAAATTGATAGTAACGTCGAAATCGAGTTATTGTATTAATGCAAGTGTAAAAGTGCTATACCAACATGCTCTTAAAATGAAAACATATCCCTGACTTTTCGGTTGTTCTTTAAGTGTACAACACTGATACTCCACAATAATTGCTTTAATTGTTGAAAACTTGCTTTTTCTCCATCATTTTGCAACGAAATAGCAGTTAAAAACCTTTTATGCAGAGAAAGTAAGGACATAAAATTACTTGGCAATTGCAATTGCAATTTTAAGCTTTGATCAAAGATTTTGTGCATACAGCAGGATGGTACCTGGAGTGCACGTATAGCAACCTATAGTGCAGAACAAAGAAAAAGTGTAAAGACATAACAAAATACAACCAAAACTGAAGAGTATGATTGAATGTTACCAATAACCCGCCTTTCATTTCTAAAAATTTTCTCATTTAATTGAATGCAGACAAAATGCACCCAAACATGCACCCTTCTGGACCGGAACACGGGTCTTCCTGCTTGTGTTGATGGCTCTTGCTGCATGTTCTGCTGGCTGGCTGTTCCTTCTCTGGGGGGATGACATCACAGAGACTCTAGTCTGGCAAAGTGAGATAGTTCAGCCACCAAGAGTGTTTAAGGTGCCCTGCTCTGAGGATTACAACAAATACAAGCGATACCCAGGTGAGCTGAAGCCACCTTGTGGCACCAGGGTTTGTAATTCCTGTCGCTTCTCCTGCTTGATTTTCATTGTCTCTGCATGACGACAGTTATGGTCATTGGAAATCATTTTAAAGGTTGCGTAAATAATTTACCTTTTTCAAAATTTTAATTTGTCTTTTACTCTACAGGGTGTCCATAAAGTCTCTTTACAATTTCTAAAATGTATTACAAAGGCAATTGATGAGATATCATCATCAGATTTGTTCTATGTACTCAGTGGTTATCAACGTTTTTAATCACATTGCAGACAAAGGTACAGAACATCACTAATCTAAAGCAGAGGATCACTGATGCCATTGCCACCACTGATGAGGGTTTGCTACAGTGAACATGGCAAGGAATCCAGTACCGTCTTGATGTGCTTTGTGCAAATAATGGTGCCCATATAGAGGTGTATTAAATGAAGCAAAAAGAAACTTAAATATATACGTCTCATTTTGTAATAATTTCCACATATCTGTCTTTTCATTGGCCTTTGTAATAAATTTTTGAAATTGTAAATAAACTTTATGGACACCCTGTATATTGGGCTCCCAAAGTTTCACATTTTTTTTGAGCTTTCATTCATGCTGGAGGATCTGTAGCACTTTGAAGAGGTTTAGAAATCCATATTCATTAGGGCCCATTTTCACAAAGCTTTTTATCTTACCAGTAAGTTAGTAGCTGCTTCTATCCTTAAGATGCTTTGTGAATACGGGCCCCGGTCTGTTTTATTCTGAGGTGTGAAGTGCCGGAGGGTCAGTTTAGGCTGCAGCCCTCCTGATTGATTTCCAGAGCTGTTGGGCTGCTACTGAGCTGGTATGAGGCTTCATCTGATGCTCCGTGCCTTTCCTCCAGGTTGTACTCCTCAGACGTGCAGGCGAGCTGTAACGGACCATGTGGTCACTCAGGAAGAGGCGCATGTGCTCAGGAGGTAAGCAGGACTGTACTGGAAGCGCACAAACATGCCAAAAGACCTTGGATAGGAAGAAACAAATGAGCTGCGACTCAAGATAAAACGGAGGATAAAATGCACAATAACGTGGAAAAAATACTATAGTCATTTACCTTTAGGTAGCAAATGGTCTTGTGTATTATGGAAAACAAATTTACTTGTGCTAAGATATATCAGAATTACTACCATTACTACCAGTTGGTACCATATTTAAGTTTTTTTAAGCAGTATCACAATCTCTTAACTTTTTAAAGTTGCCTATAACCAAGTCGAATTTAATCCTGTTTTGGCTGTTTTTGGGAGTGGTCTTGGTAATATTGTTCAATGAAGTATTGAAAAGCAATCAAGAACAGATTAGTCTTTGATTGGTACACTGCCATTCTGGGGGGCATAGGTGCAGAAAAGGAACCAACTGGCTTAATTGTCCCCTCAAAGAGGGGAAAAAGGTGAAGTATGTTCTGGATAACCATTAATAAATGAGGCCAGTTATGGCTCTACAGTCTGTGAAGTAGGTTTCTATAAAATGTCTGTCAAGGTAGGACTACTGGTGCTGTAGTTGCTCTTTGTCCTTCTTGTGAAAGGATATATGGAGAAGCTGTCACTGCATCCCTTTCATCAAGCTAATTACGTAGCACACACCCTCATAGTTGCTCACATCTGCTCACACACTGTCACATTAATATGGTTTTACCCTAGTTTGCCAAATTTCCCTTGTTATCCTTCAGATTGGCCGAGAGGGGACTGTCAGTGGGCGGTTCGGACGGAGGTGTGAGTACTTTTCTGACAAATAATCCAGAATTCTTTGTGTGTGTGTGTGTATGTATATATGTGTGTGTATACAGTATATATATACATATATACACATATAATGTGGCCAGGTTTGTTATGAAAGTAAATATCAATATGTTTAAGTTTGTTATATGTACTTCGTACACTGAGATACTTGCATGATTCGTACTGGCTGTTAACAGTACCGTAACTAAGAATAATAGTATGTATTTGCATCAGACAATACACAAATAATAATGCAGACAATAACACCAACCAATGAATTACACAAATTGTATTGCATGCAAACAGCATGAATGCTGATATCTTGCAAAATGGAGGAGGGACAAAAGTACCTGGTATCTGGTGGATGAAAAACCTTGATGCTTCCTGCCTCATCTTAGTCATATCTAAGTTTAAGCAAATTTTTAATACATTGAATTGTTGAAATGTTTTGTTCTGGGCTTTGTGACAATTCGTTTCAAAAGAATGTCCAGGTTCTCATCCTTTATGTTAATATGCCTGGAGACATAACCGAATCGAAGTGGCTTGCTGTTTTGCCAGTGTACACTAGAGGGCAGAGTGCTACAACTCTGTGATGCTGTCGAGGATAAGTGGCTGGATGAATTAGATGGATGGATGTTCCTTAATAGATGCTACTGCACAAAATGGTTCATAAACGGCCCCAATACATTAAGCTTGCTTACTGTGAAGGAAATGATAAATTCATTACAAGGATGTGGGTTCTGTAAAGAACATATCAACCTTCAAGGAAAACATTGAACATTTCAGTCGTGTTTGCTTGCTTGACCTTGCTTCTTATGGAAAATATGTCAGTCTAGGCAGGCTGCAGTGTATTTATGAAAGATATACAAAGTTACCAAGTACAGTGGTACCTCAGAACTCGAACTTAATCCGTTCAGAACTAAGGTTCGAATCCTAAAAAGTTTGAGTCCTGATCGAATTTTTCCCATAAGAAATAATGGAAAACCAATTAATTGGTTCCCGGCCCCAAAAAATTACACCTAAATATGTTTTTTTTTTTTTAGCATTTAAACACAAAATGAACAGGATAAAACAAGAAGAGCATATACTAAACACATTTAAGCACATTTATCAAAATGGTAATTTGTAAAGTAAGAAAATAAATGTATCCAAACAATGTGTAAAATTAAAAACACTGTGTGCCAACACTGTATGCTGTGTGTGACATTTTTTTTCTTAATGGCTTCCAAAACGATAAAGATTGAACCCCAACACTACCCCAAGCCATGCCCCAACACTGCGTCAACACTAGACTATGCCATGCGGTCCATTGTTTATTTTTATTATTACTCTGTATTCGTTAATTTGTTAATTTTAGGTTGTAATATTTGAACAACTATCGTGTAACTTTTTGGTGAGCAATGGCTACCAAAATTATATAAAGTACAGTGTATTGCCTGATATTTTCAATAAAAAAGCACTATCACCAACAAACGATGCTATCACAGCGAATGCGAGGCTGAGACTGAAGCGTTACCCTTTGTTTCCGTGGAGAGACATGCCACATGACTCATTTCCCCGTGCATACAAGTTATCTTAGGTCGGTGTTCATGGTTCGACTTCTGAGATTCAGATCGAGTTCTAGGTTATTTTTTTTCAAACTGGTTGGTTTGACGTTTAAGAAATTCAAGTTCTAATGAGTTTAAGTACTGAGGTACCACTGTATACTGTTATGAATTTTTGCTTTTGCATCTATTTAGCAGATGCTTTGTCCAAAGTGACATACAAATGAGGATCAGAGAACAGGGTAAGGCATGGAGCAACTGTGGTTAAGGGCCTTGCTCAAGGACCTAACAGCGGCTTCACTGTGCCAGTCGCAGGATTTGAACTGATGACTTTCTGATGAAAGGCACATGGTCTGGCTGTAATTCAGCGGTATGTATGGTGTTCCTTTAGTTAATGGCTCTTGGATTGCCTCAGAAAGCCTGCCAGGTCATATACTACCATATCTCTTGTCTGAATAAGATGGGGTTTTCTAGCACTTAAAATAGGCTATGAATATATATGAACACCTGAAGTTGTGGGATGCATCAAAAAGTAATTGCTTTCTGAAAACATTTTATGTAGTGGTACTTGCAGTTGTTTAAAAATAATGGGTAAGGCGCACTGCCAGTCACGGGAAGGTAAAGACACGACAAGGGTGAATCCGTCTTCTTGTCAGAAAATCTTAGCGCAAAGCTTTCCAGGTGAGAGTGGTACCTTAGCGCTTCAGAAAATGCAATAATGGCTGCAGGACCTTTCAACTGATTTATTTATCTATCTATTTATTCATAAGTGTACAGAATTCTGGTATATGAGTCAAAGGGCAGGGAGTAATTACATAAGTGGTGAATAGACAAGTTAGGCTTTGAAGAGTCATATACTTTGTGTCAGAAAAATGGCACAGACCAGGAGAACAGCAGCTACAGTTAAACATAAGCAAGATTTTAAAAAGCGGATTTGAAACACTTTGTATTTGCAGGACATTTATTTCTGTACATGTTTTGCAATCCATTATTTGACATTATTACTAATAATTATTACTAATAATAATTCTACTACTGCTAACATTTGTCTTCCTCAGGCATCCATCCTAGACCTGCATTCCGGGGCCTTGTCAATGGGGAAGCAGTTTGTCAATATCTACAGGTGAGAAACCCTCAAGACCACAGATGCAGCTGTTGATGATTCTTCTGCATTTCCTTTACTTTGCTCTTGGAGAAACTCTGTGACCCCCCTTCGTTTGGTCTTTATGTAGGTTTCCGTTTTACATTAAGGTGAACAACTGTGGGAAACTTTAATGCATAATAAAACCAGTTAATTTTTGGTATCAAATGAGTAATTTTGTCAAACGCTCCCTCTTTCCTCTTCCAATGCCCTGCAGGAGGTGTTTAACTCTCTGCTCACGTCCTGCGCTGCTCCTATAAAGCTTCTTCCTAATTCACTGAGCAGGTCTCAGGGCTCAGAGGTGCAATGACAAATTGGCAGGTGTTCTTATGAGTGGGAACGGGGAGCCCGCCTTAGACTCTGGCGGTGGGCCTTATGTGTACCGAATTCGCCACGTGTCCTGCTTCAATTGTGAATTCTCATTTCGTATTAATATAAGAATTCCTGGGTGTATTTACTTATGAGTCTTAATCAATACCTTCTGATAACGCTGAGAGGCAGGGTCTTTTTTTCCTGGAATGGCAAAACCACTTTAATCTCATGTCTTCTCAATTGCTGAAGGTATTTCGGGGACCAGATCAAAGAAATATTTTCTGAGGAGGATTTTCACCTCTATCGGTAAGAGGTTTCCTCATTAAATTTATTTTCAAACATTGACTCCTTTCTCATTCAGCCATCGTATTCACAGTCCCTGT
Source organism: Gnathonemus echidnorhynchus (assembly GCA_026776725.1). Lineage (NCBI taxonomy): Eukaryota > Metazoa > Chordata > Actinopteri > Osteoglossiformes > Mormyridae > Gnathonemus > Gnathonemus echidnorhynchus. Next base: position 12,511,078 of record JAODJU010000095.1, on the reverse strand, counting down.
TTTTACAGGTTGTCTTATGAGTTGAGCACATATTGTTTATTTGTGATTTTAAAAAACAAAGGTTTGATACAGTATTTCATATCAGGGATGTACGTGGAAGGATTCAGCGAGTGATAGCAGAGACGTTTGGTCTGGACGACTCACTGCTGTACCTAACGAAGCCCACCTTCTTCTCCCGGATCAACAGCAGCACCGCCAAAACCACGCATGATGAATATTGGCACCCTCACATTGACAAGGTGATTTAAACACAGGCATCCACACGCAAAGAGATCCGATATGATTAGCAAAGCAGCACAGTTCCATCTTTAGTTCTAAATGCATCCACAGCTATTTTATAATACTTACCATGTCGTAATGCATATACATTTGTTTTCATTTCAGAATGGAGGCTGTGTACATCTGCATTATATTTCATTTTAACAGAACCTTATTGAGTTTTTTATTTATTTATTTTTTTTTTACGTTAACACTAACAAATACGGGTAAGTTAAATGGAGCAATGATTCTCTTTTATCCATAGCTTTACATAAGCTTTGGAAATTAATGGATGATGTCCTCTTGATCTGACTGTATCGCTTCATTTCCGCACTGAAAAATGGCAGCAGAATAGCCGATGGTTTGGTGCAAATGCGGATTTGACCACGTTACTCGTGTTCAAGCTCAAGGTGTCGTCATGCACAGCGTACTGATATAGTTCCTGAGGCTCACAGTGGCACCAATCCTCGGGCACTAATGAAGTGAATTCTCACTTTCGGTTTTCTTGTCCTTAACCCTGATCCATTCATGTGAAATCTATCAAGCTGTAGTTAAGGTGCCCCCAAGCCAAGAGGCTAATGCCTGAAATAAAAAGGTTGACATAAACTGTGATTGTAGCATCACAGTTGAATTCCTTTCTTAACTGGGGAATTTTAACATTGAAAAATCTTAATTAATGAATAACTATATTTTTGTATCCATTATTGACCAATGATTTAGCTGCCCTGAAGTGTTTGCTTATATGTGTTTTACAATTGGTGTGGGCTTCACTGCATGAAAAAAATTCAGTGAAGCCATAGTTAATATTCTAATCATAAAATTAATGTTTGAGTGTTCAGTCATTTAGTTTACTTAACCCCATTTACTGTGGAAAATTTATAATACAGTTTTATCATTAATAATTTTGGCAATACCATTATTGTCTAGCTAACCATTGCAAATTAACACACGAACAGTATGGTATTAGTCAAAAGTCTGGAAACACCTACTGAAAATCATTTGGTTTTTTTTTTAAACAACATAATGAGCCTAAGCACACATTGTGGTTATGTACTAAATATTATCTTGTGAACAAGGAAAGTCGGCGCCCCTTTCTAAGTAGGCGCCCTAGGCGGTCGCCTATGTCGCATAAGGGCAGGCTTGCCCTGCTGGCAAGTTGGTGTCCCTTTCTAAATTGGCGCACTAGGCGGTCACCTGTGTCACTAGCCCTGGAGTGTTGTGACAGATGACCTGGCCCCCACAATCCCCTGACCTAAATCCCTGGTTTGGGTGGCCAACTTGTGCCCAGAACCTGTGGAAACTCCTTCAGGGCTGTTAGAGAAGCATTTCAGGTGGCTGCATCTGGGAGCTGGTTGAAAGAATGAAAAGAGTCTGCAATGCTGTTATGGAAGGAAAAGGAAGTTTCGAAGGGTCTACAATTTGAGAGAATTTTGAGATGTCAAACACTTTTCTTGGTCTTTGCCATATTTCATTGCCTTTAGGTCTTTTACTATCAGGTGAATAACATATCTAGAAAAGAGACAAATGCATGAAAGGCAGGTGTGTCCAGATCTGACCAGGCCTGGCACCATACCTTATCATTGTAATAGGGCGCGACCATGGACTGATGGTGACCTCTTCACACAGGAGACGTACGGTTCCTTTGACTACACGTCGTTACTGTACCTGTCAGACTACCGCACGGACTTTGGCGGCGGCCGTTTCATCTTCGTGGATGCGGATGGAAACCGGACCGTGGAGCCTCGAGTTGGTGAGACGTGTGGGTTGGTGGGGATTTGGGACAGATGCTGTACCTTAAAGATCATCCTGTGTGCACAGGAAGGTGGACAGATGCTGTCCGGTTTCCTTTGTGACTCCTTCTCCGCCTTCTTGCCTAAATCTCCATCCACACACACTGCGCGGCCACGCCAAGAAGTAGGACAGCTTTGAGGCTGAATGAAAAAAGCGGTGTCAGATGGCTGTGGATGCCTGATATGGTCCGATTGGTGTCCCTGGAGCTCCATGGTCCTCTGCAGCCTTAGACGCTCACTCTGCAGGTCCTGGCAGACAGCCCAGTGATGTTTCTCACCCTCTGGTTGTTACTTTTCCCATTAGCTTTTTTTTTTTTTGGTTCCCCATATATATCAGATGTTCAAATATAGCTGAAGTTCTCCTTCATCGTTCTTGATCCTAAGACAAAATTATTTGTGTGCAGTATGATTTATTTCTTTTTTATTTCTTTTTTTCTTTGGGGGGTCTGAGCTGAGAGAGGCTGTCACAGAAATGAACAGGGCATTTTTTTTCCTGTCTCTGCTCTGCTCTGGGCAGTATATTTTAACTATAAGCTATGAATGAGCAAGATCAAACCTAGACACAACCTACACTGTAAATTGAGAAGGTGAGGGTGGGTGGATGGGAAGGAGACTGAAATCATTCAGGGGCACCTACGGTCTTTATGCTTTTAATAAAATGTTGTTCATTGTCGAGGATAAAATGCCTTCGGTTTTCAAGACCATAAAGGCAATTCATTACAGCAATGACCAACCAGCCAGCCAATTTGGGGGGGGGGGAGAGACTGGTAGTTTCTTGAATGTGACATCTCAAGGTGTCTAGTTAAAGCTGATATGTAAAGCAAAATTTTTAATTTAAAGTTATAAATTTACATGTCGCTACAGTGTTTATTAGCCTCATAAACTCCTTAATCCAGTTCTGAAGATTTCTTGCCTGCAAGTTTTAATCGGGTTGTTTTATTTGAACTCTTTATTTTGTGTTGCCTGCGCTGTGTTTCTCATGGTTTGCCATTCCTAGATGCAAGTGAACCTGTATACAGAACTTAATACAGAACTATAGTTTTTATAGATACAGTACATCAATTCAGACGTGTAAAAAGAAATGAACATTAGAATATTATGGCGCAGAGCTAAGCAAACTGACCTTTATGTCAGCATATCTGCCTCTCCTGAACTACATCCTCTGACTCCATTACTCTGCTTCTCATAACATCTTTGTCTCAATTATCAGCGAGGCAATGAGTGACAGTGGATTTAATTGCTGTAAATAGAAGTAATAAGTAAGCCAGCGAACCACTAGGCTGACGCCCACTTCCTGGTAAGTGGTCTGAAAATTGCTACACTGTAATTTGTTGCAATATATTGTTCAGGTCTGTAGCGCTGGCTCTGATGCGCGCCGGGGACAGGCACATACTGACCAGTGAAGCGATACCAGCATGAGTCATTATGCAAGAACGGGACGATCTTTCTGACCTGGTACTAGTTAAATATATGGAGTATTTAGCTTTTTATACACTCACATGTCCAGTTCATCGCGACAGCTTTGTTCCTGCTGGGTAGCTCGTTATCAAGACGGGTGCCAAATTTGCTAATAATTGTAAAGCACTTGAGAACAAATGGTTACCCATGAATATGTAAGTGTGCACCCTGTATGGAGCACCTCACCTCGCCCTGTTTTATAATCCAGAGATGCTGGTAACCAGCACAGCGGAGGCAGATCTAATTGCTATAAGATTCTCTAAGGACCCTGGGGTAATACTCTGTGTGCAGCAGTTCCCGTTATTTATTTTAGGGTTTGTTGTTATCATCATGAGCTGTCATTGCCCCCCCTGCCCAGCGGGACAGTCCCCAGGCATGCCGGGGTCCTTGGATAATACTTACTGCTTTCCTTGGGTAGTATTTTAGTACCATTTGGCTCACGCTGAGAGCTGTGTGAGCTGCAGCTTCTCCTGCTTTCAACCGTCTTTTTTCTGTCATTGTATATGCAGACGCTCCTCTACTTACGAACTTTCAACTTACGAACTATCAGACATACGAACGAAGATGACTGTAAGTCCAAATTGTGTTCCTTGGGCTCCCGTTTCCTGTCCGCAGCATCAAGGTTTTTTTTTTCTACTCACGATTTTGTACCATTCCCGAAAATGTGTCACAATTCAATACACTTGATATTTTGAACAAAATCTGAAAGAAAACTATGATTACAACACTGTGTTTTCCCTGCTACTACAGTGTGCTTAATAAAACACAAAACACTCCTAATATTTATGACTTTGTAGAAACACAAGCTTGACCACATTTTCAGGTAGCAGTTGCAATCTTTGGGCATTCACAGTATATCCTGCAGTTGAAAGACACGTGCACTTGGAATGGGGGGTTGCTAGAGTTGAAAGATATGTTTTGGCCAGTGGGGAAAGCAGTGGATACTTTGAAGCATTTTCACTTCGCCATTTCAGTGGACGTCTAGCGAGTGTAATAGTCTTCTGTACATCCCAATTTCTTGCTGTACTCCACTCGGGGGCTGTGCCACTGAATCTTCAAGGGGTTCTTCCAGCATGATGAGCTGGATCTTTCTTAGATGTTGATGCTGTACGTGGTTCAACATCCTCGATTTGTTAGCAGTAACGTGTCAAAATGTACGTCAGGTGGTCTTTGTCTTATCAAGTTTGTTCCTGCCGTTTTCTTTTTTATAAGGAGAACAAATTACTGCCAGTGAGCAGACTTGAAATATGAGCATCCTTAATTTCAACTTTGCCTGACTCCATTTTTAGTTAATTGTGTGCTTAGCCATGCCCTAAAATTTCAGGTGATTTGTTAACGTATGTTGTTGATTGTGCCTAATGCTGTTAAAACAGCATTTAAGAATAAGGGAGAATGAGTGACTTTCATACAGTATTAAATGAAACTGATTTCATATAATTGCATTATTTCATTATTTCATTTTCATGTTATTGCAACCTATTATAGGTCTACAATAAATATTTTGTGACAAAATATTGTTACACTTCTACTCAAGGTTTACTGTATAAAAGAATAAGAGTAGAGAAATTAATTGATGTTCTTGTTTTCAACTGTTAAACTGTGACAGCACTGTAACAATGAGTGTGTAAATCAACTTCTAAAGTCACACTAATTTCAAGGTCGCTCCAGTCAGTATGTGACATTGAGTAAGTTGCCTGGTCGGTCTCATTGAAGTAATTGCATAGTATAATTGTGGTGAATGCTGCATAATTGCAGCCGCAGTGTGACAATCAGCATCCCAGAGCTTCTGAAAGAACAGCAAAAATGGGAGCAAAAAGGAGATAGAGGAGGCCTGGTGAGAAGGCAGTGGCAGAAAGAGGCCTGGCGAGAAGGCAGTGGCAGAAAGAGGCCTGGTGAGAAGGCAGTGGGAGGAAGAGGCCTGGTGAGAAGGCAGTGGCAGAAAGAGGCCTGGCGAGAAGGCAGTGGGAGAAAGAGGCCTGGCGAGAAGGCAGTGGCAGAAAGAGGCCTGGCGAGGAGGCAGTGGGAGAAAGAGGCCTGGCGAGAAGGCAGTGGGAGAAAGAGGCCTGGCGAGAAGGCAGTGGGAGAAAGAGGCCTGGCGAGAAGGCAGTGGCAGAAAGGATGGAAGGAAAGACGAGGGGAAGGACTACGGAAGTGTTAAGAATCGATAGCGAGGTCATATGGCGGAGAATGACAGCAGAATGAAAGGAATCCACAAACCCTGATGTAAGGTCACTGTAAACTGTAAAGCATGGAAGGCGTCTGGATTCAGAACATCTGGATATTTAGCTCAGTTGATGGTGAACTGTCTACATAAAGCCTTTTATATTTTTTGCTTGAGGTTTTACTTGATGAGTAGCTTAAGTAGTAGCACATCCTTTAATGATTTGTGATGTAGAAAAAAAGTGTTCAGATAATGCTTGATATGCCGTTTGTGCTGTGGGTAGCAACATTGTACAAACATCATTGTAAACAGCTGTCTTTCAGTTAACTGTTAATCAGTAGGGATGTTTGTATCTTCCCTATGAGATAAGACCGGAATGTCAGTACATGGTCTGTGATATGATAGGTAAAGAACTGCCCATAATTGAGCTGATAATTGAGACAAAGAATTGCTCAGCAATCATTTGCTACGATAAGATTTAAAGAAGATACAATTCAGTTAAGCTCTGATTGGATCCATCTGAGATTGAAATTGATAAGATCTTAAGAAGAAAAAATATTTCAGTAATATGCAGTAATGTTGATGTGACACCCCTAGTTGTCAACAAATCATAAATGAATTTAATTTAACCTTGTACTTTGAATATAACTTGGTGCAATATTCACACGTTTGGTGTATTAAACTTTAAATGTCTAATTATGTCTAATTTAAGTGAAATGAAGATTACAGATAAAATGTTCATTTTATAGAAGTACAAATGCGTATTTTATACTGCTGCCGTGCATGTCCATTAATCTGGCCCTTGTGCAGAGAGTTGTCCTTTTTATAATGTTAGGTTGTCACCCATATTGCTTTGTTGTGGGCAACAATTGCATTAACAAGCCCTGAGCAGGTGCGCCGCATCACGTCAGCCTATGCAGGAGACCTGTGTACATTATAATTCGACATGTAATGTCTGAATGCTCGTTATTGCATCATAAATATGATTCTGGTAAAGTCCTTTTCTATCACTGCTTTCTAATTTTGCAGAAGTAATTTATTTTGAGAGGTAAGCCTTTCTCTGCCAGGTGATAGTCAGGCATACTTCTGTCGTCATTAGCCACCCACTCTGATTCCCCCCTAGTCCCTTCATAACCATTATGTTCTCTTCACTATTCAGGGTTCGCTGCCTAAGTTTGGAACAATGTGTCACATTCTTCAGTTTTTGACCAATGAAGCGTCTCTGATTTTGTCATAACTGAATTTTTAATTCTAAATGTTTTGTAAACTGTTTCAAGTTGAATGCATGCGTAAAATCTTTAAGTTTCTGTTTCCCAAGGTTACTGCAGTCCTCTAAAGTACAGTGATTTTAAATTTGTATAGTTTGTTTTTTGGGATTTTGATAATGAAGTTATAATTACTAATTGCTTAATGATGCAGCATTCTGTGAGGCTCCTAAATGTATGTATATTTCATAAGACTTTATACTCTGCATATGCTGACCCATTTGCTCCTTAGACATCCATAAGTGTGTGTGTGTGTATGTGTGTCTGTGTGTGTATGAGTGTGTGAGTGAGTGTGTGTGTATGTGTGTGCGTGTGTATGTGTGTGCGAGTGAGTGTGTGTGTGTATGTGTGTGTGTATATTTTCTTTTACATTTTGTAGTTTATCTCAAAATGTTGTCATTCTTGTGCAGGTAGAAGACAAAGTAAACTATGACCCAGTCAGGGATGCAAATTATTTGCCTTTTAGTGAGATGCACAATAAAGTAAAGCATGAATTCAGTGGCAGTGCGTCATACACTATGATATATACTTCTAAAATTATAAGTCACATACAGTATATATAATATAACAAATATAATTTACTGACTATATGACCTATAATCAGCATAGTAGTCAGTTGGTTTTTGTTTTAAATGGGGACTTTAAAAACTCCTCATTTTCATTGAACTGCTCATTTTGCAACATTCGTAATGGGATAAAGTGATTCCTGAAAAACTAGCTGTAGACATGACCTGCGTTATGGCGTTGGATGCATATGATAGAGAAGGCTTACTATTATGTTGTGCACTTCCACCAGGGGGTGCTGTCATCAGCTTTTGTGAAGGTAGTGACACAGTACATTTGCTACAGCTGCCAGTATGGATACCTGACTGACTTCTTAATGAGCATAAACTCAAGGGAACACAATAATGTTTTAAATGAAAATCTATTTAACGGTCATTCAGACAACATTGCTTCAAATGCATGATCTAGATTGATCTTCCCAGTAATTTAATTTTGCAACACTTTTCAAACTGCATTTTTTGCCTCGACAGTTGAATCTTGTTGAAAACTTGTCCTTTCAAATGCATGATCTAGATTGATCTTCCCAGTAATTTAATTTTGCAACACTTTTCAAACTGCATTTTTTGCCTCGA
>JAODJU010000095.1:12471341-12490248 GCA_026776725.1 Gnathonemus echidnorhynchus | reverse complement strand
TGAACAATGTTGACAGTCATTGTGAACACGTGATGTAAAATAAATTTTGGTTGACTGGCTTATCTGACTGTTTTGTTAAAGCGCCTTAAAGTCCAGTGCGCCTTGTATGTGGAAAAAGTTTGAAAATAGACCACTTATAATGCAGTGCGCGTTATAGTGCGGAAAATACGGTAAGTAAAAGTTCAGGCTTGATTTGATCAGAAGTCTACAGCTGTCTACTTCAATCTATGTCTAGATTTCACAACTTTATGCTCTGCATGGAATTTGAGAAGGTACAGCTGTTGTACGCATCCTTGTATAACTCCTTTATCACTCTCAATCCAGTTATTTCATATTCCATGTGATTGTAGCTTCTTGTCCAGTGCAGAGATTCTTCATAGAGGACAAGATGCTCTGGTACACCTATTTCCCTAAGAACATCCTATAGTTTTACATGATCAAACCAACTGAGGGCTCTGTTACAATCAATAAGACACACATTGACCTCTTTTTGGTATTTCATGGTTCTTTCAATTATTCAACATCTGTTGGCAATGATGTCTGTTATTCCTCAGCTTTTCTTGAATCCAGCATCTATATCAGTCAATTCCTTTCTTGGTTGGGCTATAATATGTGCTGAATGATCTTATAATAATCTTGCTGACATGTGGTATGAGGGATACTGAATGATGGTCTTTAAACCAATCACTTTTGTAGGCTATTGAGTCAATTTCCAGATTTGTTGGTATAACTGGGTCAGTGTCTTGATTGATTTTTCAGCTGCTTGTGATATTTCTACAGGGGTTCCATCTACCCCATGGCTTTCATTGGGTTCTTGGTGACGAATGTCATGTAGGTCCATCTCAAAACAGTTTTCGATGTTTCCCTTGAAAGCAATGGGTATATTCTCAAGTAATTTCTTGAAAGTTGAACAGCCCTTGTTGTAGCCTTGAGTATTACCTTAAATATGTAAATTATAAACTGTCCATTTTGTATGTCCCTATAAATAAATGACTGACCAAATAAATTATCTGGTTCATTTGTGATCCTGTTCAAATCAATAGTTAATTAGCCTCATTGAAATAAATAAAACAAATGGGGCTTTACTGAACAATACAAAAGTATGGAAACAAACAGGACTGTGAGGGTCAGAATGGGAAGACTAACACAGGAAGGGCACAGGCAACAGGAGGTCCAACGTTAATGACCAAATTGTGGAACAAAGGACTGGGAAACACATATAAACGGTACTAATGAAGGACTAATATGATTCAGGTGTTGACGTTTACCGTATTAGGATGTGAGATTACGAACAGGACACAGCTGGGAAGAAAACAGGAGGGTTCTGGAGGACCAGCAGCGACCCCAGCTAGTCATACTGGGGTGGGGGGGGGACGACGACTGGATGGGTCATGACACATACTATAGGCACTGTCCAGTAGTAATTAAATCATTTATCACATGCAATTACTGTGCAGGCAAGTGTGACTCTGGTTTGTTCCCTACCCTACGCAACGATTGGATGTAGTATGAACTTGACATGGCTGGCCCCCATCTCGATGAGAAGAGAAATGAGGCCAAGAGGGCCATCTCTCCTGGGGAGGGAGTGAGGCAGGGGTAGGACATCAGGAAGGTATGTTTTGTGCCTATATATATATATATATATATATATATATATGTGTGTGTGTGTGTGTGTGTGTGTGTGTGTGTGTTTGTTATTTTGGACTCGTTTTCATATTTCCTCCCTGCTAAAGACCTCTCCTCCATATTATAATTTTATTTAAACAGTATATTATTAAGAGCTACAAAGAAATACATTATTTTAAAATAATAATAATAATAATAAATTCTCCTGGTTTTGATTCTCCTGGGATTGTACACACACCCCTCCAAAAAGTTTGTCTATATTCAGGGCTTAATCAAGCATAATTAAAAGAACAAGACTCAACATAACAAAGGCACTAGTTTTCAATACATCATGTAAAAGATAAGAATGTTTTTTAAATGAAAACTGAGTTTAGGATTAAAAATATGTTAGAAATCCCAGAGAAGGGTCTAACCTACTTACATTAAAATATAAACATTAAGACTGCTAAATTTTACCCCTGGTATCAAAAGAGTTTATGTTACCTTAAATCACTGTTCACTTCAGCAACAATAAAACATATCATATATAACTGCACTGAAAATATTAAGTACGTACAGTACAGAAGGATGATACATACTAGGTAAATATTTGCATTTCGTTAATTACAATAAAGTATAACTGAGGATATTTAATTAATGGCACAGCTGGAGACCACAAACAAACACAACATGCATGTGCACTTCTGAAGCAGATCTGATGTTTAGAATATAGAATAGAATATATCTTTATTGTCAATGTAGATACAACGAAATTTGAATGCCCAACTTCCAGTGCAACTGTTGCAATTACAGAACCAGTTTTATTGTAGTACAGTTTTGTTGCATATAGGCATGCATATGCATGAAGGAAACACACTATATGGCACAAGATTATACTATTTTATATGCCGAATTAATTAGTATAATATAATTTCTCAGTTTAACTCAAGTCACCTTTCTTATTCGGCATGTTTACTGAGGAAGCTGGCTAGACCATTAACAGCGTAAACCAATGAACGAGACAAGAAATGCGGTATAAAAATAGATTCTATATGGATTAAGCACAATACTGATGTCAATTATACACATGCATTTTCGAGCGCGCGCGCACACACAGACGTACGCGCGCTCGCGCACACAGACATACACACACACACACACACACACACACACTTATTCACAGTTCCTGTTTTCTCCCGTGCTAGGCAGTGACTCAGATAATATAGGATATACAGTATTAGTTTTCTCACTCGTTGCTTCTACGCTACTTCTTGTAAAACATTCAAAAACCATCACAATTATAAGATAATTTCGCGTGACTTAAAACTATTTCGTGGTGTTAAACCGCAAAAAAATAAGCATTATTGTGAATCTTGGGTGTATTAAAGTTTACGTTGAAGTTTCAGCGAATTTATATTCGACAAAAGTTCACAGTATTAGTTTACAGTAGCCTATTAGTTCTTCGTACATCTGGTATTCTGGAAATCAGTACTGAATCGTATTTTTTCGTCAAAAAGAAAACAATGTCATGCTGAAAATGAAGACGGAGAACTTACCTAACAGGGTTTTCAGTGGACAGATCACAGGTATTCCTTAAGCGGTGCCATAACCAGCGTCTCGGAGTTAAATTCAGATTGATTGATGGAAGATGCAGATTTTCCCCACGAGTACAAACTCGGGGGACGGTTCCTGAATGAAGACGTATATCGGTAAAACGTCCGGTGACGATTCTTTAGATATTCCCGGTAGTTCTTAGTGAGCAGAGTATAGAGGAAGGGGTTGATGCAGCTGTTGCTATAAGTAAGACAGGCCACCAAATAATTAATGCAGGTGTGAGTGTGAGAAGCCAGTCTTAGGGGTTTGTGGTATAAAGGTAAAAGCTGCCAGATCCAAAATGGTAAAAAGCATGCCCAGAAAACCAGCACTATTGTAAAGATCATAATAAGGACTTTCTGTTTTGGAGAACGTTTATTCCCCTTACTGACAGAGTTCCTCTGAGACTCTACGTAAGTACGGGCTAATCTGGTGTAAAGGTACCCGATGACTATTCCAGGTGCCATGATACTGGTGCTGAAAAGGATAGTTAGGTAAATCTTGTACGCTTCTGGGCCCCACGTGGGCGCACACATCCGCTTCACTCCACCTGGCGCATGTTTGGTAGTCTGGTTGACCATGATCATCATGGGGAATGTAAGGATTAAAGACAAAATCCACACGCCACTTGCTATAGCTTTCCGGTAGTTCTTGGAGCGCTTAACAGTATCCAGGGGTTTGGTCACGGCCAGGTAGCGCTCGGTGCACATGACCGTCAGTGTGAAGATGCTCGCATGCATGGTCAGGAGGTCTAGACTCAGCAGTATGCGGCAGCCCACATCTCCGAAGTACCAGTCCTTGAGGAAGTAGGTGCATACCACAAAGGGGATTGTGGAAAGGTAAAGCAGGTCTGCTAGTGCAAGGTTAATGATAGAAATGTACATGGGAGTCGCGAAGCGGATAGAATGACACATCACCATAAGTGTGTATACGTTCCCAGACACTCCAACAATATACACCAGCGACAGCAAAGTCCCGAAAGTCGAGGTGATGACCAGTTCGTCCATGGAACCGGAGCCGATGTTGGGAGGAGGGCTGATGCTAAAGTTCCCAGACTTGCTGTAATTCATTGTTCTGTTGTATTTATTTAGCGCTTCTGTATTTGCGTCGCTTGTTTACACGGTCGCGATGTGCTGGACGCGCAACAGCAAGCTGCGTTAAAGCCGGATACAAGTGATAGCGCCGCGCGTTCCGCAGCACCTGACGTCACCCACAGAACTCGATCTTCATCACTTGCTTCACGTACAAAAATATTACTGTTTCTGGATAAGCATTTGCACATTTTTCCCCCCAGAAAGTACTTACTTAATCTTGGTGACGCTTCCGCTCCTTATGCCGTCACGTGTACAGGCAAACAAAAAAATATAGCTGTCAAATGAAGTGATCGGCGTGCGAGTGTGTTGATATATGACTGCACCGGGGAGAGAAGACACAGAGTGAACAAAAGAGAGAGAGAAATTTAAGGGAGACGACCGGAAAAATGTGTGCGTTTTCTCTGAAATTCGTCAAAAGATAAATTCGTTCGCATCCATAGAACTGTAGCCTATATAGCCTTAGAAATACATGCATTAATTTCTAACAGACTGACTGAGTAGCATGCTCTGTATCTCTACTTCGAAGAATGCAGCACAACTTAACTTTCAATGTCATTTACTGATAATGTCTATTTCTCAGCGAACTGTGGATTTCTTCCTGTGTGGATCGATGTATTCTTCCAGCGAGTTTGATACAGTACTTTGGTCACTGAGAACGCCAGTTTTGCCTGAAATCATATAGCATAAAGGTAATGCATCTTTCATTATTAAAAAAAATGACAGCCTTGTCCATACTAATACATATGTAGGTTTCACAAACAAACGTCACAGCTCTTTGCAATCTTTTGCGCTCAAGTTTACCTCGGCGTGGGATTTATACATTATCCACATATATAGGCTACCGTCGATCTTTTTCAAAACGACTAAACAGCTGAACGTCTGCTAAAATGTCATAATTTTTATAATAATCAATTAACGCAACAACCCGTTTCACATCTATTTGTATTTTGCTTTACCTGCGTCAATATTAGTAATTAACATATTAGCACTGTAAGTAATAGCGTTTAACGGCAAACTGATCGCTCTCTGAACGTCGTTGACAACTGTCATTACACCAGTTAATATAGAATATTTATTTAATTAAATTGCTTTTATTTTAATGTTAGTTTAATGTTTTGGTTTTGCAAGAACAATAAAAGAGGTAATTAAATATTGTTGCTTAGACACTATTTCAATAAAGAACCTACACAATGATCAACTAGCCTATTTAATTTTATTGAAGAACTCTTACATAAATCGGTCAGCGTAACCGAGTGCCCATTAACCATACACACCCCATGTAATTCCTGTATGACATAGGTACAATACAGCAAGTTCATTTTGCTCTGCTCAAATGCTGAGAATGAAGAGCGTAGCTTGAAATTCTGCACTCCCTGATAGAATGTCACCTTGGTTCCCCCCGGCAAAATGATTTTACGTATTCTAGGGCCCCTGTCAAGTGCTGGGCCCCCTGAATCTGTCAGGGTAATCATGCCCCTCCGACGCCCCTGTTAAGAACAGTTTAACTAGGCTTTAATGTGGAGCGTCCTGCACGCTTCGTAGATTTTCACTTTAATTACTCCAGTAATGTGATACGCTTTTCTAAAGTTATTTAATTGACTATTAAGAGGGGTCACACCAGGTCTCGCAAATATGTGCGGGAATGCAGGAGTAGCCCCGGGGCTTCATCCAGATTAGTTGTGATATATTTGGTGCATTGCTATACTGTGTGGCAAAAAAATGTGGTATACGCCGTTTCATATTCACTAGGACAATTTGAACCGCTTTCTCTGATTGCCAGTGTTTTTCTGCAGTCTCACATACCTGATCAGTCCAAGCTCAGCAGTATAGGTTTTACACATTTATGTAATTGTATCCTGTTTAAGAAGGCCAGATTAAAACACATCTGACGGTGTCCTTTATGTTCTTTCGGTTACTAACAAAGACCAGGAGACCAGTCTCCACCATCTAGTATATGGCGACCTATGTTATGTTTTTAGTTATTTTGAGTTTGGAACTGATTAAATGAATATGAAACCAGACACCAAAGTATGTGAATGTATAATTATAGGCTCTGTTTCCCCCCCTAATTATTCAGTTTTGGATTGTCCCTCTCCTGTTGTTTCAAGTCACTATAATTTGTATAATGGCAAGATCAACCATTACAGGTCTCAACAAATTTATGAATATCTCTGTGGGACAGTAAAATGATCCTTTAATTAAATAATGTCGATGCTGTTATGTTTAACCAGCTTTTTAGTTTTTTCCCCTGAGCATTTATGTATTTGCAGACTAGAAAAACCACGCTTGACATGCTTATCACCAGGTGAAAATGACGCCATCCCTGTTATGAACGTATCTGTGTACGTAGAAAATTTATATTTCAAAGGAATGAATCATAAAATGAACTGCACATGGAAAAGGTGTATAAACTGAAGGGTGATCTAAGAGTGCAACTTGCCTGGTATAGAATTGATGGACTGATGTGAGGTCATATCCTGTGACATTCGATGCCTTGGATACGATACTTTCCAGCTTCCTCTTCATCTGTGTGTGTGTGTCTTTCAGTTTAAGTACTTTTAAGATTCTGTTTAGTTCTGTACTTTCTCACCTATCAGAGGAAGTACAGTCTGTACTGAGCTACATGCTTAACAATTAATTAGAGTCTGCTGTTCAGAGAAGTGCTCATGAACCTTTTTACAAGTAACTTATAAAAATATAAAAATATCTGTTTAAAATTTTAAGCAGGATATTATAAGGTCATTGACCCACAGGAAAACAATGGGAATCAGAAATGAATTTGCTCTGGTAATTACAATAAGTAAAAATTATTAGAACAACCAGTTAATGCAATTTAGTACAACAATTGCTGGTGATGGACAAACACATTCTACTTAAGTGACATACAAAGTATTGATGCAGAAGGGTTATTAACGCATGCTATTTGAAATCCATGACTCAATTAAATCAAGTCTGACTGCCTTGCATTTCAATGACTCTTTTATTATTAGGGAATTGTGCTTTAATGTCTTGAATGTGATTCCATGTGTTCCCAGTGACCAGCAGATGTCACTGTACAGCGATGGAGGAAGTGAGTAGAGCAGAGGCAGAATGCTCAGGGGATGCACAGATAGATTGCGTTCTCTGCGTTCTTCTCTCCGAAGACCCCTCAGCAGCATACAGTCTTATTTTGACCGGTGTGCTAACGGCGAGGCTGGCAGCTCTGCGTTATCCTGTGATTTATTTGTACTCCTGAGATAATTTCGGAACACCTGTTATGCAGGGTGAAAACGAGGTTCAATGAACGTTGCTGCGTACTACGTACACTGCTGAGCTGTGTGTGAAACTGTACCTTCACAGAGTTAAGAACAGACGAAACATAGCCTGTGTTGTTAGAATAATTTAGGTTAATTAAGTTGTGGATCTCTCCGAATAACGATACACAATGTATAAATAGTAAAAAGGGAACATTTTTATTATATTATTATGGAAAGAAATTATATCAACAAAGAAGATCAAGAGGTTTTTTTTTTTAATTTTGCCTTGCAGTTGAGGACATAAAACAGTGTTAATGAGAATGTGTGGCCACATACAAACAAAAAGAAGATAAAGCATATTAAACTTTTTACTTGATTTGTGCATGCATATATACAGTATTTGCACGGTTGTTTATTTGAATAAAGCAGACGTGCTAGCCTTCGCTGCCCACGTGCATCAATGAGCCTTGGGCCCCCGATGCCCCTGTCGCCGGTTAACCTGTTGGCTTCCCTTGGACAGCTCCTACATTTTAAACAGTATATATATAGAAGAAAATATTGTCATTATATCTCAGAAAAATTTAGTTACACATTTTTATGTGTGAATTGAACTATTACCCACTTCTGCATTTGAACTTTCTTGCGCTACAAAAGATCGGCGTTTCCCAAAAGCGTCATAATGCAGTCAGGGAGCGCTTCCTTTAATTAATATTAATGAGCCTTCTGTCACGTTGCGGAGCGGGGCGAGCGGGTAAAGAGGAGCAGGAAGCCAGGATGACGGAGAAACGGGGTTTAATGGACGAACCAGAGGTAGACAGCACACGACAATGCACGAGACTTCAATGGGGAGACGCGGACTGATATACACACGACAGGGCAAACAGAACAAGGCACAGGTGAGAACCATCGGGTAAAAACATGAGGTAACGAGGTGGGCGTGGCACACAGGAGGATCGAACGGAGCCGGGCGTGACACCTTCCCTGCCATCCTACATTTGGGAAATTCCCCACTAGCGCAGCCACTTCGTGCGTTTTCCTGCAGCATGAGAGCGCGAAACCCAGAAGTAGGAGTGTCTTTAAGGAGGATCTTGCCCCTATAAATCCATTATATAAATCGATTCTTAACAACGTGAATTGCTACCTTAATAACTGATTCATCATAATGCATCTTTACACCTTTAATGGATATAGAGTGCAGCTAATGATTTGAGTGGTTTCATTTGTTTCATTGATAGTTTTGAACAAAAAGGAAACTTGTGCAAAATGAGTATATGCCAGATCTTATTAGGATTGAACAGATCCTGAAAAATGTGCTACAGCATTTTACGTTTTGTTTACTTTAGTGTTTCTCAAACCCGTCCTTGAGGACACCCAGATGGTCCCCATTTTTGCTCTCTCCACTTCTATGGGAGATGGGAGAGAGTGAAAATGTGGGCAGTTTGGGGGTCTCTGAGAACCCATTTGAGAAACACTGCTTCAGAGTGGTAATTGCAGCAGCCTAGACTTGTCTGGGGTTGCATTGGATCATGTCCATATCTTATAAATGCCACAGTAAAATATCAATATTACAGATACAACATGCAGCAACAAAGTAATTCCCAGCAGATGTTCATTATAGGAAAACTTTATGGAAACCACCAATGTGTAAGACAGAAATTCCACATAATCAGGAGCTGCTGCCAGCGTTGATGATGCCACAAGTCGGTAATAACAGCCAGGTTTCAGTCAGCCTCCAGTTTTGCTCATCTCTGCTTCACTCCTTCTCCCATCCAGGCAGATTTCCCTAGTGGTTATCGCTAGGCTGTGTTTAAGTATACAGCTATATTCTGATCTCCTATTGCAGCACTCTGGCAGAGAGTAAGACAAATGCATGCAATAGAAAATATTTCTACTGCAGTGTCACTACATGACCACAGAGGGGGCCAGTGGAACAGTCTTGCTCATTATGCCCTTTTTGCACCCCCCCACCAATCCATAACTGGCTTCTAAAACAGGGCCATCAAAATCAAATCAAATCAAAAAACTTTATTTGTCCCCGAGGGGCAATTTGAGGCACATAGAGCAGTGTTACATCGACACAGAACCAGACATTAAAGAAATAGAACACACACACACACACACACACACACACACAAAATCAGAATAGACTAATAATAATAAAGATAAGAAATAAGTAATAAAATGGCTCTTAATATATACATAAGGTGCAAAATTGCAGTTGCAAGTAATAAATTAACATAAGGTGCAAAAATTTAATTAATGTCATATCCTCCTGAGACCCAAGGAAAAAAGTGTCCTTCAATTTTAGGATATTTGTCTTTGGAGGAAATAAGACATCTTGAAATTTAGATTTTTTCTAATTTATTTTTATTTTTAACTTGACAGCATGTCCTCTTCAGTGTACAACAGGAATAAATATGTTTCCTTACATCAGTGAAAAGATAGATGCAAAAACAAAATGTCCACTACAATGGACATAAGTGAATGGGTGGGGTCTCAGGAGGATATAGGAGCAGCTTGCAGCATAATGGTGAGATGCGTGTTTGTGTGCTGCTTTTGTTACAAAAGTACATCTAGATCATTTGAAGATTATGTGGCTGTATTCTTAATTTACAGGGGATGAGACTGACTTCTTGTCCTTTCACTAGACATTATTTTTTCTGAACTCTTGGTTATATTTGATAAGGGGTGAGAATAAGTTTGAGGAATTGCTACTTGTATCCCATTAAATCCAGAAATGTCAAACAGTCTCTCTCATCATCTTCACCATCATCACCACCATCATCATCAGGCAATCTCTCTTTCTGACCTGTGATCCATGCTTCTACTTTGATGATGTCTCCAGAATGAAGTCCCACTTCTATAAAGAGAGTAGGCCTAAGGCATATGTTCTTGCTTGTCACAGCCAAAGAAAGCCTGATGTTCTGCTGTTAGGGTAGGAGTTTGTATAGATTAAGCATGTTTTCTATTGCACTGTTCCCTTTCATCATTGAAGCAGTGGAAACTGCCACTGCTACCAAACTGCTGCTAGAGTTCAAGGGAACTGCAGTGTTTTGTTATCCCACTGGGTGAACACTGCAGGTCCTGGCATGGTGCACAGTGTGGCTCAGTAATATCTGGCATGATGTACCAGAGTCAGTCTACAGCAATCTGTCTGACAACACACAGCAGTCGCCTGCAGCTGGGTTGGAGCCAGAGTTCCTGATGTTTGGCAGCCATGCAGATAGCCAGCAGCTGAGACCACTTCAAAGGTAAATTGCTTATTTATGGTTGGAAGCAGCTAGATAGAGGCTGGTTTACGTAACTCATGACCCATGGCTGAGCTAAAGGAGTGATAATTAAGAAACAACTTTATTATGCCATAAATTTTTTAAGCCTTTTAAATTTTCTTTTGAATAATAATAATATTTAATGTTAAGTCTGACTAGTAGCTTTTAAACTGCCTTCCAATCTCTTTGTTATATCACGGCACTGGTGTAGATACTGAGTGATCCATAGATGATTTGATTGTAATGAATTAATTTTTTTTTTTCTGCTGTGATGTACTGTAAGAGCGTAAACATATTATTAAGTGTATATACAAATACACTGTATCAGAAGAGGAGTGATTCTCGCATGATTTAAATTTAATTTTTAAATTAAAGAAATGTAATTGAATTTTAAATTGTATTTTATTATAAAGAGCATTATATAATAAGTTACACTTTAGTCTTCGAGACATTATCTTTTTTTTTTTTGGAAAGTCATTACTTTGAAATACTTTTTAAAAAAATTAGCTCTACAAATGTGAAATGTGGTAAAATGTGAATTTAGTATGAATTCTTGCAAAATTAATAAAGATAATATTAAATACAACTTAACCATTCACATACTCTGTATTTAAGGAAATGAAGATGACCACAAAAGACCATCGGGGATTGGGGAGATTGGGGCCCCATCCTGGACCCAGCCTGGGCGGAGGTCGTTGGGGAACATTGTGGTAAACTTTTATTTTACAAATATACAAATAATCAAGAAATACGTAAATTTTTCATGTGGAATAAATAAATATAAACAGTGATGCTCCTGTCTATCAGCATTCTCTTCTCCTTTGTTAAAACAAGCACATGAAAGACAAGATAGGTGAATTTCACTTAAATTACTGACATTTCAAGCAAGACAGTGTGTGAGTGTTAGTCTCATTGCTGTAACAAAGCAGATAGCCGTACGTTATGTATCACTGGCTGGTACACTGCAATCTAATTGTAATGGTAACTTATTAGTTACCTAAGTTGTTGTAACACAAAATGGGTTGGCTGTACAAAAATGTTTAAAAATGAAGCAGCCCTAGTCACAACACATTTCCAACTCACAAAACACAACTGAGAAGTGTTTAACGATATGCTATTCTGTTTGACAGATCCTTGGAAGGCACCTGACATACACCACATGTAATTAAAGTTCATAGTCACATTAGAAGTAAACACAATAATAACAACTTTTAGAATCTTGTGATTAGTTGTCATACCACAGCACACCGTAACAAAATGTGTTCTCTGCATTTAACCCATATGTGACATAGCAGGGGGCAGCTAATTCAGCACCCAGTGCTAGGGGACAGTACCGTGCCCAGGATATCTCAGTGGTGCCTTGCTAGTCAGGGATTTGAACCTACAATCTTTCAGCTATGAGTGCACTTCCCTAACCATTAAGCCACCATTGCCCAACATTTTTTTGCTTGGTTTGTTTTTTACCTGATTCCTCCAAAGCGGTGGCGGAGATCATTGCTCTAGTCACCTAGCAGGCCTGTTTCCAAACATGGAGTCCATGATATTTGTTTTTAGGGCAGCCATCACCGCTTTTATTTCCCTGTCTTTTCAATTTTCTCAATTTCTTTTTCATTTCTGTATTTTTGTTCACGACTTGCTCTGTTATTCTGATAACCCCTGCCTTCTCCAATTGACTCTGCATTGCTTCATACACTTTTGTTTTTCTGCTCTGATGACTCTAACTCCGCCTCCTGACGTCACGCGCTACCAACTCTGGCCCAGCAGTCTTTTGGGGCCAAAAAATGGTCTGACCACAGTTTGTCCCTAATGAATACCATGGGCAAACACAAGGGTGTTCATAAGTGCATCCGGCACCAGAGCACCCTAGGCCACAGTTCGATGATCAATTTTGTAATCATATCAATTACATCCCAGAGGGAGTCATGGGACACTGAGCTTAAATGAGCAATGGTCCAGGACTCCATTGCAGAAATGGCTGCGCGGAGTTGTGGCCGTAAGGTTGCTAGTGCCTGTCACAGTGGCAATCCCCGAACCTGGTGGTGGACACCAGTGGTAAAGAGGTGTCAGACTGGAGAAGGAAGCATTCTGAGCTTGGTTAGAAGTAGTTGACAGATACCAGGAGGCTAAGCGGAATGCAGCTGTAACAGTTACTGAAGCAAAAAACTCAGGTGTGGGAGGAGTTTTGGTGAGGCCATGGAAAAGGACTTTTAGTTGGCCTTGAAAAGATTTTGGCCAACTGTCAGTTGACTCAAGAGGAGGAAGCATGGCTTTACTCATGCTGTTTACAGCAGGGATGGAGAATTGTTAACCTCAAATGGGGATATAGTCAGGTAGTAGAAGTAGTATTTCAAGGACCTCCAGAATCTCACTAATACCATGTGCCACTTATCGACACCATGTCAATTATGCACTCCATATTGCACATAATTGCTCTTTGCACAACGTTCATGCGGACATTTTATGTGTGATATACATGCACATATGCACTTTCACACGCACATGTATATACATATAGATACACGTTAAATAGGTATAATATTATATATGTACGGTATAATATTATATATGTATATTTTGTACTTATCTATTACATACATCGATTCTTATATCTGTACATATGCTAATGCATACATTTGAATACATATACCTTGTTTTTTTTTTTTTTTATCTCTTATATTTTGCACACCACTACTGCTTGTGAAGCTAGCACACAAGAATTTCACTCATATGTACTGTACCAATGTACCAGTAACATGATGTGACAATAAAGATTTGAACTTTGGACTTTGAATACGCTTTCCTTGGAGGAAATAGAGCTGGAAGACTCAGAGGAGGACTTACCCATTTCTAGGGCTGAGGTCACTGAAGTAGTCAACTCCTCAGTAATAAGGCTCCAGGGGGGCGATTCGCCTGGAATTCCTGGGAGATCTTGATGTTGTTGGGCTGTTTTGGCTCACACGCCTCTTCATATATATATATAGTATTGCAGGGAGTAGGGACAGTGTTGATGGATTGGGAGATTGTGGTGGTGATCCCAATTTTTAAGGGGAACAGAGGGTTTCTTCCAATTTCAGGGTGATCATACACCTCAGCCTCCCTGGGATGGTCTATGCTACGGTACTGGAGAGGAGGGTCCATCTGTTGGACAAACCTTGGATCCAGGTGTGCAGATTGTGTCCTGGTTGCGAAACACTGGATCAGCTCTTCACCCCCACAAGGATACCAGCGGGTTCATGGAAGTTTGCCCAACCAATCTACATGTGTTTTTTGGATTTGGAAAAAGCATACAATAGTGTCCCATGGAGGGTTCTATTGGGGGTACTTTCAGTGAATGGGGTATGGTGTCTGTTGTTACAGGCCATTAGGTCCCTGTATAAATGGAGTGAGAGTTTGGTTTGTGTTGCCAGCAATAAGTTAGACTAATTTTTGGTGGGTGCCGGACTATACTAGGGCTGCCCTTTGTCACTGATTCTGTTCATAACTTTTATGGACAGAATTTCAAGGCATAGCCAAGGGGCAGAGGGTGTCTGATTGCATTGTTGCTTTTTGTAGATGATGTGGTCCTGTTGGCTTTGTCAGATTGTGACCTGCAGCAGGCAGATGGTGGATTGCCATCTCTTGGTGGGGGATGAGTTACTGCCTCAAGTACAGGAGTTAAAGTATATTTGGGTCTTCTTCACAAGTGCGGGAATAAGGCAGCGGGAGATCAACTGGTGGATCGGGGCTCAAAGTAGAGCTGCTGTTCCTTCACATTGAAAAGAGCCAGTTGAGGTGGTTCAGCCATCTATCTAGGATGCCTCTTGGACGACTCTGTGGGGAGGTGTTTCGGGCATGTCCAACTGGGAGGAGACCCAAGGGCAGACCCAGGACATGCTGGAAAGATTATATTTCTCAGCTGGCCTGGGAATACCTTGATATTCCCCCGGTGGAGCTGGGGGAGGTGGCTGGGGAGAGGGAGGTCTGGGCATCCCTGCTTAGACTGCTGCCCCCGCATCCTGACCTTGGAAAAGTGGCAGACAATGGATGGAGGGATGGATGGATGGATGGATAGCATTTTATACTTTTTCAGCTGAAACAGGTTGAAGATTAGGGAGTTCATCTTTTCAGACCATGGCTGTAAATAAAGATATTAAAATGAAATATTTGAGTGGCCTAAACAACAAAGGTTAAAGGCTATTACATACATTTGATTTTGCTTTCCAGGGCATTCTTTTCATTCTTGTGTCCCTCACTTTTTTCAAACCATTAAACAAAGTTTCTAGAAAGGAGTGAAAGATGTGAGAAATTGACTGAGAAGATACATAACTCAAGTGAAGAAGAGAAGGTCAGCTGACAGCGTTTGTCATGCCTCTGTTCCATGTCTTCTGTGGGTTTATGCTCTCTGATGCATTTTTCTTTGATGTTTTAACATGGTTGTACTTTGTATTTTGTACCTGTCACTCGTTCCATGAATTATATTAGGGCATAGCTGCTTGACAGAGTCCAGTAAATCCACAGAAGATTGGAACTTTGAGTCAAAAGTAGAAAAGCAATAAACTAGTTTTTGGCCTGGACCAACTGAAAATCTTTTGGACACAGAACAGAACAGAATCAAGTCAGCTGATGGATCATACTGATACTGAATTTGTGGTATATGGTTGACAACAGCTGGAGAAACATAGAATCAGTTACATGATGTGCTACTGAAGCTGGGCCAGAAGCACTCGCACATCTGCTGCATCCATAGATATGTTTCAGTTTTACATTTTTCACACCAATTTTGTGGAATGAGAAAATAATTTTCTGTAAATCTGAAGCCTCTTCAGGTATCAGTGACCATGAGATTTTTGCAGGACTATATTTAGAACACTGAAAATCAATAAAATGTTCAAAACTCCATTCATAGAAGGGTTAGACTTTGATTAATGTCACAAAATTACGAAATTATTTTTGTTTCAGATTTGAAAGGCATTGGTGGTCAGTGGAAGTTTGTATGTGTGAATGTTTGCATGTGTATGTATGTGTTTTGTCATTTCCCTGTTTGGCCAGCAGGTGTCACTAGCCAGCCTGTTCCTTCCTCCGTGTTATAGTCCCTTACTTAGTCCTTAGTATGTTCCCCTGCTCCCCAGGCTGCCATGTAGCTGAATGGGCTAAGGGTGTGTGATACCATATCATTATGGATTCTGTTGGACTTCTTAGTTTTGTTTTCACATTGTTAATATGTTCTTGTATTTGTAATATAGGTCATAGTTTTTTATCTTTGTTTCTAGTTATCCCAACTTGTATTTAGTTTTGTAGTAATGTCATATAACCCTTGTTCCTTGTCTTTCCTAGTGTTTGATTCTATAGTTTTTGAAAACCTTCACCCATTCCCTTAAGCCCTGAGTGCGTTTTGTGTAATTACTAATTGGGCCACACCTGTCCCTCATCTAGCCATGTTACTAGAGTATATGAAACTGCGCTTGTCCTATTCCTTTGGCAATCATTGTTGATATAGGTCTGTTAGTGTTGTTTGTTAGTTCCCATCCATGGGTTGCTGTTCATGTTCTTTGTTACTGTTTCCCCAAGTCTTTCCCTGTGGTTTAGGTCAGCTCTTATTCCATCTGGCTTATCCTTACAGCCTCTTCTTCTGTCTCTCATGGTCCTTTTGTTACTGGTTAAGTGTATGTATGTTCTGTAATAAAGTCCCATTCAGTTTTTTAAGCAGGATATGGATTGTTATTCCCTCCCTGCTTCCCTTTGTGTTATATCAGTTGTGAGTTCAATTACTAATAATAATCGACCTTTTATTGCCCCCATGGGGAAATTCTTTTGACGCCTCCCTCAACTTGCAAAGCAAGCAGTCTGCAAAGTGCAGCCACCTGTTGGGGTACACAGCCAACATACTGGTGCAGGGTTTGAACTGGCAATCTTGCAAATACAGGCACACAGGCTTAGCCCACTGAGCCACACGCTGCCCCCAGCCCCGGTACTTTCTGTGTTTGTCTGGGTTTCCTCCAGGTACTCTAATTTCCTTCTGCAGGTCCAAAAACAGGCAGCTGGTTGAACTGGTGTCTCTAAATTTGCAGTAGTATGTGGTTTGTGTTAGTGAGTGTGCACTTTGTGATGGACTGGTGTCCGATCCAGGGTGCCCTCTGCCTCATACCCAGTGCTGCCTGGGACAGGCTCTAGGCCTGCTGTCATTAAGGGAGTTGCCTGGGTGAAACAATTTGTTGTACATGTAAGATTGCATTTACTTCTTTTAAATGACTGAAAAGGGCAAAATCATGATGTGAGAAGAGCAAACCCTTAATGTAAGATGCCAGAAAGATGGACTTCCTTCCCTACGGGTCTTCAGTCATACTAGTATGTGAGCAGTAAAGGAGCTATGTTTAATTTGTAAGGTAAGCTTATTAAAATTTTATTTGCTGCTCTGGCCTACGGGGAAACATGACTGTGTTGTGAGTAGTGAGGTATGAATGCACACTTCTGAAAACATTTTAAGTGAAGCTGCGTGAAATGTGATGTGAGTGGAAGTTACTCCAATACAAAGCTAATAAAGTTCATTTCTAAGGATATTCAAGGGCTTTTACTAGTTTTGTGTGCTGGTCTACTCAGTCTTGCCCTACCTTCCAGATTCCAGATGCATCTCTCCAAGATGTAAAAACTATGCCATTAAATATACAAAAACAGCACTGTGTGGATGTTTGGACGGTACACTTTGCCTCAAGTTTCAAAGATTCAAGACCTAGTGAGTCATAAATTTGTATGCCTGTATGATATTTGCATATTCAGGAAGGAAACTGAGCAAGGGTAGGGTGAAAAGCTAAGAAAACGTGAAATGTGAAGGATAATGAAGTCTTGTAGTCATCAAGGATGAGTAGCAGGGCAAAGAACATAATGACTGACCCCTTCCACCCTGGTCACTCCCTCCTCCAGTGTCTCCCATCTCGAGAACTGAGAGCGAGAGACCTGAATAATAGGATGATTCATCATCTATAGAACCTCTTCCCCCAGGCCATTGTCCTCCAAAACAAGGTACCATGAGAAGCACACTGGCATCTATGGGACCTTTCACACTTAATTACCCACTGTACTTTACATTCCTATTGACCCTAAGCTTATTTGCATGCACACACCTAAACTGCTTATTCCCCAAATGTTGTTGCCTCACCCTCATTTATATGCCTACATGTTTATTTATTGATACCATATTCCTATTCATCTCCCTCCCTTTATCGCTATTCTGTTTGTTGCAGTGTTGTGCTTCTAAGATGCTATTGACCTTAGAGTTGTAAACAAAGCATATTAAATTGGGCTGTGAATCGATTAAAGAACATTAACTACTTAATCACAATTAATCACACCTAAAATGAAAACTTACAATCATAAATATTTATATATCGAACCTCTAAATTTACGAACAATAAACACAAAAGGGAGTATATGACAGACTCAAATTATGCAACTTCATTGTTTAAACTTTCAGTTTTGTCTCTGGGGTAGTAAATCAGATTTGTTATAATGTCATTATTATACATTTGGTTAATTATGGGTCATAGCCAATAAAGTTGAAAGATTTAAAAACATTTTATCTAGTTTTGTGTTGGGCTACCTATTTGGTGACGGTGGTCAAAAATCATCAAATTAGAGCAACAAATGGCAAGTTTAATATGCCTAAAAGTTAAGATAATGTCTACACAAAAACAAACGCTGTATTTCATTGTAACACACACACACACACACACACACACACACACATATATATATATATATATATAAATTCTCAAGTTAGTGAGAATGACCCTTATTTTAATACAGTATTTCTTTCACGGTTAAACTTCAACTTCTGATGTGCAGATTATTCATTTCCATACTACTTGCAAGCAAGTGCATACTGAATTTCAATGCTTTTGTAGACAAACTGAAAAGGCATGTACCACACACACATATAATCGCAGGTACTCAACAGGTTATTCGACACACTATTTAATTCAAACAGCATAATCCATCTAAAATGAAAAACCTATTTGGCAAGTGCCTGACAACCACTGAAAGTGCTTTTTAAAAATGACAAAGTGTCCTTCAATTTTAGGTTATTTGTCTTTGGAGGAAATAAGACATCTTACAATTTAGATTTTTTCAAATTTAT
>JAODJU010000095.1:12454026-12471241 GCA_026776725.1 Gnathonemus echidnorhynchus | reverse complement strand
AGATAGAGGGAGCAGACAGAGACGTAAGCGGCCTTCACTTATCTTTAGCTTTCCAGAAGGAAAAGTACTAACCAGCTAACTAGAGCAAATGTCAAACATGTGGTTGATACGTAATACGTGACGTAGACGGAAGGTACCGAGAGGGGGGGAAGGCCCAAACGAGCTATAAAGGAATCAAGCTGATACATATGATTGAGCTTCCTCTTGTACATGCTGAATGTATGTCAGAGTGTGGTTCCCAGATCAATCTGTGTAAGCAATAAACTTGCACCTGCAACTTCTCCACATCTCTGCTCTGAATCCCTGCTGATCAACGGACCCGGTGGAGACGGCGTACTCCAACATTCCCCAAGGTGCCCTATGGGAGGTGCTTCAGGAGTATGGGGTTCGGGGGTCGACTATTGTGGGCAATTCGGTCCCTGTATGTACGGAGCAGAAGCTTGGTCCGCATTGCCGGTATTAAGTCAGACGTGTTCCCAGTACGGGTTGGCCTCCTCCAGGGCTGGCCTTTGTCATCGGTCCTGTTTATAATATTTATGGACAGGATTTCTAGGCGCAGCCATGGTGTTGAGGGTGTCCAGTTCGGTGGCCTCAGGATTGCCTCGCTGCTTTTTGCGGATGATGTCGTCCTGCTGGCTTCATCTGCTGGGGACCTCCAGCGTGCTCTGGGGTGGTTCGCAACCAAGTGCGAAGCGGCGGGGATGAGGATTAGCACCTCTAAGTCTGAGACCATGGTTCTCAGCCGGAAACGGGTGGATTGCCCTCTTCAGGTCAGGGAGGAGGTACTGCATCAAGTGGAGGAGTTCAAGTATCTTGGGGTCTCATTCATGAGTGAGGGTAGGTGAGATTGAGAGCTGGACAGACAAATCGGACCGGCGCCTGCAGTTTTGCAGGCACTTAACCGGTTCGTCATGGCTAAGAAAGAACTGAGCCAGAAAGCAAAGCTCTCAATCTATTAGTCCATCTTCGTCCCTACTGTCACCTATGTTCATGAGCTATGGATAATGACTGAAAGAATAAGATTGTGAATACAGGTGGCTGAAATGAGGTTTCTCCACTGGGTGTCTGGGCTCTCCCTTAGAGAAAAGGTGAGAAGTTCAGATATCCGGGAGAGCCTGAGAGTAGAACTGCTGCTTCTCCATGTCGAAAGGAGCCAGTTGAGGTGGTTTGAACATCTGGTGTGGATGCCTCCTGGGCAGCTACCCGGAGAGGTTTTCCATGCATGTCCTACAGGGAGGAGGCCCCGGCGCAGACCCAGGACACGCTGGAGGGATTATACCTCTCGGTTGGCCTGGGAACGCCGAGGCGTTCCCCCCAAGGAGCTGGTAGAGGTAGCTGGGGAGAGGGAGGTCTGGGTATCTCTCCTGTAGCTGCTACCCCCACGACCCAAATCCCAGACAAGTGGAAGGTAATGTATGGATGGATGGATGGATTTCACCTTTTTTGTTGTTAAACACCAGGAACAAATATTATAGGTCAGGGGTCTCCAACTCCGGTCCTGGAGAACTACTATCCAGTAGGTTTTCTGTCCCACTTGACTTCTGATGAGCCACACCTGTTCCTGGCATTTACCTGAGAACAGGTGTGGCTCATCAGAAGCTGGGTAGGATAGAAAACCTACTGGACGGTAGCTCTCCAGGACCAGAGGTGGAGACCCCTGTTATAGGTCAATATTAAAAACTCATAGTATTCTCCCTCTTGGGTATCAAAATGCTGCATGTGTTAATTCAATCAATCAGCACTACATTACAAAAGGGGTTTTAGGAAAATGAATGAAAAAAATAACTCTGTGGTGTCATAAAACTGAGGGATGCTCATGAAAGATTATCCTCACATTCACAAAGCTTCCATTTTATGACATAGGCCCAGATCTCTGAAAATGTTAGAGAATTAGGAAAGTATTGGTTGTTGTTTTGTCCTTACTCCCCCCACTGCTGTCTGCGAAGGACAGCCTCGGCCGGTCCTACAGGGTCACATTGAGTACACAATGAATTGTAACCCCCATTGTATTTTCCAAGACAAGTACAGCTCATACAAAAAAAAAAAAACACTTTAAAGAACTGACACAATTGTATTTTTGATGATGTTTCCTTGCTTAAAGAAAAATGGTGAAATTAAAATAATGTAATTTTAAACGTATCGAACAAATAATTCACCAAAAAACAGATCTCAAAGATGCAACTTCATCATGCCCTTGACATTTTTGGTCTTAATTCTCTGCCCTGACTCTATGGTGTGTGGAAAAAGAAACAGTAATTTCAAGTGGGATTTATCTGAAATTAGCACCAGCTCGCAGAAAGGACTTTGTTATGTCTTTCAAATAAGGTCAGTAATGGTTGGGCTAAAAGGAGGAAATCAGTGGGGAGTTTGGGTTCTTTTACATGATTTAGAACTACTGTAGGGATTTGGTTGATTTGTATGGCCTATGTGGGGACGAAATGAGAGGGGTGAAATAGACCTTGGGAATATGGGAACATATTAATAGAGAAGGTGTTGCGGGAGTGGGCACCAGGAAGGCAGTTATGGATTAAATTGACAGGAATTAATAATGAAGATTATTTGGGGCCCTTTCAGTTTCTGAGGAGAAATAGGCCCCTCAGGACGTATTGAAATGTTGTTCCTCTGCTGGGGAAAAATAGCTGGATAAGCAATGTCAGCGATTTTGTATGAGATATTTATGTTTGCCTTGCACGGTGAGCCTGTGAAGGTCCCTGCAGAGAATAATCCTTAATTAAAGTAATTCTGACTTTTTTTTTTAATATCACATTTGGAAGCAGGGTTATCATTGTTGACAAATGTTAAAACTATAAGAACATTTTTGTAAACAAATAAAATAATACAAAAATAAAATAAAAAACTATAACTAAACAAAACTATAAACATTGCCTCTGAAACTGAAATGAAACAAAAACAAATTTGAAGTACCTTCCATTACCATTAAAAAATTTTTTTTTAGCTAATATAATGATTTTTAAAAAAAATCCTTAATCCTTGATGGAAATCATTCAAGGAAATGTGATCAGTATATTGCATTTAGATTACCATTAATAATACCTGGAACATGTTTGACTTATTTTGAAGACATTAGTACATAACGTGTTCTGTGAATTCAAAAAAATCAGACTATAAATAAAATAACTGCACAACTGTCCATAGAAATAAATTTAGTCACGCTCTATGAAGTTTGAAGCTTAAAGCAGCTGGAATGATAGCCAGAAATACCATGTCATTTAATGGGCGTGTTTTAATGGATGAGTGTTAACAATGAGAATGAGTTTGCCAGCTGCTTTTGGGACTCCATGGTGCATTTGTCACATGGCTCTCTGGCAGGTGCCCTGCAATGACTTGGATGATGTGAACATTGTGCTGGGATAGCTGACCCAGTGCATTATGTGTTCAAGACAATGTTATAATGATTGGTTGATTTAGGGCAATATAGTTGTTGTTTATGATTTCAAACCCTGATTTGTAACTTTTTTACTTCTTGATGCAGAGGCAAGTCTAACTCGAGAATGGGAGAGACTGACTTTCTGGTGCTCTGTTCTGGATATCTATAGACCTTGATTGAGAATCCAGTCAGGGTGGGACTGTTGTCTACGGTGAAATTCTGTACAAGATGAAACATGATGGATTTATAGGTTGCAGAGCAAATGTATATTGTTCAGATTTCTTTTTGCATGATTTTTACACGATTGTTACAAGTAACAAACTACACACTTGTGTAATTTTTAAGTTGTACCTGTAACTGAACAGCCTTGTGCAAAAACTTCAGTCTAAATCACCTTGCTTAAAGGTCCCACTAAAGGATCCCTCCTCACACAAATGAAAGAAATCAGTCCCCTGAAATCTGAGCTGCCACATACTTCATTGTGGGTTCGGATCCACCCCATGTTTTTGTGGACTTTGTAAGTTCTCTCCATGTTGCATGTGTTTCCTTTAAGTACTCCACTTTTTCCCCAGTCCAAAGGCATGTGGTTAGGTGGATTGTGTGCGTGTGGGTTTGTACTTGAGGACTAGTTGTCCTGGGGACAAACGAGACACCAGACAGAACAGGGCACAGCCAGAACGACAGCATACATTGGACAGACACCGCACAACATCAGAGGGGCAAAGCCATTGGACAGGACATGACACACAGTGCAAACACTGGGTTCCGTGTGGGACTGCAGATGCGGGATAGCAGCTTGCACTGGCCAGAATGGTGTCTTGGTCAGAGGCTTTGTCCTACCTGGGATGCATGTAGGTGGAACGGTGTCAGTTGGGGTAGGCTCAGGCATTTGCGATGGGGCCCCTCTTGGGCCATGAGCTGGGGATTCGGGTGGAGCAGGACCCTGTGCGTTGGACTCTAGAGACTTTTGTCAAGCAAAGGCCCATTTCTGGCTGCCCCCCGGAGGCACGCAGTGTGGCAACGACATCCCCTAGGCAGGGCCCCGGAGGTGAGATGGCAGCCACAGACACAGCCAGCTTCCTCCACTTCTTTCTTCTGTGGCTGGAGCTGCCGGGCAGAGCTGTGGAGAAGCGGTGGGCAGAGCAGCTTCATGCTTGATTAGCTGCTGCATTTCCCCCATACAGTGCAGGCCTTCTCTGTCTCCTGGGGATCCGTACCTGGGGTTTGCCCACTAGTGCCTTCCTTGCCCGTATGAAGAGTGCTCTGGTCTTGGACACCTTACATGGTGGAATTTTGCCTCCACTCCATGTGGTTGTCCAGGAGCGAGAAGTAGTCTTCGGCTAGCAGGCGGGGTGGCTCCGGCAGGTCCTTCAGCTCTGGTGACCTTGCAGGTCTCTGGATCTGGGGAACACGGGGGATCTGGTCTACTGGATGTAGGTTGGCCTGAAAGCTGGGATTGAGGTATGAGTTGCAGGTTTTCTCTGGGAGTCCAGTAATTATGTTGTGGTTTGTGAGATGAAGGACCTGAAGGCAGGCATAAAGAGAACAAACGGCGGTCTATTAAACCAAAACTAAACAGGGGCTTGAAAAGAAACAGGATCGCAAGTGGTCAAAAATGGGAAAACTGGTACAGGGAAGGGCTCAGGCAACAGGAAGGTAGACCTTAATGACTGGACTCAGGATGACAGGACAAACAGGTAATTAAATATGATGTCTAACGAGGTGCAACAAGCAACAGGTGAAGCTCATCAGGGCCACTTCAGGGAGGAGACAGGAGGGTCATATGGACATGACAGGAAGGATGTTACAGTTTGCTTGCAAGCCTGTTATAGCTAGGTGATTTTAATCTTCAAAGCTAGAAGCAATCAACCCCAAAAATGCTTGAATATTGGTTCACAGAGGACCTGCAATCACTTAAATTACAGATAATTATGTTTAGCTCACGTGGGAAATCAAAGCACCACACATCACCAGGCTTTTCAGAAGTAATGTTGCCTATTGCTTTTTTTGGAGAAATTACCATTTAAGCATAGCTACATTGAAAAATAATGTACATAATATGTATGTACCCACCCATAAAATAAAACAAAGTTGCATTTTAGTGATACCAATTTTAACTTTGTTTGCAAATATTGGGTAAATTAAATCAATGATAAGATAATTTGAAATTTGTGTTTACATGATATTTTATGGGTTGACATGGTGGTGCAGTGATTAGCACTGTTGCCTCACACCTCTGGGACCTGGATTCAATTCTCCACCAGGGTTCCATGTGTGCGGAGTTTGAATGTTCTCCTTGTGTCATAGTGGGGTTTCCTCTGGGTACTCCGGTTTCCCCCCCATGCTCCAAAAACATGCTGAGGCCAATTGGAGTTACCAAATTGCCCGTAGGTGTACATGTGTGAGTAAGTGGTGTGTGAGTGTGCCCTGTGACCATCCTGGGTTGTTCTCTGCCTTGCACCTGTAGGCTCCTGAACCTCCTCCTATGAACCTGAATGGGACTAACTGATCTCATAAGATGGATGGATGGATGATATTTTATTAACGAATTAAATGAACTACATTAGATTATTTGAATCTAAACATTAATCAATGACTTTGTCACAACAGAAATAGAAAATGCAGAAATCAAACCATTTTTTGCAGGAAGGTTGTCTTAGAGTGCAGAAAACATTTGCTATTTTGCTGGCTGTTAAACTCTTCATTTTTTGGGAAAAAAAATAATTCACCTAGATCACATTTTATAGTTTATATAACTGAACAAGAGGATGCGACTTATGTTCGGCATCAGTAAAATAAACACTTTCTCTGCTCTAGGTGTTCAGCACTATTTTTGATTTTCTCTGTACCTCAGACAGTTGATTAGCTTGGTTTTTGAACATTTTTAACAGTGACTCAGGAAACGATTACTGCTGTCTTGGGCTACGTTTTAACTAAGTTTTTTTATTGGCTTCAAATGGAATTGCAGTGTACATTTGAGAAGCACTGTAATTAGAAATCTGTACAATTTGTTCAAGTGGGTAATTCATTTCCTGCCCAATCCCTACCTTGTGAACTCATCTCCTGCTACCAACATACTCTTTGATCTTCTTTTTACATTATTTTTTTATTTGCAGTTTAAAAATGTAGAAATACTGCTGGCAAATTTGTGAAAAATGTGATCCCCTTTGTGGCCTACGCCATGGATTGTACAAAGGCAAGAAGACTAATTTCATCCCATTTAGTCCTCTGAATGAAAGTGTCCACACTAAAAATCCGCCAGGATACAGACGTGAAAATAAAATAACTGCACAACTTCATGCAGCACAAAAACACGTTACCGGACATTCGTTGCAAGTAAGGCTGTCACTGTCCATGATATTAGTTGTCAGGATTGGTCCCTGTCCTGCCCCTTCAGAATGTCTGTTCTGTGATTGGCCAGCAGGTGTCGCTGGCTATCTCATGTCCCTCCTAGGGCTCAGTTTTGACAATCTAATGCAAAGCTTAAAGCACAAGACACACCTAACATTTATGGGTATGTCCAAAAATCCATTTTGCTATTTAACAGTGGGACAAAAGAGACTTTGCACCAGTGTAAGATGAAAAAAGGTTTTCCTAACTCTCTTAGTTATTCAGAGGCATGTTTTAGGTGCGACATGTAGTAAACCAATCAGAATGGCATCTCACCTCATCACCTTTAAAAGGCCGCGGTGCATGAGCTATGGCGGATTGCTATTATAATGGTGTGTTTACCTGACAAACGAGATTGGTTTTCGGCCAAGGAAATGGACCTTCTGGTGTGTTAATTGAAAAAGTGCGACTATATTATGTACGGGAGCACCACTGCTCCACCTAAGGCTCTCGAGGTGAAGCAGGCGTCAGATGAGGTAGCGGCGAGTGTGTCCACGTTTTCTGGCATCACTAGATTATCTGCTCAGTGCTGAAAGCTGACACTGATGCCAGAAGACGGGGAAAACAGAGGATCGCTGCTCAACCTGGTGTGCTTGAATACCCATGTCTGTTAAATACCCATAAATACTTTATATAATACAAGCATCTTTGCTGTTTCATCAAACAATATGATTACTTGAAAGGACCAGTTGTACTCAATAATAAATAAATAAATAAAATGTATAAAAGTGAAATAAAATAGTTTGACGTGTGAAAGCAGTGTTCAGTGTGAATTTTTTGTGCTTTATCTACAGTACATTTAGTGATACAGTAATCATGGCCGCTAAGAAAGTGAGGAGGGATAGTAGCAAACCAAAGAGGAAAGTAATGGGAGTAACTGTAGAACTTAAAAAGGAAACTATATTGGTGCACGTATGTCTGCTCTCGCTTCAGAGTATGGGGTTGTCATTTATTTCACGTTTATCACTTTTGTGTGCTTTTTCATGTGTGTATAAGCATTTATATTGATTGTTAATGCTTTTTTATCGTTAGCTAGGTAGGTAGAAAAGTTTAACTAAGCAATCACTTTTGCATTTGGAATGGATTCAGTTTATTTACATTATATCTTATTGGGAAATGCAACATGGACCTTGACCAAATCGCAACTGGACCAGCCTTCTGGAACGAATAAATTTCATGTTCCAAAGTACCACTGTATCTTGTTTTTTTTTACAACCCATACCTGCTCCTTGTTAGCCCATGGATATATGCACCTGTCCTTGCCTTGTCTCCTTGGTTGTTCATTGTGGTAGTTACTGTGTGTTTGCTCCTTTGTTACTGTGTTCTGCTCTTCTTATTTGTATTTTTTGTGTTAGTTTACTTTGTGGTTAGTTATCGTTTAGTTCTTGTTATTACCTGCTTTGTTTATTTTTACCCTTCATGGTCCTTTTTTGTGTTCTTCTAGGTTTATTATAATTCAATTTTGCTGGGCACCGTTGTGGATCATTCTTCCCCGTGTCAAGCCTCACCGTAACAATTTGTATTTGAGTAATCTACCAATTAATTGAATAATTGTTTATATAGCAATCGGTGCGAAGCAGGAACCAACCCTGGATGGGGCATCAACAAATCACAGGGTGCAAACTCACTTACACATATAGTCAATTTAGGCAGTCCAGTTCATTTACGTGTAAGTGAAATGTTTTTGGACTGTGGGCCATAACCAGATGGTTATGTAGACCCACGCATACACAGGGAGAACATGCAAACCCCACACACACAAAGTGGTGGTGTGTGGTGACAGTGCTACCCACTGTGCCACCATGTCACCCTCGATAAGCAGACCTGCTTAATGTCAGATGTTAATATCAACACTGCATGTTATTCACATATAGTTCTCACATTGGAATAATCGTGATGGTCAACTGGATTAGAGAAGTTATGCTAAAACATTAGCTAAAACATTATTCTGTCAAATAAAATTTTGCAAGCTCTGCAATTTTAATGATAGTTCCTTTTCAAGATTATCTAGTATATTTTAACGAAAAAACCTGGGTAAACATTACCGCTGCTGCTGTTGCCTGAGCTCTGCATGTGTTCTTCGAGCCAATCATAATCATTTTCGTTTTTGCTGTCAGACATAAGGGGCTGCATCCTTCGAAGAATGCAGTCTACGTAGCCTTTGTAGGCTGCGTCCTTAAATGGTCTGCACAATGAATCTTGGGATAAGTTGGGCTACTGATTCATCTGATGGGTCCTTCATGGCCCCGGAAAAGAACGGCTTCTTTTCTAGGCTGCTTTTGAAGGAGGCTTCGAAATGGGACGAAATGGGACAGCCTTGCCGTGCCGCTGTGATGCATTCGGGCTTCACATGCAGCCTTAGGCTTTTCTCTGCTGCAGGGAAATGTACTTGACTAAAGACAAGAAATCACTATATTATTAAATGGATTGATAATAATATTTTATAAAATGTGTTTCAAACGGTGTAAATGACAACTTGTGCAATGTTTGCCTGAGTGGTGCTTGGCGTTTTTCAAACTATGTGATAAATCACTTGAAGTAAAACCTAAAACGATTCCTTTAGTCTGATGATAGCCCCTGGATGAAGTGCCCTGCATTCTACGGCTCAAAAGTAGCACAATATTAATATTGCAAACATACAGATTTACGGCTGGAATTGAAGGTGTCTTGAGGGGGGCATGTACTAGGTTGCCCTGGTGATGCAGTGGCAGTGAATGTGTGTGATCTTAATCATACAGTGGGCATCCATCTCTGGGTCTCTGCATCCATCATAATGTGTATGTGTGGAGAAAACACGGGGGCCTTGGCTGTTACTCCTACAGCTCTTTAAATTGCGACAGAGAGAGAGAGAGAGAGAGAGAGAGAGAGAGAGAGAGAGAGAGAGAGAGAGTGGAAGATGACGCCTGTCAGGGGCTTTGAATAAAAAGCAGACGATACTCTGGGATCTACCCTCTCTGGCTTGTCCTTACCCTGACATTCATTCTCCATTCCTTATTCATTCTCAATTTCCTTATTCAAAGATATATGGACTAATAAATTGACTGTTAAGGTAAAGGAAAACAAGCATTTTCTGTATATCCCAAAATTGTAAAGGTATGTGACTCTGAGTAATGGCTCTCCTTTTTCTCTGGGTGCTGTTAACATCCCGTGTGATCAGTTTGAGACAGTGATTTATCAGTGCTGTAAGCTCCACAGTGATTCTCCACAGAACAAAGCCATACCTTTCGCCAGAAGCTGGCCTATGTTTTCGCATGGTGCCGCAACAGGATGCCTGTTCTATCTAGGTGCTTAAAAAGCCATATACGCTGTATATAATTAGGTAACCATGCTTATTTGCACCATGGGCTATAGAATAATCAGCACATCCCTCTGCCACTAATTCCGAATCAAGGAGAGCTCCGGTGGCACTTGTGCGCAGTCTGCTCCGATAAGACGGCGTGTTCTCCCTGCTCCCGGGGGGAAGGTGATTCATTAAGCCATTGTGCCCAAGGTGCCCCTCCAGCCAGATGAGTCAAGTAAGAAACAAGAGATTCAGCTCACTGGTGAATTAATGATGTGATTGTTTATCTTCGTGCTGATTAGTGGCTGATGGAGGGGTGCATCCTGTAAAACCGAGGCACTAAAAACTAACCCTGTGAGACTGCAGTCACGTCACATGTTGAACCATAAAATCAGCTTGGTGTTCTGACAAGAGTTTCAAAGTTTAAAACCTTTTTATAATCCCTTCTTTATGTAGTTTGCTGTGGTTTTTCCAGTTTCTGCTTCTAAACATTCATCACGATCTCATTTCGAAATGCAATTTGGAAAATGTCTGGTAATATAATAATCATTGTCCCCTTTCCTTGTGTCTATTTGGATAAGGGTGGGGAGCCTGATCCATAGAGGGCTGGTGTGGGGGTGGGTTTTTGGGATGGCCTCTCAATCAACCAATAACAGTGGCTGATTGAGAGACAGCTAAAGTTAAATACAATTTAAATACAGATTTAAATACAAAAGTATTTTCATTGGGGGGGGGGGGGGGGGGGGGGGTGAATGATTCCAAAATAAATACTGGAGGTACACGCCTTCCCCACCCCCCCCAGGTTCTCTTGCCTTAGGCTTCAGTCTTGTGCATGTTTGGCATTGTAGCAGAACAGGTGATATTCTTTACGTATTTTGCCTTGTTTTTAACTACTGAACATATACATATGCTGGGTATTTCTATATTAGGAACGGAATAAATGACATAAATTATCTACCATTGGAGTGTTATGAAGTGTTTGCGGCTCTGCTCTTTGAACTTTCACGCCTCAACCACTAGGATGCACCAGGATGTACCCAGTTGTCATATTCAAGGTTGTGGGGAGTCTGGATCCTATCCTGAAAGCTACGGGGGCAAGGGAGAGAACAACCCAGGATAGGGCACTGGCCCATTGCAGGGCACACTCACACATGCACACCTATGGGCAACTCGATAACTCCAATTGACCTTAGCATGTTTCCGGATTGTAGGGGTGAGGCGGGTGGGGAACCAGAGAACTGAGGAACCAGAGGAGAACGTGCAAGCACCTTACACCCAGGTCCCAGAGGGGTGAGGCAACAGTGGTATCCCCTGCAGCAGCCTGGGATTAAACATGCAAAAGACATTTTTCTGCTTCAGTGGCTGGAATAATTTTCAGGTAGAATTGCCCGGACTATTGGCACCCAATCCCTCATCTCAGAGTTTGTCACGCAAAGTTATGTGGAAGGGACCACTGGCAACAACAACAGCTCAAACCATCCCTCAGTGAAGCCCTTGGGCAGTTTTTCTAAAAAATATCCTTGTTTTCCAGGACTAGGATTCTAAGTAAAGCAATTCAGCACATGGAACGTATGAGTTTGGCTGTGTTCCCATGAGGAGAACTCAGATGCAGAAGAAAGCACCCTGCAATAACATTTATATTTAAGGACAAGCGGCGGAGATGACCAGCAAAGCTCCAAAGTAGGTATCCAGCAGAGGATAATTTTATTTGAAGGAGATATACTGTAGGTGGCCAGTTGAAGTTTCCCCAGAGAGTGGAGCTCTAAGCTACCTGATGTTTTCTTATTTCCCTCCAGATTTTAAGAATAAAAAAGAATATAAGATATTTTCCAATGTCAGATGCAGGATATATAAAAGCAGTTAGTTTTTTCCAACTTGAAGAAGTGAAGTATTTAATAGTTTACATCTAGACTCATAAATGAGTCACATTATTATATTAATATACATAAAACATAATAATCATTTCATGGGCTGGAAGTGGTTTCTGTTCAAATGAAAACCATGTTTCAAAGTTTGAGAAAGGTTTGAAGAACTGGGATCTTTCTCTTCTCTGTCACCTCCAAAAAGAATCAAAAGAACAATGTAAATGGGGGAAATGTAATTCTTACATGTCCAGTTGGACCATGTGTTGGATTAGATCTTACACTTTTAACGGAACTTACCAAGCCTTCCTTGTGATGCTGAAAATAGGATGTAGGTAATAGAATAAGTACATTTTGGTATTTAATGTGATTACTAGAGACTGGGTTCTGACATTTAGAAACTTATTTGCATGTTTTAATGATCGTTTGTCCGTGTTTTGCTCTAGTACTAAAACTTTTAAGGTATTATACATACTGTACATGTATTTGTATGTGTATATTTAACTGTACACGTGACACGTTAACATGGAGCACGTGGGGGTGGATGTCCTGGGTCCCTTTCCCCCCACCAAGGCTGGGAACCACTCCGTCTCGTGGCCATGGATTACTCCACAAAGTGGCCGAGGAGTACATTATGTGGTCCTCAAGTTCCTTGAGGAGTCTTTTTGCCACTTCGAGGGCCCTAGAGGGGCTGTACAGTGACCAGGAGAGAAACTTCGAGGTGCGGGTATTTGGCGAGGCGTGCTGGCAGCTGGGGATCACGAAGACCTGCACTATCCCCCTCTGTCCTCAGAGCGACAGGCTGGGGAAGCAGTTTCATTATACCCTAGCCATGCAACTGGTGATCCTCATTGCGAAGCAACACCATGACTGGGACACACATCTTTCCCTGGATGTACTGGACGGTGGTGCTGGAGAGTACCGGCTGCACCTCTGCCACCCTCCATGAGCTCCGGACCCCGGTGGAGCTGGTGTTCAGCTGGATTACTTGTGCCAGTTTGGGGAGCGTGTGCAGACCATGTAGGAGCTGACCTGGCTAACATCAGGATCCAGGCAAAAATGGGAGTATGACGTCCGGCGCCGGGGACAGGCCTTCCAGCCCTGGAGCCGATCTCCGTGGTGGTGTACCTGGTGTGGATGCCAGAGTACCACTGGACTGCCTGGCTTCGTAAGAGCCCTTAGCCTATTCAGATCAGCCATCGCCAGTACTGGTGGTGAGTACCCCAGCAGTTGGAACTGAGGAAGATGGTGGGAGGACTCACCACTGCCTGATACACTATTGGGACTTTGTGGGGGTAAAGGGACAGGTAACTGCCTGGGGGGGTAATGTAGTTTTGGGGATACCCATCAGACAGCACATCAGTATCAGAACTGGTGCCAGCAGCGTAAACAGTGTAAATAGCTCTGTGTATGTTTTGTGTTGTTACCGCCATATGTAATCATATATAGTGTAAATGTTAACTGTTGTAAATGGTGTGTGTGTGTATGAGCAGTCAGGATGGTAGTGGGCAGTGCGTGTCGTAAGAGTGGCATATGCTCAGTAAAGCCATTTTGTGTTTCCTCACAGATTTTCACTCCGCGGTCACCATTCACCCGCATCAAGATATGAAGATTTAAAAAAATGGATCCAACCTCTATGATATGCAGAATGTTTAAAATTAACGCAGCAGAAAAAGATGAAGTTATCAAAATCTATTTGGTGCTTATCATGTGTAGCTTTGCTTGCTGACAGTGGAGTCGCTCTTCAGGGTGACGGTGTTACAGGTATTTGGAGCACAGCCTGGCTGTGAGAGCAAGAGGAAGGAAAACAGCTTTATGGAGACGTTTTTAGGCTATTAATGTCACTCTGTGCTAAATTATCCGAAAATAGTGTCTTAGGAAAAACTGACAATCAAATGTGGGAGTGGGTGGAATACATGGAGT
This sequence comes from Gnathonemus echidnorhynchus, assembly GCA_026776725.1. Lineage (NCBI taxonomy): Eukaryota > Metazoa > Chordata > Actinopteri > Osteoglossiformes > Mormyridae > Gnathonemus > Gnathonemus echidnorhynchus. Next base: position 12,457,398 of record JAODJU010000095.1, on the reverse strand, counting down.
TCCTGAACACTGTCACATCATCCCGCCAGTGGAATAATTATAACATTTTAATTGCCATTATTTCAGCCACCTTTCAGCCATTTTTTTCCATTCATCAAAAAGTTTGTTGTTGATAAACTAGTTTTTATTAATTCACTAATGTCACAGTGATTTTTACATTGCTCAGTGTTTGTTCTGATCTGCAAAGACCACAATCTATTTCCAGCTAACTTAGATATCCTCTGGGCATTGTGGGTTCCTGTCATAATCCCAGGACTTGAGCAAAAGTGAATTTGTGCTCTGAATCGTCATTAACGTGTGGTGTCCTGTTCATACTCTACCCTACGTCACATAGGACATTAATGCAGGTAGTAAATGTGAAATATCAGGTTGGAACTGTTTTACTGTGAATCTTACTGGTTAATTGGAAGTATAATGACGTATAAATCCATCCAAAAATGACTTATTGATTGAAAATGACTTATGCTGTTCCAGACAATAATTAAACTGATTGATTAATCTGTTTTTTTTTTTACTAAGAAAACCCATTTTTAACTTTTGTTAAAATGAATTACAATTTTTTTTTGTGAACCTATTCTTAATTATATTAACTAAAGTATAATTCTATTGATTGCTTTATTCATTTAATTATGTTGTTGAATAATAAGCAGTTATGTATACAGCAGTGATGTCCTGAGCCAATATCAAAGATATGAACTGGGACCGATCCAGGCATTTTTTAATTGACTGGTATCCGCTACCACAGCCCAATCCCAAGCTCAATATATTTAATTTTTTTTGTGTCTGCCCAATTTACATCAGTTGTACAGATTTTAAGGATCTGTTTGGGGCAGTTGTCATGCTTCAGTATCAATCTGAGACTGATTTAATGCCTCTCTGATGGTACTGTATGATGCATTAATATCTTTACTTCTCAGCATTGAGAAATGCAGCCTCAAACCTGCAAGGAACCTTCACTGTTGCCTGCAGACACTCATCCTTATACTCATCCTTATACTCATCCTCTTTCCAGCCCGTCGGCAAACTTCCTTCTGTTACATCCAAAATTTTCAAATTTTGACTCGTGAATCCAGAGCATCTTCTGCTTTTTCTCATTTCCTGTGTTTTTGTGTGTAGGCCAGTTGCTTGGCCTTGGTTCCACGTCAGACGTACAGTATGGCTTTTTTGGTTGGAAGTCTTTGATGAAGACCACTTCTGACCAGACTTCTCTGGATTATAGATAGATGTACTAGGGTCCTGCTGCCAGGTCTGAATTGATGGCACCGATAGACATCTTCTGATTGTGAAATCTACATGATGTGTCTTCCATCTGCTACACTAAGTGTCCTTGACTAACCACTGCATTTTCAGTCCTCAACATTGCTTGTTTCTTTGTGCTTCCACAGAAGAAGTTTTAAAATCCCAAGGTTCATTAATGTAATACGGGTCATAGTAGGGTTTGGAACCTATCCAGAGCAGAACAGGGCACAAGGCATGGGTACACCTTGGACAGGATGCCAGTCCACATTGGAACAAACACAATATGGGCGGATTCACCAGCAATTCACCTAACTGTCTAATATAGGAAGAAAGGCAATAGAAATCAACACTGATACAGGAAAAGATGGCAAACTCCACACACACACAGAGCAGGGGTGGGATTTCAACCCCTACCACCAAGAAGTGTGGCATCAATACTCCCAACCTTCTCCTTCAGCATCAATAAGAAGTATATCTGTAAACAATGCAAGCTGCATTGTTGAAACGTGCCTGTGAACCCAGTGTACTTTCCCTTCTTTGAAGTTGCTTGACAGCTTTTCAGACCTGTCTGGCTGCCCTTTTTGATAAAAAGGAATCTTTGAGTGTTTCACTTTTACAATGTACAGCAGGGGTTTGCTTTTGTTTTTCAGCATTAGTAGCATTTATGGGAAGCGACTGTTGAAAATTTGAGATTTCCTTCTGTAGCACCATGATTGCATTTAGCTCCTGTGGGGATCAGGTGCCTCCAGAGGATCCAAATCAAGGCTGGAAAAAAACATCCTATTCATTATCACAAAGCACCACAAAATAACACCCAGAGACTCAAATCCGCATAATCAGCTGCTGTATCACAATGTAGTTACATTTCATGTAAATCTTCAATCCTCAAGTCTTACTAGAGTCATCCAAGTCTCAAGTCAAGGTTAGCTTTTTAAAATTTAAATACAAATGTACAACCATAAATAAAAAACAACAGAAATTCCTTTATTAGGTTCATCTAGCTAGTAGCTACATAGATGTCATGGCATGATATGTCCACAAATCTGCATTACAAATTTAAATTTAGAAATTTAACTCAGTATTAATAAAGGGTACATTTTTCTTCATGAATTTGCAGTTTCATTTTAAATGAGTTTTAAGATGTTTTGACTACAAAGGATTATACTGACTGACTACAAAAAACCAGACCAAAACCATTTTAGTGACATAATTGTTAAGGTGTGATTATGATATTTTGCTGACACTTTAATCCAAAGTCAATACATTTTCTTTTAGTCTTTTTATATAGCTAGATATTCCATCCATCTTCCACCCTCTTATGCTGTAAGGAAACAGGGCTGCCCATTGAGTCAGCAGGCTGCTCACTAGCTGGACATTTCATTTAAGGAACTCATGAATCCCATAGCAGAGCTTTTTCTGGGACTTCAACTGTCAGTCTTCATGTCATAAAGTCTGCAGTCTTAACTGCAACATTACCTTTCAATCTATTTGACACTTACCTGTTTTTTTTCTGAAAATGCCTGGACCAAAAGTTCAAATTAATTGTATTTTTTTTTCATATTTCTGGTATTTTCCTTAACATTTTTTAAAAAAGTGCAGAGATCTGCATTCCAATGACCACTGAATATTTGAAATTGAATTCATCATATGCTCATGGTTCACCCTGCACTAGGAGTGAGGCTCCTACACTTGATCCACAATGTCTAGCACTGTACATAAATAATCAAGTGCTTTTTCATGAGACTACAAAGGCAGTCCGGAATGACATAGGGGATGCCAGCACAAGTCATCTATGGAATGGCCTGCAGGTCATCACCAACTACAAAGGACAGAAGTGTCAGATTATAAATTCTCATGTCACACTACCTGATGGGCAGAATATGTTTTTTGCGTGAGGCTGAAAAAATATTGACCAGAAATGCAAAGCTCTCCAAACTTTCTGAACAGGATGTAAGGAGGTCTTTCATCAAGGTCCCAACAACAAATCACGTGGCGCTAATGACATTGATTCTTGTGTTCCGAAGTGTCACGGCGTTCCGCGCCCGGAGCGCAGATGAACAAGCCGGAAGCCAGGATACGAGGAACACGGGGTTTAATTGCACGAAAGGCAGGCAAAAACGAACTGACAATACA
>JAODJU010000095.1:12438149-12453926 GCA_026776725.1 Gnathonemus echidnorhynchus | reverse complement strand
TGGTAAACACAGGGAATCCACACGGGGTTGATGAGGGGGTGTGGCACACGAGAGGAACGGACGATCGGGGCATGACACGAAGTCTGTACCTGTTCTAAAGTCTGTTACTGGTGTCCAACATTGCATTGACCCTGTTCATTGTCCACCTACACTTCCAGAGGACCATAATTTTGCCACTGCTGAAAACCACAAAGTTGCCAGATGTGACTGTCTACCTGCCAATAGCAGTGTTTTTCAAACAGGTCCTTGAAGACCCCCAGACAGTCTACGTATCTGCTCCCTCCCAGCTAAATGCGGACTGTCTGGCAGGGAGCTGGGATGGAGCAAAAACATAGACCGTCTGGGGATCTCCGAGAAACAGTAGCCTATGGCATTAACCTCCCCGGTCATTAAGTGGAAAATGAGATTGGTCATGTAGCACATCAACATCATTGTTCTGGACTCTCTGAACTCCATACAGTTTGCATGCCGGAGGACTAGGTCAGTGAATGATGCTGTATCTCTGGCCCTTCACACCACCCTTAAACATCTGGACAAGATGCAAACCTATGTGAGGATATGGTCCATTGATTTCAGGTCAACCTGTAACACCATCATGGCAGGCAAATCAGTTGGGCAAACTCAGGGAATTGAACCTCAGAAACTCCATCTGCAACAGAGTCCTTGACTTTTGACAGATAGACCCCAACTTGTAAAGTTTGTGAATAAAACCTCATCCAGTCTGATTTTCAACAAGTATTGTACACCCTCTTCACTCATAACTGCATAGCCAAGTTCATAAATTACCGCACGATCAAATTGGCTGCTGATTCCCCATCCTCAATATTTAGGGTTGGTGCATGCATCAACAGGCTAGGACTCTGTGTCTATGATCAGAAGGTTGCCAGTTCAAATCCCATGGCCAGCAGAGTGAACATGTTTCTGTTGGGCCCTTGAGGAAGGTCTTTATCCCAGAATATTGCTTCAGGGGCATCAAATAAATACCTGATAAATGCTTAGCTTTCACCTGTGTCTGTGTGTCTCATAGGAGAGTAAGATGGGACATATGACAACTATGTAATTCGTAAGTGCGTAAACTTGTATAATGGCCAGTCATTATCATCACTGTAATGATTCCTTATACAGGAGGCGGAGTGGTGCCATAAAAATGACCTTGAACATAAACAAAAAGGAGGTTGTTGTGAATTTCAGGAAGCACAGCATTTACAGTAGGGTGGCCATGATTTGCTGCCATGAAAGGATGCTGGTGAAATTGCACAACTGGAGATCTGTATCTGGACCTGTATCTGCGTGATTTTATACATTGTGCTGCTGACATATGATTGGCTTGTTAGATATTCGCTTTAACAAGCAGTTCAACAGGTGTACCTAATAAAGTGGCCAGTGACTGTATAATCAAAAAAGGAAAATACTAAATACAGTTGACCCTTCCACCTTCTGGGGGTCAGGGGCGCAGCCCCCTTGCAAACAGGAAAAAGCTGTTTACAAGTATTTGTACAAGTACAAGTATATTTACAATTTATTGCCCCTCTTGGCAGGCAGTGCTGAGAGCAGTGAAAAGATATGAGAAACGCAAGCTACGAGTACAAAGAGCACTGCATTATCACTGCGAGATATCACGTGAGAGGCTACCATAAACATGCTTGGTGTCCTCCAAACCAGTAACATATGTTATGCATTTATCAGTTAATAAACCTTTTTTTGTGTTGTCTGCCGGCTGTTGTGCATTGTCTGCAGCTTATGCAAAAACTCCCAAAAAAACCCATTTAACTTCTTGTGCTGAACCCACAATATGTATCAAAACCGCGATGGGGACAGTTGTGAAGCAGAAGGGTCGACTATTGATTTTAGATAGACAGCTTGAGTTTATACCAGGAGTAACCAGGGAGTGGGATCCCTCTGCATTTACTCATACTTGGAATACATAAATGCAGTACACTTACATAAGATTAAGAATTTGACCTTTAAAAAATGAGATACTGCTGTTTATTCGATCGCCACTGCATTACCTTTCTTATGAATGGTATTACTCAGTATTTTGGTGGTGTTTTTTGTTTTTAATCTTTCAGGACGACAATCTTTTATGTCTTTGAAGGACAATATTTTGTCCCACACAACCTGATTAGATGTTTTGGCAGCTTTGCACTGTGGCAGATGGTCTCAGTTGGACTCGTATCCGTCAGCAATCTAGAATTCCAATAATGTTTTAATTATTGTTGAACCTACTTACATAGGAATTAGTGTTACTGAAATGACTTGCATAATAGGACTACATGTTCTATCCCTGGACTGTGGCTGCACTAATTTGGACCGCAGACATATAATTAATTGTAGATTTAATCATTTTGAATGAGTGCCTTACATTATGATTACACTCTTAAGGCAAATTGATTTGCTTTACCACTGTAACATCAGAACTGTTTTCCTGGCACAGTGGTGATGTCACCATCTTCTCATCAGGCAAACTAAATAGCAATAAGTGTGTAATAAAGAGCAAAATAAACTGATCAGCTATAACATTAAAACCACTGACCTGACAGGTGATGTCAATAATGTTGTTTATCTCATTACAATAGCGCCTATCAAGGGTGCCATTATATACTGTATTAAGCAAGTTAACAGTCAGTTCTTGAAGTTGATGTGTTGGAAGCAGGAAAAATGGGCAAGTGTAAGGATCTGAGCAACCCTGGGTGTTCCTGGAATGCAGTGCTTAATACCTACCAAAAGTGATCCAGGGAAGACCAACCAGAAAACCATAGGTGCTTATTGATGTGCTTGCGGAGTGAAGGCTAGCCCGTCTGGTCTGATTCTGCAGGAGAGCTACCGTAGGACAAATTGCTGAAAAAATGCTGGTTATGAAAGAAAGATGTCAGAACACACATTATAAAGCGCCTTCAATGGGCACGTGGGCATTAGAACTGGACCATGGAGCAATGGAAGAAGGTCACCAGCTTTGATGAGTCATGTTTTCTGCTACATCATGTGCATGGCTGGGAGCATGTGTGTTGTTTACCTGAAGAAAAGATGGCACCAGGGTGCACTATGGGTAAAAGGCAATCCAGTGGAGGCAGTGTGATGCTCTGGGCAATGTCCTGCTGGGAAACCTTGGGTCCTGGCATTCATGTGGATGTTACTTTGATGTGCACCATCTAGCTAAATGCTGTTCCAGACCAAGTACATCCCTTCATGGCAACTGTAATACCCTACGACAGTGGCCTCTTTCAGCAGGATGATGAACCCTGCCACACTGCAAATATTGCTCTGGAATGGTTTAAGGAACTGGACAATGTCACATTATTGCCAGAGACCTGGTTCTGGAGGATTTATTTTGCAACAGGGATGCAGATTGATACATGACAGACATCTTCAATGGGAAAGAAGTCCATGCTCTAATTTATGCAATGCAACAAGTTGTTTCTAAATGGTCATTGCGCTTTTCTTAGCTAGGTTCCATTCCTTTACCTTGCTTGTTGACTACAGGAACATGAGTAATTTTAGCCATTTCTACAGAGATTCCTTATATAGAAACACAGCTTGCCAAAGTATTATTGCCCTAACACACTCACAGAGCGAGGGGGGGGGGGGGGATTGGGAAACATGGTCACTGGGCAGGAGATCGGGGATCACAAACACACAGAAATACACAGTAGGAGACTCAGGCACTCTGGAGAAAATGAGGAGATAGAATAAGATTTGGCAGTTGCACATGGGTCAATTCCTCACACTGGGTGCAGTGCTTAGACTGGTTTTATAGCACAGGGGAATCGTGGGAATTGGTACAGGAATGAATAGCAGCTGTCAGTATTCAGGCCTGAGTCACTGGCAATAGGGCGTGGTAGAGGTGCAGATGGTGGATCAGAACTTAGCCTTATACATACCACTAACTCTAAATAGGCAAACACATCTTAGACATTTTATAGGCTAAATTTCAGCCTGGATGCAAGACTAGACAAACAAATGTGGGCAGTGGTGGCATAATGGTCAGGGAAGCGCATTTGTAATTGAAAGATTGCAGGTTTGAATCCCCCACCAGCAAGGCACCACTGAAGTACCCTGAGCAAGGTACCGCCCCCAAGCACTGCTCCCCGGGCGCTGAATTAGCTGCCCCCTGCTATGTCACGAAAGTCACATATAGGTTAAATGCAGAGGACACATTTTGTTGTTGCGCACTGTGTGCTGTGCTGTGTTAACAATGACCACTGATCACCAAATTTAAATGGAACAAAAGAGAGATGGCATTAATTAATCAAAAATGAAGCAGCAGTCCTTATTGCATCTGATTTTTCTGCTTGAACTTTAATACAGGTGGATGTGAGTGCGACAGGGGTGGGTGCTGTTTTACTGCAAGAAGATGGTGAGAATAAAACTCATTTTATATTATATATTCATCCTGTTATTTTTCTAAGAAATTCAACAAACATCAACTGCATTGTGCTGCCACTGGAAAAGAAACTTTAGCGCATGTAGGATCCAGTTCTGCTTCCTATGGTTGTGTATTCAGACCACAACCCATCGCACACAACATACCCGAGTGCATGTACAATCACAATTAATGGCTGATGCGCTGGGCGCTTTCAGAGCAAGATTATAACTTGATAATTAAACACAAGTGAGGGACTCACAATATCGTGGCAGATGCGTTGTCCCATGCACCCTCTAAAGGCTAAATTGTGAGCTAAGTGGGCTCAGTTCTTAGAGGTGGGGATGTTACGTGAGGACTCACAGTGGTTCTTTTGTGCTGTCTGTTTCTCTCTGTCTTTGTGTGTGTGTCGATGCAGTCTCCCTGCTAGATTCTTGGGAGGAGCCTGCAATGATGCATCGTCCTCACCTGGTGCTGATTACATGGGTGGGGCCTATGTTCAAAGGCAGATCATCCTCACCTAATGCTCATTATGTGGGTGAAGCCTAAATATATAATTCCCGAGTCAGGAAGATGAGACCCCCCCCCCCCACACTTTTTTGTCTCTGCCTCTGTCTCTGCTGCTGACTGTGGTGATTTGCCTTTTGATGGGACTCTTCTCACACACACACACACACACACACACACACACACACACACACACACACACACACACACACACAGAACCTTTTGGGCTACAGCAGACTTGAAAGGGAAGTGGCCTTTGTAATCCCTCCACTAGACAAAAGATTCTCTTCTCAATCAATCACAAGATAAGCCACAATTTCAGCCTTGGCCCGCTCCTCTTTGCTCGCAAAAGCTCTTTGTTTTTTGTTCTTCCCAAGAAGCTACCAAGAGAGCCCGTTTTCTTTTAGATGGGGTTTCTTAAAGAGAATGGTGCTTCTGCCTCTGGCACCACCGGCTGGCTGGCAGTTATTACAGAAAACAGATCCCTTTGTTTCCTCCAACTCTCTCAAACTGTAGTTAGCTTAGTGGGGATCAAGCAGTGTGCTGATTCTCAGAAGTTTCTGTGTTAGACAATTTCAATATTTGACAAGATTCAGTTTTTTTTCTCCATCATCTGCATGCTGTCCTCAGTTGGCATCAGCATCTTATGAATGTGCTGCATCATTGGAGTAACAGAAAAAATAGTGACAAAAGATTCTACTGACATAATGCCTGTTAAACTGGTGACAGGATTTAGTTGGCTGGTGTTGGCTTACAGCACTGATACAGTCAACTCCAGAAATATTAGCATCCCTCACGAAAGTGAGCAAAAACATTAATGTAATATAGATCCTACATACAATGCTTCTAATTTTCGTCAAATGTTTGGAGAAATTGCTAGCTATAAATTATTCCTGCAAAAGTGTTATCTTTGGAATACTTTATTATGTCAGAAACATATGTGGCAAAATTATTGGCACCCTTGAAGAATACTATACATAGAAAAAAATGTTTCGTAGTATTACTTTTAGTGTCTAGTAACTATTGTTGTCTATGACCATTTCTTCTTTCACTGGGGTATAAATATGAGGTAACACACAGATAAAATCCTTTTGCCACCCATCGACATGGGTGAAGTCAAAGAGCACTCAGCTCAACTGAAGAAAAAAGCTGGTGAGCTGGATAACTTGGGGAATGGCTACCATTTACTATTTAAAATTACCAGTAAGCACAATCAGAGCCATAGTGAAGAAGTTTGAAAAGCATGGAACTGTTGAAAATTTGCCAGGAAGGGGATGCATCCACAAACTGCCTCTGTGAACCAGGAGGAAGATGCCAGGAAGGGCGAAGAGCAACCTGAAGATCACAGCTTCACAACTGCAGTGCTTCATTGAATCTTGGGGTTTCACTGTTTAAAAATCAACAGTGAGACACTGCCTTCATGACCAGAAGCTTTTTGGATGAATTCTATGAAAGAAGCCCTTCCTGAGACCAAGATAAAATCCCAGTGTCTGAACTTTGCTTAAAACATCAGAGTTACACCTGGAACTGTATGTTAGATCAGATGAGACAGAAATTGAGCTTTTTGGCCACACGCATCTTCACGTTTGGCGAAAAAAGGGAATTGCATGCAAAGAACAGCACCTCATACCCACAGTAAATCATGGTGGTGGGTGGCTCTTTGATGCTTTGGGGCTGTTTTGCTGCCAGTGGTCCAGGTCCTCTTGTTAAGATCAGTGGCATAATGGATTTAATTTAATACCAGATCATTTTAGGGCAAAATCTGGTTGCCTCTGCCAGAAGGCTGAAACTGGGCCGTGGTTGGGTCTTCCAAAAAGACAACAAGCCGAAGTGCACATCAAAATTGAAAAGAAATGGTTGCAGAAACACAAAAACAAGGTTTTGTAATGGCCCTCTCAGGCTCTGAACCCTCAGACCCTGAATCCAATTGAAAATCAGTGGTCACAATTTTAGAGGACAGTTCACTAGAGAAAACCCAAGAATCTCAATGAGTTGGAAATGTTATGCATGGAAGAGTCATCCAAGATCCCTCCACATGTGTTCTCCAACGTTGTTAAACACTGGAGAAAGAGGTAGAGTGATGTCACTCTCAACAGGAAAGACTCCACCAAATACTGAAATTTGAGGTGTCAATATTTTTGGAATCTGCATTTTTAATAAAAATGTGTGTTACTTAAGGGAAAACTTTATTTTGTTCTTAAAATCTGTGTGAAAATAAAAGCAAGAGGCTTGCCCATTTGTGTAACTCCAACAAATCACGATTGCATGTGTCGTTCTTTTTATCTATTAATTTTCATTTTCATGAAGGTTGCTAATAATTCTGGAGTTGACTGTATATGCTGCCATGTTAACTCTGGCATGGGATGCTGATGTGATCGCTCCATACCATGCCCAGGCACGGTACACTTAACCGTGCCCTAGTCCACTTGGAGTGGTGGTCCAGAACACCATTAATTGGACTTGGGCACGGTACAGGTGTAGTGTGATCGCTAACTGTGCCCGGGTACAGAACACAGACATGACATCAGTGATGCGACTGACACACGCATCTGCACATGTACACTATACATGAACCGAACCTGGAAAGAATGCATGGTATGCGTACTGTCTGCTCGCTTGCCAGTTAGAACTGAGTGAGTGCAGTGTGTGGTCCTGGAGGTGCCATGACAATTCGCTTGCTAATGCTAATCAAGTTGCTAGAAAGAGATCTGGTGGGGCTGAGAAATTCAAAGTGCTTTAGCAGGTCAATATGCTATTTATTTATTTTCTTCTTGAAATGTCAGTAATAAATTTATCAGGGTAATAATGCTTGCACCGTGACATCATTTATCAAAGATCCCCGACAGCAAAGACAAAATCGTTTGGTCTTGGGCATAAAACTCCCGGGATGAAAATTAGTCCCACTCTATACATGGTGTTCAATAAAGCAGAACGATGTCATTGCTCTGCTGTGTGCTGCCCAGCACTTTAAGTATTACCTCTATGGTCTGCCCTTCACTGCCTGAACTGCCCGTTCGACCCTTCAGTGGCTGACGTCTTTTAAAGAGCCTGATGGTCAAGTTGCATGCTGGATTAAAGAACTGCAATCCTAGAACTTCAGAGATATGCGTACGGCTAGGCCACAACGAGCAAATGCAAATGTTCTCTTGAGGTGGTCATGTGCGGTTGATGCGTGCAGTTACTGGGGGAAGAGGGAGGCTTGGGAGAGAGAGAGATGTGTGGTGGAGAGGTGGAGATGTACTTCTGCAGGACTGATGTCTGGGAGCCAGGAGCAGCAGGTGGTGAGAATAGCAGAGTGGGAGCAACAGCAGGAGAGGGATACAGACTGGCAACCCAGGCTCCATTGGGTCCAAGACCAGCAGCAGCCATCCCAGGAGGAGGTGGCTGATCCTTTGCCGACTACAAGAGGCTTATGGGCTAAGTTTGGGGCTTTGAGTCTGCAGGATTGGGTGCAACTTGCTTGGAAAGAGCTTGCCAAGGGTAAAGATAGATGACAGGTTGTCCCCAAGTCCACATGTGGGGGGGACCCTCTGGGCTACTGACAAATGACGCCACTTTGACGTTAGGATAAGATTATGGATATGAAAGACTGACAACTGGCACTAACTGCATACATGGACCTCCTGTTAGTGTCAATGAAGACAGCATTAAAGTCGATTTTTGGAAGAAGAATGTGTCCTTCAATGGTAGGCATTAAAGCGATTCCAGAAACTGTACGTGGCTGAACGGAACTGCCAGAGAAGCAAATTGCATTCCCATGGTGACCAACAGAAGACCGGGCTTCCTGGAATAAATGCACTGGATAGGTACAGTCACAGATCAAAATGTGATGTATGCAAGAGCACTTTGCATTGGGCTAAAGACTGTCCACACAAAAGGTTGCGAGTGAAAGTAGCGGATGAAAAGTAAGAGTGCAGTATTACTCTGTACACTAAAGAATTTATGACTAAAGTAGAGATCTTGACGACTGAATGTTTGGATCTGCAACAAAAAACACAGCATGCACACGCACTAAGGAAAATCGAAAATGCGTCTTAAAATCAAATAAGAAATGAAGCATTTCAAAAATATTATCAGTAATATAATTAGTTGTGATTTCAGATTTATTCTTCGAGTATGTGGACCCAGTACACCAGGGGGCAGTGTAGGCTATGTATAGGACTATAGGCTTCAGGATTTACAGGTTCGGTCCAAAAATGAAACCATAAAAAAGTTAATGCATGCCTATAACTTCTGTCCCATCAGAAAGAGTGTTCTGTGGGCCTCATACACAACAGGCTGCACACTCATCTTCATCCAGAACATGTAGATATGTTAACATTTCTAACTCTCACACCTACCCTGGGGTCAAATTGACCCCAAAGGCACACGTCATGTGACTTTTCTCATAGTAACATAATTATTGTAGGAGCGTGTAAGAGCTAAACAGAAATGAAATGTACATCAAAAGGAAATCAGCAAAGCTAATTTTCATGTTTTAAGTGATCCTTTTGCCAAAACGAGTGTTGTCTCATTTTGTATGAAAATAAATCAATGAAATAGCCTATAAGTCAGAGAAGTGGTGTTAGAATTGTATTGCTAAAAATAAAGAAATCATGTTCCATAACTGCCCATGGAACAAGCTATTTTACTCCAGTTCATCTTCCTCTTTAGTTTAATTCAATTTTATTTCAGTTTCAATTTAATTAAATTTAAGCTACTTTTAATGTTTTATGCTATTTGTTTGCAACAAGTAATCACTTATTTCCTATGGAAGGAAATAAATATTTTGATGTGTGCGATGGGGGTTGGGTGGGGATGGGATTAATCAATTATTATTTAAATAATGATAGGGGAAATCTGACTAGCAATTCAACAAGATCTGAGTCAACTCAGCAAATGATATCGGAACAAGAGCGAGGAGGAGAGGAGCAACCTGGCAGAGCTGAGAGATCCATTAAGGAAACAGCTATTTTCAAAAATTCTCTGCAAGAACACTAGGGAACCTGCTAGGAGAAGAGAAGAAGGTACATCAAATCCTTACAAGTTCACCACAAAGTTACTAGGGGACAAATGGTGCAACAAACTGTAATGTCCAAAACAGGCAGTAGAAGATCATCTCAGGATGACATGCTGAGACCCACTGAGGAACCAGGAGCTAGAACAGTAGGACAGACTCCTGATTGCTCCAGAGCCACATGTAGGGTTTCACATGGCAGACCCAAGACTTTCAAAAAGTAAGATCATTATGAAGATCTTTAAGAAGGCCAGAGAGAGGTCTCCTCTGGGACCAGATGGGATCCCTTACCGGGTGTGTAAGAGCTGGCCTAGGCTGACAAGAAGACTCTGAAGACTGATGCAGATCATTTGCAGGAAAGGCAGAATGCCAGAGAGGTGGAAAATCGCAAAAAAATACCAGCTGATAAGTACCACCCTGAGAAAGTACCATCTTCCTGGCAAGATACAAGACCTCCTGAAAGACTACTTTGATAGAATCAAAATGAGGCTCATGGTTGGCAGTTACATGACAGAATGGCAAAGGCTTGAAGTGGGGATAGTGACAGGGTGCACAATATCAGTCATCATGTTTGTCGCAGTGATTAATCTGCTCACAAAGTCACGACTGATCATGAGGTCTAATGAATGACATTCGAGCATTCATGGATGATATAACCATAGCAATGAGGTCAGTTATGGAGGGCAAGTGGATGCTGGACGATTGGAACACTGGTTACATGGGCCAGGGTGATATTTAAGCCAAGGTGTTGAAGACAGGGAGGGCACGTAACACCACTAGGTTCAAAATCGGAGTAGAGAAGATACCAACACTGCCAGATACACCGGTGAAGAACCTGGGGAAGTGGTCTGATGGCAGTCTGAGGATTCTGCAGGAATCAAGGGGGTGGTGGGAAATGCAGAGGACTGAATGCAAAGAGTGAACAAGAGCAGCCTACTGGGGAAATGTAAAACTGGACCAGAACAACGACTTTCAGATAAAAGCAGAGTCACATTTTTGCAGCTTACCACGGAAAGGGTATATGTAATGGAATAGGAAGAGAAAAGTTGGTTTTCAACCTGGAAGAACAGGACTGGTTAGCATGGTTTTTTCTAAGATGAAAGCTTGCAGGCTGGAAAGCTAAGCTGACTTCTTTTTTTCACCTAATCTGACCAACTGGTAAATTAATTGTCCCAATATGTTGCGTTGGCAGGGGAGATGTGGGTCTGTGTTTGGACCCTAACATTTGGTGCATGTCTCAGCAGACTAAGCCTTCGTGTCTGTGATCGAAAGGTTGCCAGTTTGAGCCCTGACCTCGGCAGAACATTCACACATCCATCGTCCCTTGAGCAAGGCCGTCAACCCCCAGCTTCCCAAGATGGCTGACCTTCTGCTGAGGGGAGCAAGATGGGGTGGGTGAAAAGAGAATTTCCCCTTGGAGATGTATGAAGTACCACTATTCTGTTCCATAATGGACATACAAAGGACCTTGTCAATACACATGAGCTGTCTCCTAAAGGGTTTTCCTTTCAGTGCTCAGTGAGTGCACACACACACACACACACACACAGTCATGTAATCATATCTTTTTGGGAACCACTCATTCATTTCTATGGGAAAAATGCTAATGCTAACTGTGACAATCTTAACCCCTACCCAGCTCTAACCATAACCATAAGTAACCAAACAAAATACAATAGATTTTACATTTTTAGTTTTTTGATAGCTGTCACGGATTTTTATTAAACTGAGTTTCCCTCGTGAGAACTGAAAAAATGGTCCCCACAATGTCAAAATAATAAGTACACAATGTAATTTATACATGACACACACACACACACACACACAGACCTGCCTATCTAAGAGCTCATTTGAAAATCATCAGTCTGTATCATTTTTAGTTTTTTCTTTAATTCATTCTTAAATATTTGTTAGACTTGAAAATGAAAAAGTAGTAAATTAAAAATCTAAGGTTCCCTTAGCATTCATATTAGTGAACACTGTCTAAAGCACTGTTTTGAGCTAAAATATAACTAGCTTAAAAATGGGAAATAACACATAGAATCATTAAAGCACTGTACAAGCATCTAAAATGCTGACCTGCACCAGTCAATGTGCGCATACCATATCTGGTGAAGCATCTTGGTACCATAGCCATGTAAAAACATGAATTTGGATTAATGATGTGAAGCTGGGCTTAAACAAACAGCCAAGGAAGCTATTACAGGACATCAGCAGGGAGCCATTTGAGGAATAAGCACTTTATCAGTCCTTGGCTTTTAATAAAGACAAAGTCTGAGAGACTAGCCAGGCAACAAGTGATTCTTCACTGGCCTCTGGCAAGATGAATATTATGTTGCTCTGTATCTTGTTATCATATGCAAGGTCTCCTAATATCGTCTCGTTAAGGCCGTAAGGGTTTTCAGATTAAAGTATTTTATGTTGAATCCGGTACCTAATTTTGCTCACTACCAAAATGAATCCACTAATAAATTCAAGGTATGAGACTTATCACATTTCATGCATTATTAAAAGGAAATGGTAATCTTCAGAAAAACCGTTAGTGGTCATCAACATAACATATACACCATACTACAGTATAACCATCTCAATTAAGGAGCATAAAGCTTAAGAAAGAAAATACAAATCATTTTGAGTGGAATGTAATGGAATTAATTACAGCATTAAGTATTAATGAACCACTGAACTATGGTTCACTGAACTGAGTAAGAATGACTGAAAAGTAGGTTATGCTTCAGAATGAGCCAGTCGGTGTAGTGATTGAATAGTGTAATTACTGTATGCGTCTGTAAACTTTTGCTAGCCTTTTGTACAAATGTATATATAGCATATAATCATGTCTGACTATCTAGGTTTCTCTGTACATAGGGTTATACAGTGATGGATGGTAGTCTAAACGCAAGAACGATAACGTGTTGAACGTTTTCATTAGTGGCGTTTCATGAGGTGCGTCCAGGAAACAGGATTCTTAGCTAAAATTTAAAAGGCAGTTTCTCACTTTTGTGTGAGTGGAGACTGTAATAAAAATTTACAGTGAGTTTACTGCAGAATGGTTCAATAACAAGGTCAGATAGTATTTTGTGAAATTGAAATATATTTCTCGCCTGAGACAGTTACAGCACACCGAAATGCCATAAACACATTTTTGCTCATAGAATACTTTCCAATAACACTTTGTTACCCCAGAGGTGGGCACAATGCCAACTATTATTATTATTATTATTATTATTATTAATAATAATAATAATAATAATAATAATAATACGTTAGATTTATACGGCATTTTTCAAATTCCCAAAACACTAACAATGTTCAGTAAAAGAGGGCATGACCTGGGAGTAACAGGCACACAAGATGGGCAATACAGTAATGCGGAATACATGAGGTAGTAGATGGATGAAGAAAGATGGGGGGAGAGGAGGCACAGAGGGATGAAGGTGAAGACAGCAGAATGGAGGGAACTAGAAAGATTTGAAGACTGGGAGTGAGGGGTTGTTATTGAAATTGGATGGTAGGGAATTCTGAAGCTGAGGGACCACCCAGAAGAAAGGTGTGGTGATTGGAAAGAGAAACAGTGAGAAGCCCAGAAGAGGAAGATCTATGAGCATTCAGAGACTCATAGGGCAGGAGAAGGTTAGACTGATACCAGGGAGCAAGATTGTTAAGGGCCTTACAAGTGAGGAGAAGAAAGTGGATGTGAGATTTCACAGGGAGCCAGTGCAGGTCACAGAAGCGGAGAAATGTTTAGGTATGTATTGTTGAAGAAGCAAGCTGCAGAGTTCTGGACCATTTCAAGCGTCTGCCAGGATAAGGAACTGATGCCAGTCAGGAGGGAGTTACGGTAATTGAGGAAGCTGGAAGTGGAAGGTATGGATGAGGGAATCAGCGGAAGATTGGGAGAGCCATGGTCTGATGCAGGCCGTGTCACGTAAGTGAAAATAGGAGGTGTTCCCAGTAGCTGAAATGTGACTGTCGAAGGAGAGGGAAGGGTCAGAATTACGATAAAGCTGCGAACCGTCAAAGAGGGAAGAACTGCTGTGCCCTCAATGACGAGTGCAAACAAGTCCACTTTACCGAGGAAAGATTTTTGGCCGATCATGACAAACTCAGTTTTGTCACTGTTCGCCTTGAGGAGATTGTGTGTCATCCAGGTCTTTACTACAGATAAACATACTTCAATTTAGGACAAGACTGGTGAGTGGATTAATTTAGTGCTGAGGTGAATCTGGCTATCATCAACATGAGAATGGACATTGTGGTTGAATTGCTGAATTATACAGCTGTGGTGGAGACTGTATAAAACAAAAAGACCCTGAGATGGAAATTAACTGTTTGCTGTCTGTCAGGTAGAATGAGAACCAGTCTAGGGTTGTGCTGTCAATGGCCAGGTCACAGAATCTGGAGAGGATGATACTGTGGGACACTGTTGAAGGCTACACTCAGACACAGAGGGCCTTTGGTTAAGGTGGTTTTAGTGCTGTGGAGAGGGTGAAAGCCAGGTGTATGATTATTGTTGATACTTTGCTGATCCTCATGAGGAAATTCTCTTTTCATGTCCCCCAACTTACTCTCTGTAGGTAAGAACAGAATGGCTGTGACGGGCAGCTACCCACAGCAGCACCCAGCGAGCAGGGGGTTAAGGGCCTTGCTCAAGGACCTGTAGATGTGCCAAGGTTGGGGCTGGGGCTTGAGCTGGTAACCTTCTGATCACAGGCACAGAGGCTTAATCCCCTGAGCCACATGCTGCCCCCCCCCAGCCTGGACTGGATTGAGCAGGTTCTTATCTTGGAAATAGGTTACCAATGACACAAATGAGAACTTTGGAGAAAAAAAGGAAGGCTGGAAATTAGCCGGAAATTATTAAAGTGAGAGGGATCAAGGCCAGGGGCTTTGTTTATCAAAGTTGCGTGTGCACAAAAAGATGCCGAAAATTGCGTATACAGCTTTTTACGCGAAACCCTTATTTATCAATGCAAACTTGATGGGAAAATGCATATATTTATGGAAACTCAGGGGACGGTGTATGCAACATTTTGTACAAACTGGGAATAGGTCACACCCATTGTAAAGCAGGGAACTTCAAGTAAGCCAGCTAAGTGACTGTATGCATGCCGACTTTTCATATCACCAAATAGATAGATAGATAGATAGATAGATAGATAGATAGATAGATAGATAAAGTGGGAGGTAAGAGGTATGTCACCAAGGCAGTGAGAGGGTATGAGCAAAGAGGTATGTCACCAAGGCAGTGAGAGGGTACGAGCAAAGAGGAATGTCACCAACACAGTGAGAGGGTTTGAGCAAAGAGGTGTGTCATCAGGGCAGTGAGAGGGTACGAGCAAAGAGGTATGTCACCAGGGCAGTGAGAGGGTATGAGCAAAGAGGAATGTCACCAAGGCAGTGAGAGGGTACGAGCAAAGAGGAATGTCAGCAAGGCAGTGAGAGGGTACGAGCAAAGAGGTATACACAGGATATATAGTAATTCTTTTAACACACAAATTCAGTGTTTGTTTACCTTTATTGTGAAAAGTTTCACATATATTCTTCACCATTCCCATGATAGCCTCTACGCTTCTGGGAAAGCTGTCCATTAGATGCTGGAAAATAGTGGGTGGGATTTTCTGCAAGGCCATTGATAAGCTTGGGCAGAATCTTGGGCATTCTGTGTTCCAATTCATCCTATAATTCAGTGCTTCCCAATCCGATCCTCGATCAGTCGGTCCACATTTTTCCTCCCTCCCAACTCCCTACCAGAAGCTGGGTTACAATCTCTCAGAGGTGGCAATTTCAGGTCCAGAAAGTAAAAATCCAGACCACAATTTACTTTCAACCAACCTGTTGAGTACTCTGTGATTGTGACTCTTTATGCTCAGCTGGTTGGTTGAAAGTATATCATGGTCTGGATTTTTACTTT
>JAODJU010000095.1:12423429-12438049 GCA_026776725.1 Gnathonemus echidnorhynchus | reverse complement strand
GGGGGGGGGGGGGGGGGGGGGGGTTGTATGCTTATGTTGATTTTCTATTACCGGGAGCTGGGATGGAGCAAAACCGTGGAATGTCTGCCGGATTGGGAAACACTGCTGTAGATGTTCTGTTGGGTTGAAGTCAAGGTTCCGCACAGGCCAGTCAAATTCTTCCACTTCCATCTCAGGAAACAACACATGTATAAACCTCACTGTGTATGAAGGAGCTATAATCATACTGACACAGGACAGGACCTTCCCTTCTCCTGCTGCCACAAGGTAGGAATCCCAGAATTAGCAAGAATGTCAATGTATGCTGTAGAATTGAGCTTTGCTTTCAGTGCATTCAGGGGTCTTGCCCTATACCATGAAAAACAGTCCCAGACTGTTATTAGTAAGCCAATTTAGTGTTGGCATCACTTATGCAGACATGGAGTGTCCTCAGTCTTCTGTCAGCCTTCCAGATAATGAAATGATTCATCACTCCAGAGAACATGCTTCCATCACTCCAGGGTCCCACGCTGGCACTGAGCATGGTAAACTTAGGCTAGTGTTCAGCTACTCACCCAAGGAAAATCCATTCTGTTAAGCTCCTAACAAACGCTTGTGCTGGGAGGGAGCGTTCCAACTTCAGCACTTGGTGGACACTTTCTATGACTTTGTTTGGTCTACCACTTTGCTATTGAACTATTGCTGTTCCTAGATGTTTCCACTTCACAGTCACTTCACTTACAGTTCATTGGTAAAGTGCTGTTGAGGCTTCTGTAAAGCTGGTGAGGTTGATCTGTTGGAAAAAAAGGTGATGGCATCACACTGAAAATCACTTAAGTCTTCTGTATCACCCATTCTAGGCCCATATGCAATTTTTGTTGCATGGTTGTGTGCTTAATTCTGTATTAGTGTCTGCAATGGGCATAGCTTAATTGGACAATTACACTAACTAATAGGGGTATCCTAATTCTTATACAAATAGTATATTTATCTATGTAACTCATTTGTCTTTTTTGTATTGGCCTAATGTCTTAAACTATACCAATGAGAATCCCCACAAGTGCTAAAACACAACTTACTGAAATGTAATGGAGAGAAACTGAACAAATATACCTTTTAATGTTTTGTCTGTCCTTTTTAAACATCGACTAGCTACCTTGATGATCCTTTTTTTTGGGGGTGCTTTTACATAACTGAGAGGTGCCAAACACTGTAGGACAGAGCTGTTCATAAATATTTCATTTTTGATATTGCTAAAATTTTTGTTGTATATTTGAGGTAATTACTGGAACCCATTGAAACATCTTCCACCACCAGGGAATGCCAACATCATACGAGTTAGATACTGTATATGTTTCAAATTACATTTTGATTCATGGACTCTTTGATAATCTAAAACTAACAAGTACAAACCATGTCAATGTTGCTTGCAGGCATCTTAATAAAAGAAAAAAAATAAACAGCCCCAATTTGACTATGAACACAGCACAAGCATGTGAACCGGTTGAAATGGTCAATGTGTGATAATTGAGAGCCCTGCTTAACTGTAATAGATTATTCAGTCAGCTAACATATGAAGTGAATAGATATTAATGAATATACAGTCATGGCCAAAAATATTGGAACTCCTGTACTCCACCACTCCTCCCATGAAAATTGTTGCAATTATAAATGCTTTGGTATCAATATGTTCATTTCTATTGTTTGCATTGGTACGAGAAAAAAAAGCAGAGAAAAAAGATGACATCTGATATCATTCCACAACAAATTCCAGAAAAATACCGGACAAAATTATTGGCACCCTCAACTTAATATTTGGTAGCACACCCATTGGAAACAATAAGTGAAATCAATCGCTTCCTGTAACCATGACTGAGTTTCTTATACCTCTCTACTGGAATTTTGGAGCACTTTTCTTTTTCCAACTGCTCCAGGTCTCTCAGATTTGAAGGGCACCTTCTTCCAGGCGTAGTGGTGGCTCTGAGGCTGGGGATCTGTGCATGCCAGGAGCGACCCTACTCCGTTGGGCCCTTGAGTAAGGCCCTTAACCTGCAGTTGCTTTGTGCTGGGTATGACGTCAATCTACATCCAGCCCTGCAAGCAGGTTCTCCAACCTACAGGGAAATTTGGGGCTTGGTGGCAGGATTGGGACTCCAGCCACTGGAAAAAACTCGCACTGTTCCATTGGACTAGTGTGGTGCTGAGGTATCACCCGCCACACGGCTGCACGGCTCAGGTTCTCATCCCTGAGGTGGTTTTTTTGCGTGGGGGGTGCAGCACCCCGCTGTCCATGCATGCTCCTTACCTCTCTCTCTTCTCCCAACTGCTGTTCTGAGATCTCTCCACAGGTGTTTTATGGGATTGAGGTCGATCTGGACTGATTGCTGGCCACTTTAGACCCCTCCAGTGCTTTGTCTCAGACCATTTCTGGGTGCTTTTTAAAGTATGAAGTAAAAGAGGAGAGATGTCAGTAGGTTTGTGATTATCTGTGTGGCTGCAATCCCTTCAAATATGATACTTCTGTGTTTGTAAAGATGGATGTCTGCCTGCGGTTTTCTTAAATACCTGCAGGCAAAAAAGGGCTAGCTTTTATTAGTAGCTGTGATAAAAAGTTAATCGCCCAAATGAGGGGGGGGCAGTGGGTGGTTTGAATCAGGGGGGGTGCCTTTGTTGGCAGGAGCTGAAGGGTGGTGGGGAATTTCTATCTGACATTAATTGATTGTAGGAAAAATTGTGATGTGCAAAGCTGCCCACATCTGAAAAGTTCATATTATTCCAGGCTTATGTTTTTTAAATTACTCATCGATTGGAAATTCAGACATGTCACACTTGCAATACTCTTGAATGTTTTTGACATTTATTATGCACGGTGCATAAAGTGCATTGTAAACCTCCCTGCATTATTTTGGTAGTTATGTTTATCCCTAAACAAACTAGCAGTAAAGTAGCTCTTATGCTTGAGTATTTATCTGATTCCAACACTGAGGTACATTCAAGATGAATAAGGTTGAGACGAATCATGCATGGAAACGTCGTTAATTTACTTTTCAATAGTTAAGAACAGCTGTTAACCATATTTTATCACTGGAAATACACACCCTAAAATTTCAAAACCTGTCTAAAAAATGAATGGAAGCATTTATATGTGTGTTTTATGCATCTGTAACTAGAGATCAAACAAGCTATTATTCTCTTCCTTATATTTCCATGCACCCATCGTCCGAAGCAGTTACCCAGTAAGAGGGATGCAGTCAGCTTGGGCCATATCCCAGGAAACATAGGGCACGACGTAGGAGACACCCTGCTTCTAATGCTATTAATTATTTTTCAGAAGTCATCCATCTATTCATCTGCATTCACATATTTTACATAATCTATTGCTTGCCACACAAAACAGAGCTGGCTTTAAGAAGGAAAAAGAAAAATAGATCAAAAAATGCCAAAGGAAATATGCAGAAAGTCACCACTGTCCTGCTTCCTGTTGTTTTTATTCATTAAGCTACTTCTCCTGTGGAGGGCTTTCATGATGATCTTGCCAGGGGCACTATCTCTAAGTGTTTATACTTAAGTAGGAAGCTGGGTTAGCATCCAGTCTTGTTTTTTTTTGGGGGGGCGGGGTTTGCTCATGCTGATTTTCTATTAAAGATGAACATGGGGTCTGCATCTTCACTGGGTGATGTGTTCCTTTCCTTTTAAATGCCCCTTGACAACTACTTTACCCCATAGGTTCACTGCATGAGATTTGATTTCAAAGGCAGCAGCTGAGGAGGGATGTGGGCTGACCTCAAGATTTTGGCTTGTCTCAAGCCGCACTGTCCATCTTGGCATGCTGGCAATGTGACTTGGGGAGTTTCATTCAGAAGCACAGCTCCCTTGCAACCTACTATACACAGTGGCAGGGTATGAATTGTGCTATTCGCAATGTATGCATTAGCTGACATAATTCATTTCTCCTTTTGAATGTCTGAAACATTCATAAACAAACTGGGAAAATTGAAACAAAGATGTGAAAGAGAAAGAACACCAAACCCAGACTGCAAAATCTCCCACCTGCAGCCACTTACATTGCAATTCAGTGCATCTGTATGCAATATGTTATGTCTCTTAATTGTAAGTTACTTCTGCTAAGCTGCTGTGATTTTGGTGGGATATTATTTTTTATTTTTTATTTCAGCAACGAGGATGTTATTCCTAGAAAAAAAAATGTAAAATATGATTCTGCTGTAGCACATTTTAGTAAACTGTGACATGACTTGGGAACTGGTCAAAAACAGTGATTTGCTTAAAATATGCTGTGGCCATAATTAAGTTATACATTTAGTAGCTTGGCTAATGCTTTCATTCAAAGCAACCTAGAATATTTTGTCTACTTTTGATTTATACATTTGGGTATTTTGCTGGATGAATTCAGGATAATTTGATTGAGGTTTGAGAGTACTGGAGAAGGGTCCCTTGAGGTCTGAGAGTACTAGAACAGGGTCCCTTCTGGGAAGTCTATGCTACGTGGTACCCCAAATAATCAATTTTATCTATTTTCATGTGAGAAGGAGGCTAATGAGGCAATTCAACACTCCCCATGACAGATGAGGATGGCATACAGTATGTAAGAGATCCTTTTCAAAGGATGCAGAAAGCTTATGAAATGTTACAATGAAAACTTCAGTTTCTGCAAAGCTGTACAATTAAGCCAGGCAAATCTGATATGTAAGATTTGTAGGAAAATTAGACTCTTTTTCCTTTCAACAATGATTTACTGGAGATTCTTTCATTGAAACAGTTGAGAGTTGCTTCAATAATAGTGATCAGAGCTCCATATCTACTAAAGTTCTGATACCCTCATCAGGTCTGCTTTCAAACATGGTTATTGATATCCATTATTTGCATGTTCTTCTGTCTTTTTCCTTTTACCTCAGTATCTCCTGCTCTCTCTGTATATCAGAGCCGTGACTAAGGGGCGACTCCCTCGGTGAGAAGATCACAAACAGTAACTTCTACTTCACTCATGTCACTGTTGTTACTTCTGCAAAGCTGGTGAGGCTTTGCAGCATCCTGGGCACACGTTTATTTTATTCTTTTTTTATCCATCCATCCATCCATCCATCCATCCTCAAAACACATCAGAGTCACAGGGGGCCAGAAGCCTAATCCAGGCACAAGTCAAAGGTTCACCTTGGATGGGTTGCCAGTCCATTGTAGCGCACATACCACTTATACACACAATGGGCCCTATTTTGCACTGGCGGATATCATGATCCAATGGCTTTGCTGGTTTCGTACCAGCACTTTCGTCATTTTCATGCCATGCGCGCAGCTCATCAAAATACCAAATGATTTTGTGCCCGTTTCTTGCTCATAAGAGTAGTTCATTTGAACTATAGTTTTGGGAAATACCTGTGTTGTACTTGGATAGTTTGAACTACACAAGTTGCTAATGTAGTTTGCTTTTGGGTAACGGATCCCCCGGTCTGCTAGACAAACATGCCATTGTAATAGCAATCCACCGTATCTCATGTGCTGCTGCCTTTTACATGTGAGGTGACATGTCGTTCTGATTGGTTCATTGCATGTTATGTACAAAACACACCTCTGAATATTTAAGTGAGTTAGCGCAACCTATTTGTGCCTTGCGCTGGAGCAAAGTCTGGGTTTTCTGCCGTCAAAATAGCAAAATGGATTTGGACACCCCCATAAATGTTAGTTATACCTTGCACTTTACACTTTCCATTAGATCGTCAAAATATAGGAAACTTACATGATACCGGAACAGCCAGCTGATTCCATACACACAGAGCAGGGACAGAATTCTAACCCCCAAGCATGAAGTTATGAGTGCTGCCCACTGAGACGCAATGCTATCCTGGACTTGTCCTGTTAGACATTATTATTTACTGTTACTGGCAGTTGATCAGTTCAACCTCATCCTCCTGAAACCTTTTACTGCCACTGCCATTTTGTAAACTGTTGAATTTCAGTTGTACAGCATATCTGGTAATTGTCATTTTACTACATATAAAGTTTTCTTTCAGAATTAATGCATTATCTTTGTGAGTCATTCAAATGTGTTAGGAAAGCAATATAGTTAGTGTTATCTGTTGGCCTGGGTAATTTTTGTTGGATTTTTGTCTGTTTCACAGGATACATTTCCAGAACGGATGGAAAATAAGCTCAAGTTTCAATGTTTTTTTTGTGAACAAAGTAGAACAAAAACTATCCATTTGAAATATGTTACCATCTGACATGATTAAGAAGCAAGCATGAAAGAACAATGTAAAATTTATGTTGTTTTTCATCAAAATGCAGCGGAATGATCTTCCTGTAAAATGTGGATTACACGTTCAATAAAGCCAGAGCTTCAAATAGTACATCTACAATCTAAAATAAACTACAAACAGGCAAAATGTTCAATACAATTAATCCATCATATTTTCTTACATGTAAAGCAATATATTAAAAACTATCCTTGATTTCTGTTCTTTTTCCAAATACTGTTGAACAACGATGTTTTAAAAGCTAGCAATAAAACCACTTTTACTGGCTTAGAAAAGAAATATTTTTAGCCTTTAAGCCATTCTTTAACGATCAAGCTAAGGGTACTTAAGCTTAAAGAAAATGTGCTGAATAATCCAGTTATAACTTTTCTTCTGTAGTTTATTAAGATAAACCTTCGGCACTGAAGTGAAAGTTTTTCATCTCTGCAACCATTCCAAAAATATTACTTGGAATTACAGTTAAGTGTGTTGTACAAGTTTGCAGTTTATGAACACAGTTTTGAAGTAGTGAGTTATAATGGGGAATTGCTGCTGGCAGTGTTCAGGGCGGATTCGCCCATGCAAGGAACAATGTAAAAAAATTAACTTTGGTTGAATTTTGGCTGCACTGCCTTGAGACTCATCTCTTTTGGGAATACCTCAGCTAACCCCCCACCCCCAGCACCAGAGGTGGCAATTTCAGGTTCAGAAAGTAAAAATCCAGACCATGATATACTTTCAACCAACCAGCTGAGCATAAAGAGTCACAATCACAGAGTACTCAACTGGTTGGTTGAAAGTAAATTGTGGTCTGGATTTTTACTTTCTGGACCTGAAATTGCCACCTCTGCCCAGCACTCATGCTCCACTGCTCCAATGAAATTGTTTTGCTCTCGTGCACCAAACTGTTTAGCTCTGGTTTGTGGACTTTTACAGGAAGCTTAGCCTAGCAACACTTATACCAAGCTTGTGTCTTTGATGGCTCTATATATACTTATTATGTATGATAGGCTGTGCCTCACCTACATGTGGCTTTGGACAAAAGCATCTGCCAAATAAATAAATTGTAATAGATTTTTTTTTGTCTGTTTAAAATGATCCTAGTGTCCCAAAATTGCCTGTAGTGTATGACCCAGGTTTGTGCTGCTGCCCCCTGACCAGGATATTGTCAATTCATCACCAGTGTGAAAGCATGTATTAAATTGTACATTGTACACAACAGACATTTTCGGCTCTGTGTGTGGAGTTTGCATGTTCTCGCCGTGTCTTGTGGGTTTCTTTGGGAGCTTCTGCTTTCCTCCTAAAAAGATACAGTTAATTCCTGACTCTAAACTGTAAACGTGTGCTCTGTGACGGACGGCCAATCAGGGTGCTGCTTTGTGCTCAGTATGCTCAGGATTTGCCCTGTTTCCTCCTGTAAGCTTTTTCCAGAAAAAGAAGATGGATGTATTGACAAGTTAATGTGCAAGTACTGAGTGAGGCACTTAGAGGGGGAATAGAAAATGGAGTGCCAAATTAAACGAAAATATTTGTTTATTCAAGCACGACTCTCTGGATTTACACTGTATTTCTGTTTTTGTATTAAACTAAACCTTTCCCAGATAGTATTGCAATACTGAATACTAAACACCCTGAATGGAGCAAAAGCATGATTCAATTCTAAAATTTATAAATGGTTTAAAAGTGAACCATCTTTAAAAGGCCGTCATTTTAGAAAAATATTTACATTTCATAATCAAGTTTTAAGTATGGCAAGGTTTAATATTTTAATATTAAATGTTAGATAATGTATTATTTTTGAGGCAGATGCAGTCAAATGTGTCAACATATAAAATAGTTTTTTTTTTTTCCATTTGGCACTGTGTACCTGAAAGAAACCAATATGAAGAAAATAATTCTTTGGGATCTAGCTGTACTGTAAAAAAGCATTGAGATAGGAATCGTGCTCTTGCACCTGCCCCCTTTGCCTGGCAAGCAGACCTTTTTCATTTCCAGTAACCTCTGAGTACTTTCTCCTTACCCCTGTCTTTCACCTTGCTGGCAATCAGAAGGTTGCTAGTTTGACTCCCATGAATGCCAGGAGAGATTCTGCTCTGTTGGGCCCTTGAGCAAGGTCCTTAACCTGCAATTATTTTATCCTGGGTATGATGTTAATCTACATCCAGCCATGCAAGCAGGTCCTCCAACTTCCAGGGAATATTTGGGAGGTGGTGGTAGGATTGGCACTCCAGTCTTTGGAAAAAAGTCATACTAGTCCATTCGGACTAGTGTGGTGCTGGGGTATCACCCACCGCACGGCTGCACTCAGGTTCTCATCCCTGAGGTGGTTTGTCATGTGGTGGGTGTGGCAACGCATTGTAATCAGTACACGCTCCTTACCTCCTTCTACCAGGGGTTTTAGTAGCAAAGGAACTGCTTATGGTTGATGAATTATTTGTAATTAAAAACATTTTTTTTTCTGTGAAGGTTTCTTGGGTCCAAAACATTCTGCCACATTACTTAATTTAAAAATAACAAAAACTTTTAAATAAAAGTAACAATCAATTGTCACAACAAATTTGATGATAAGATGAGTCCTCAGTATTCGAAAAACTGTCAGCTAACTGTCGGACAAAAATGCTATAACCTCTTCTGCCAGGAACATTCTCAGGGTTTGTAGGACATAAACTGTCCTGTGAATGTTATTGAAAGTTTTAAGTTACCGTAGAACTTTCTAATGGAAGTCTATTAAATGGTCCGAGAGACTGGATTGACTGGGTCATTTAGATTGTACAGCTATTTTGACCAACCTGTGCCAACAGCAACAGCAATCCTGGGTGACAGTCAGATGAGGGTCCAAAAAATTAGGCCTCATGGAAAATGGTCACTGATTAAATCTTGAAATAGTTTTTCTGCTTTCAAGAGTGTGTCTGTTAATGGGGGTTAGGGACAACTTGACGGGGATGTCGGCGGTTTTCTGATGTACCTCAAGGGCAATATTTCTGACACTGAGATTAATTGCATTCCTTTACCATCAACCAAATCTCCACATTACTTTCCTGCTTGGCCAATAATAATATTATATCAAGAAACCTAAAAAGAGAAAAAAAACTGAATTTAATTGTGTCTGGCCCCTAATCAAAGGCTATTCATCCCAAATGGCTGCTTGGAGGCTTGTGTCGCAGACTGGGATGATTTTCTGTTTTCTATCTGGAGGGTATCGGTGCTTTGACAAACCAGCAGATTAAAAAAAAACACTGTAGCCTGCAATAATAGTCCTGAAGACTGGATGCTCCACTGTACAGCACAGAGCTGTGAAGTATACACAACTGGTGGGACTTAGAAAACATTAGGCAATTCAGGCAACAAAATTACTGAATATTATTAGGATATATTTAAATAAAAATTACGCTCTTTGCTCATGTAAATGCCCCTTGATTCGTATAATGATGTTGATTGGACATACTGAGGTAGCTTAGTTGACAGATCTTACCGATGGAACCAGAAGTTCTAAATAAGTTTATATTATAAACCCCCCCCCCCACACACACACAGAATCACTGCTAATTTACAGTGGCACAAGACCATATTGTCACGGGTGGCCAAGGATAGAGACAGGGATCCAGGTATGCAGGGTGAAAAGGGGTTTAATGAAGCTCCGGAACAGGGTACAATAATAAGGCAGCGAGAGGAGGTGACACCCTGCCGATGAGCCGTAGCTCGGTCGTCCCCGGAGCGAGCGAGGGAAGGGGCGATGCCCCTGCTCCAGCGGAGCGGGCAGGTAGGATGGGGAACGGCGCGCAGTACTCGGAGTCGTTGTCCAGAAGCAGGTGTCGTAGCCGGGGAGATCAGTCCGACAAGGAAACACAAGACGGGAACACGGAGGTGAAGGCGGACAAGAGATGTCGGGCTCGACGGGACAGGTGGGTCAGGTACGGGATCTGGGCTGAGGAAGGAAGGCACAAAGGTAAGGAGTAAACACGGGGCTAACAGGCAGGGTTTGGGTAAGCGGGAAGACGGAGGACAAGAGAAGTGCTCGGTAAGGCTTTGAATCATCAGCGCAATACTTCGCATTGGAGGACAGGTCTGTCTGTTCCGGATGGAATGCACCTGTCTGTCCCCGCCCCCGGTGACGTGACACATATTCATCCTTTTTATTTTTTAATTAACTGTTCATTTAGTTTTAATAGATGGGTTTCTGTACATCATCATCACAGACCACAAAGTACATAATTATATGGATCAAATGGTCTGTATGCATGCAGACTTTCTTTTGAGTAAACACTAGGCTTCTCTGTGACATATGTAAAATACCATTCTTGGTCAGGAATAGCGTAGGGCTCTGGTAATTTCCCACCATTATGGAGGAGTTAGCCATTTCTTCACTGTCACAGATCTACCTAGATCTATCTAGGTCATCAGCCAACTATAAATGTTTTTGTGATTTGATTAACTCCTTTTAGCTAAACATTCATGTGAATAGCAAACAATTTCATAGACACCTGATGACTATACTGACAGTCCACTATTGATAGTTAACATTTTACGTAATGTATGTAAATATGCAAATGAAAAAACAAACAATCAGATTCAACTGAAATGACATTTTATTATTGAGTTAACGAGAATTTACAGCCAAAGCAAAATCACAACAGTTGACTCGAATCTTGTGACCAGCTACTAAAGTGGTTTTGCCCCCCGGATGTGCGCACACCCAGTAATTTTTGAAAGACAGCTTTTTTATCAAACACTGAAAAATAGTTGCACTTGCGAAAAAGTTTTTCTCCTCTTTTATTAAAACACATATTGATCGGACATACTCACTTAATGACATAAAAGATTTGCTTAACTGCGGCAAATGTAGCTAAATCTGAGCTCTTTCCAGGAAACCTGTATTTTTCTTATTTATAAAATTACCTTCTATACGCTACCCTCAAGAATTATCTATGAATAGACTAGGGCCCTTATAACAATGGAGTTCCAAAAGTATATTATCTGAATATTATAAATTTTATTTCTGGGAACAGCAACAATGAAGTGACAGGTGTCTTTAATACAGTGGTAAGACTTTAAGACCATGCTTTCTGCAGACATGAGGCCTGTGAGCACTGTCTCAAAAACCTTTGCTTAGTTAATGAAGTTTAATTGGGAAAAATATAATTTTAATCGTTATGGGCATGGGGGCAGGGGAGAGTCTAGCTATTGAAAAGATCAGGGGCTAAGTCACATTTAGCTGGGGCTTGACTGTTTTTCCCTTTTGAAGGAAGATTGACATCGGGGCTAAAATACTCAGGGCTATAACGTATAAGTGATTGGACTTAACGACGGCCATGGCACAGGGTATGGTCCCGGCAGGGAAAAGGCAGCGGACGATCCACTGACGGCTCCAAGACAAAAATAGTTTATTAAATAAATTGAAACACACTGGAAAAGCTCAAAATAGAGGGACCAATAGGGGTCAGAACGCAATAGAATAAACAACTAAAAAAACCTATAAATAAGCTAATTAGGACAAACCAGGTAACACAGAAAACAGAAATAGACAGACAAGCAGAACAACTGCAGACAGCATAGTACAATAACTAAATTATTACTAAACATTACTGAATCTCATCTTGACATTAAATGGAACTTTCTGTCAGCACTATTTATGAACTAAATGACTGAGTAACTGGTAACTGAGTAACTTACTTTATGGTGTTTTCCGAATATATGCCAGATCTGGCCCTGTTGTTTGACCGGCTTTTTACTCATTCTTGTGCCCTGATAGCAAACGATGGGATGAGAATTGTGATTGACACAAACGCTACGTACTGCTGCATTATCAGCTTTGCTATTTGTGCTATGCTGTTAACTAACCAAGCTAGTTGCAGTTTGCACAAGTGAGTGTCTCCCTGCCACAGCCAGAGCTCAGAATAAACCATTTTAACAGAGGGTTGGGCCTCTCCAAATAAAAACTGAACAGTCTGTAGATTGAGAGGCTGAATGTGGTAAAAGCCTAATTCTGGAATACTTGCATAAAAATAACTAGAATGGAGTTAACGACCTTTTTTTGCATGTGTACATCATACCCTGTGGAAAAATGAATTTCAGACAGTGATGTAGTGTTTAGGTAGAGCAAAATCTCCCTCAGGCATGGCAAAACCTGCATTTTTAAATGCAGTGAAGTGGAAGATGATAAATAAATGTTCAATATACACTATAAGATAAATAGAAATGTCCTACAAGAATGTGATTAACAGTTACTATATCCTGCCTTTTACAGGGAGACACTGTAGCCAGAGCTCCCGTATTGTTTTGTATCACTATAATAAATCCAACTTGCAAATCAGCAAATAAATTAAAATTTTAAAGTTGAGTGGGCAAGTATCCCAAGGTGTTCTGTCGCATGGTGGGTGCAGCAGTGCGTCGTGCCAGTGCGTACCAGTGCGTACCAGTGTGTGCTCCCTAGCCTCATCTTACCAGACCTGGACAAGTATTTGAATATAATGTTTAACTCACAAAAATGACATAAGCTATTTTTAAAAAAAAGGAAATTAGCAAAGACTTGAGATGGGAAACATGAGAAGTGCAATTCAGAAAATATTAAACACATTCAGTGATATTGTTTCATGTTCCAGGTTCGTAGCAAAGCAGTCTATCAAGGACATTTTAAAAATAAGAAAACCATATTGATGATTAATTGGCAGAGGAGCTATGATGATTTATATCAGAAGCAGCGCACAAAAGAAATCCTATTCTAACAGCAGCAGTGTTGACAATACAAGAACAACACCTTATCTAGAAATATATACTGTTAACAGTATGTTGATTTATTTCCTATTCTTAATGCCATGTAAGCATTGACTGATTTCTGCTAGACATTGTAGAATTTAATTTTGAGTGCCATGACCAAGATTTGTGGCAGTATAACCCTCAGTCATAGTTGCAATTAAATCCAATATTTCCAAGATGTTATTCTGGCTGTTTGAGACCCCCATCTCCCTGTATCCCCTTTGTGCTATATTTTGTGTTGCAAAATCGCTGCATTTGAGTACCCTTATAATAAGCTATTCCAAAGCACTTTCATGTATGTCCCATTGTTAAGAGTTCTTGAGGGTTTGCTCAAAAAACCAGATGTCTTAGGAAGAGCTGTTGTTTATGATGGATTGCCAATGCAGTTCAAGTCTACTTGGAGTCGGCAGTATTACAAAGAAAATTAACTTTTAGTTGACCAAAGTGACTCTTTCTTTTGGTGGCTATATTGATGGTTTTGACTTCAAACAAAAGTAACAAGATCACAGCTGTTTATTGGGTGCTTCTAAATTTGCCAGCCAAATCCCACTCCACACTTGCCGCAATACACAGTGTACTATGTACATGCTGATAATCTTGACCCCCAACCTAGCTGGCTTTCAAGAACGCTTTCAAGCTGGGAATCTGTGTAGATCTTGCTTAGCTAGAAAAGATGACACATAGACTCAAGTTGCCCGTCAGAAGTATTGAACAACACAACAGGATTAAAGACAAACTAAGAGACAGTGATGACCTTCAGCGTAGGCTTGGTGTAAAAAAAGGAACATGTCAGTTTCTTCCACCCAATAAGAGGGTTTCAGCTTGGTTTTTTTCACTAGGCTCCTTCTCTACTGCTTTTCTTGCCTAGGAATACAGACTTGCAACTTGATAGAACATTGAAAATGGGTAGTTTTATGGTTATTCAGAAGTATTCTTGGAAATTTCTATGAGCAAACAGAAGAGTATATTTATCAATAGCCTATTTTATTTGGCATGTCCTTATTTTTTTTTTAAATTTTGTGCAACTACGAATATTATTGTATTCACAGAAAATGGTGCCCCTGGTAACAGAAGGAGACTGCTTAATGCAGAAAGCCATGCTTAAGTTGTTCAGTTGAAAATCTCTCTTTAAGAATAACTTTGATCATGATTTTCTGATTTTCTTTCTATCCCGAATTCATGAATGAGCTCAGAAATTTCACAGACGTAATTGAGCTTCCATCAGACTGAGCAGTGCTGAAGATTCTCAAAAAGCCAGGTGAAGAATCTGATGAGATGGCCTCAATATCATCTTTAGACACCGCCAGCATGGAATATTCACAATCCGCCAGCTCAGACCAGAGTCCTCTGCTTTAAGGCAGCGTGAGAATTCACAGCAGGGGCTCTCTCCTTTCCCCATTCCTACACTCTCTTATGATGTAAATTTCAAGCTAATTAATAGGAACAGGCTGTTCAAAGAAAGCGGAACACTTTTTACAATTCCAAGGGAGATGAAAATGGACAAACTGGATTGCACAGCTCAGGCGTTTTTTTTTTTTCTTATAAAACTAATCCAAGTAATCAGGGCCCAGTTTTTCAAAAAATTTAATCTGGATCAAATTGGTCCGGATTTGGAAATCCCATGTTTTGCTATCCAGGAT
>JAODJU010000095.1:12380639-12390676 GCA_026776725.1 Gnathonemus echidnorhynchus | reverse complement strand
CTGACTTTCAGAAATCTTCATACTCAATCATTGTCTCCATGACTGCCTGCACTGAAGTGATTGTGATGGATGAATGGGTTTCATTTAACTTTTGTAGGTTTTTAAAATATTTGGAAATATACTAAAATTTAAAAGATGATGTAATGAGAGAAACATGGCACAATATTTTGGAAAATGTTTCAGAAAATGTTGCTGCTAGCCCAGAAAAAGTGTAAAATCGGGAAATAAAATATGCTAATATCACACATCGATTTCAGAAGCGCACAAGAATCCTGAATGATACCAGATGCGTGTAAAACAAAACAAAATTTTCTTTAAAGATGTAATTCTGTTGAATAAGACAGTCTGTTGCCATTCTCTTTGTTTCTGCAAAAAAATAAAAAGTAAAACAAAAGAAAATCAATTACAACATTCTTTCCAAGTGATTGTTATTAAGGTACTCGCTCATGCATCTGCAGAACTTTGCCATAAATGGTAAGCCCATGTACAAGAAGTAGAAATGCTCTGGGGAGAAGAGAATGATTGAAAATGATGTCCCACTGAAGGAGAACCAGTCGTACTGGCACACCTTAGGGTACTGAGGAAGGTAATGCATTAAATGCTCCAAGAGGGGATTTCATCATAATGTATTTGTCTGATGAAAACTTATTTTTTTCCAATTAATTGCCGAAATGTTCTAAACCTTAGTGACTATAATTTCTTATTGTGTTAACTTTTATACCCATTTCAAAAGACATTGAAATAGTTGGAGTCCAATTACAATCAAAGCAGTAGAAACTGGGAATAAAGGTCCATAAAAACTTGTAGAAGTTGATGTATTGTTAACCAGTGGAGCTTGTGTTCAGATCCCTGCAGGATGCATAATTCCTGCAAACAAAGACTTTGGACACAATGTCTCAACAGATTTGTTGCTTCACAGATCCAGGATTATGAGACTGTGGCCAGATGTACTTTGCAAGCTGACTTGGGATGTCTTAAAATAAACGATCTTTTAAGCATTCAGTCAGCATTGATGCAGACTGATGAATTCTACACCGAAGTAACAGTTGGTATAATGAGTTTTCTGTGTGTTGTCATTTTGAATTGCATGATAATGTATTACAGTTTTTCTCAGTTACTTTGGTGCATTTCTCACAATAGATTTAACATTTGCATAACAGTGAATGCATTTCTCAGAACACTTAGTGCAAATGGCAAAACATCATGGATGACCAGCAAAAGCAGGTAACCTCTTCAAAATCCTTAGTCCATGCCTCAAAAGCAAGTACCTATGTCAGTGCCATCAAAATCCCAAGTCCATGAATCATCGTCCATGGACATGACAGCCAAAATGTAAAGTCGTGTTATCAATATAAAATTGGCACAATCTAAACATTTTCTGATGCACAAAACATCTGAATGACAAGGGCAGGAAACATAAAAATAAAAACACTGATTGCGGGAGATTGATTCAAGAAGAATATTTTATTGATTGCACTGGTATATGGTGACATACCATGCACTGCAACTGCAGTCTAGCAAAAAAAATGCATTTCAATGCCTTATGCATAATGTCACACTTAAGCAAGGAAGAGGACAGAGACCCGGAGGTGCAGGGACAATCAGGGTTTAATGGAGAGGTTAGGTAACAAGCAGCTCGGAGCTGTAGCCTCGTTGACAGATGTTTTGCAGGCTCTTCAGCCCGGACGGGCGGGAAGAGCGCGAGGCGGGCAAGCGAGCGAGCGAGCCCGCTCGACGAGTAGGTGAGAAGGTACCGAGTCGGTGTGCTGAAATCGTGGTCTTGTTCCGTAATCCTGGGTCGATGCCTGGGGGGTCCGTCCAACGGATAGGCACAGGAACGAGGAACACGAGGAAGAGATGACAGGAGGTGCTGGACTCGGCGGGACAGGTAGGTTAAGGACGGGAGCTGGTCTGAGGAGGGAAGGCAATAAGTAAGGATCAAACACGAGGCTAACAGGTAAGGCGGGGAGAATCAGGAAGACGGAGGACTAGAAGAATGCTCAGTATGGCTAGATAACATCTGCTCAATACTTCGCAAGGAACTTCGGGTTTGCTCTGCTTATATAGATGGTTAGTCGCCTGTCGATGTATTGCACCCGTCCGGTTCCGCCCCTGTGGGCGTGACACATAACATATGAAATGAGAAAAAAAAAACAATTACAAAATCAAAAAGGGAAACAATATATACATACTGAAACTCTAAATGCTTTCTACAATTGCAGCCGATCCTGTAAGTTGGGCCATGTGTTCTCATCCACATCACAACAGATATCTTCCTTTGCAATGCAGCGTGGAAAGAACCTCCTAGAATGTCTTATCCATATGTGCTATATCCCCACACGCAGCTTCCATGGCAGTAAGCAGTGTCATTTGTGTATGTAGGTTATGGTCATATACCTTCCACCTCCAAGCTGAGAAGAACTTCTCAATTGGGTTGAGGAATGAGGAATATGGTGGTAGAAATTCCATCAGCCTCTTGGGGTGGTTGGCAAACCTGATTGGGTTGAAGTATTGGAAACTCACATTCTCACAAATGGTCACATACTTTGGTACATTTTCTCGACCAATCTCCTCTTGAGATCCTTGTAGACGATGTTCAAGAAGGTCAGCAGATGTTGGGTGTTGTATGGCCACACAGGAGGGATATGAGTGAGGACCCCATTGTCTGAAATAACCGTACACGTATTGATGTTCCTATTTAAGGTGATACAGGAATCATTATTATTGTGAATACATACCAAAAAAGTTTAGTAGAAATCTATAAAATATACTTGACAGCCAATAATATCTTGTTGAACACTTTTCACTGCAATGACTTACACAATGACAAAATAACAAGTTTGTCTGGAGTGTACGACAATGCAGAAGAGGGTTACACAATGCATTTTGGTCATCGTGACATAAGCAACCGCTGATGTATGATATAGCTAAGAATTGCACATAAGCATCTGCCTGAGTACTAAAGCAATTGCAAAATGACGAAAACAACCAGAAATTGCTGTCATGATGTGCACAACTGACTAGAGGTTGTGGGAACTGAACGAGCAGTATTGAGAACATCAATTCTTTTGTGAGAAATGCAACTTTAAGTATTGAGTGTAATTGTAGGGAACCATTTTAGAAGGATTTAATAGTTTATAAAATAGTTTATTAGTTTCAAACCAGTTAAAAAGTGTATTGAAATAGTTATAATAAATTTTAACCTAATATGACATCATATTTCAAAGTAAACTTTTATACAAGCATTCAAGGTAACAAGATGCTCAGGGGTGTTCCCATTCTTCTGCTTGTTCTGTGTCCTCCATTCCTCTTCCTCTTTAAGCAAGAACTGTCACGTTTGAACTCCAACAGTCTCTTGATTATGCATTATCGCTAGCTGGGCATCATTACTGTGGAGGCTGCAGGGGTAGGATAATAAATAAATAAATAGGCAGTTCTCACGGCTCCATGCCTGGTGGCTGCCTTCTCACTGTTTCAAAAAAGGATTCCATCATTGGCATAAATGAGATCTAAGTCCGCAGTGCTTTTAATGAGCTGTGTTTCAAACAGCACAAGAGTATATTCCAGCCACAGTAAATCTTTGCTTTTCGTAAAGTCAATGAATGAAGCATCAGAACATTTGTAATGGCCCAAGATAAATAGCGTATCTTTTGCCTTCTCTTCTGGTCAATTGATGAAGGCTATCTCACCTATCTTCAAAATGACATTTTTAAGGCAGGAAACGAAGAGATAAAAGATAGCTGAAATTAAATGGTATAACTTTGATTTACTTTGAATCTGTTCTTCGAGCATGAACACTGATCAGAGCTGACAGTAGATGTAGTGAATCTGAGTCATACACAGATAATAAACTTGAAGTATACTGCTGTAAGAAGCGGCAGGTTCTTTTTACCACAGACTGAAAACATTTTTCGGTAAGGTGCATGATTTGCTTTCTAATGTACGAAATGCAATTCCAATGCATGTCGACGTATCTAGTCTGGAAGAATGTTCTGGCTCTAATGTATTTTTTATTACACACAGCAGCTATACTTGGGTTGCGTTAACATTTTTGTTTTGTTTGTTATGCAGACTTTTAGAAATCACACTGATTAAAAATATTTACATGATATTTATAAACAAGCCTTGTATATGGTTCATTGGTGTAGCCTCTGCAAACCGTTATCTGCCCCTCAAAAGGGAGCAACAAGGTATAAGTTACACACATAAAACCTCAACAAGGACACTGGGTGACAAGGTGCTGATCCTTATGATTTATTACATAATATGTTTTTGTAAGGGAACATATAGGGCAAATATAGGGCATAATTAGTCTTGTCAAATTCTTGAGTTATATACATTAATTATTTATCACTTCATCAAAATATATATAATATACGTGGAATAAAGTACAGGAATCTATTACCAGTTTTCTTTCATGCAATGAAAATTTAATACCACAGGTCATAGACAATTTATGTTTTAGTACCAGTTTTCAGTCAAGGTTCACCCCAGAATTTTAGCATTCTAGGTTAGTACATTAGTCGTTTCTGGCCACCCTTGAAATTCTTTAATTGTGACACATGAAAGCAGCCCCAGGTCGGCAGATGTGCAATATCAACTTTGTATAGAATATGAAAGGAATAATATCTGTGTTCATAATTAGACTATGTTATGATCCTATACTGGATACTAGTATGAAAGATGGGTGGATCAATTTTAGAGGGCACTGAAACCCCAGGGGAAAGGCTGAATATCTGCAAACATCAGTTGCACTGGTAAATGTGATCACTGATCACTGCGATATGTACGGGAGCATACAAAAGACAAAATGAACAATGCTGCCTATCTTTACCAAAGTGGAATAGAAAAGTGGAACAATGAAATATCTGCTGCATTCCAGGAAGTAAATCATGCTAATACTGACCATTCATTGCAGAATTGCAGTGGTCCTGAGAGTATCTATTGGGGCTTGGGGGTTACTTTGTAACCTCACATGCCTTGTTGGAATCACAAAAAAAAAAAGACTCTTTGATTATGCCAGGATGTTAGAGTGAGGCAGCATGGAGATGCAGCATCTTTGCAGCCTCAGGACACAGTCAGCATGTAATCATTGGGAAGTCATTACACTGAGGGGAAGTCTGTTTATTTGGCAATGATTCAGGAGTAACGCGGACATTCCGAGGACATCTTCTTACCAATTACCACCAAATGTGATAAGCTGCTTTCCAGTATTTGGAATGCAAACATACAAAAAGAAGAGGTGGCTCAGCATCCACAGAGGAAAGACCAAGATCCTTAAAGTAAATGCTGCCTACACATTCCCTAACGCACTGGAAGGCAGAGCAGTAGTAGAGGCAGAGAGCTTGTTCACCGACAAGGTGGGACAGACAATGACATTAGAGTTACGATCAGCAAGGCAAGGTCAGCTTTCCTCCAACTAAAGAACGTCTTGGGATCCAGGGATCTGTTCATTGCCACCAAGATCAGGGTTTTCAACATCAACATAAATTCAGTCCAACTCTATGGAGCTGAGACATGGAGGACCACTGTTGCTCCCACCAAGAACATTTAGGCTTTTATCCACACCTATCTGAGAAGGTCTGAAAATTTATTGGCCTGACACCATCAGCAACATACAGAAATATTGCAACCTAACTATTGTGATTTAATGATTGAAATATTGGTAACATTTTGAGGGGACATGAGTAATGTAGTTGGACATGCTTGCTTAATGCATTAATTAACGAGTAACTAAGTGTTGATCCCATATTCTTTCATCATTAATCAATCATGACTGTTCATATATTTCATGGGGAAACCTGTATTAGTTCATGAATTGTTCTTAGGTAGTAAATGAGAAGTAATTTTTGCCCCCTTAAGTAAAATCTTTCCATTATTAACTAATTAGTTAACTGTTAACTAATATAGTACCCGAATTAAACACATGAAGTGTCATGATTGATTAACTGATGAATGAGCATGGGAACGTAAGTCACACTTAGTTAGTGGTTAATTAAGTATGTATTAAGCAAGCATGTACTACTACATTATTCCCCTCAATTAAAGTGTGACAAAATATTTAGCATGCTGTTTGCATGGAAACATTATTATGGAGATTTTTCGCATATATACAACATTAAAAGTGAAGAGTGTAAAGTCCAGTAGATGGTTCATTCTTGATGGTTCATTTTGTTTCTTTTGGAAGCAGCATTTGATACACATTACTGCTCCATAATCAGAACCTCTTTTTCTTCCCTGTATTACAATGGACAGTTAGATCAAAGCTAGCTAATGATGAATTCCTTGGTAGTGTGCCATCCACTTTATACTGGGCAAGAGCATCCAGCAGCTGGAAAGATTCATATAATACTGAGTCAGTGCTGCTCACTTTGGTCGTTCAGTGTTAACCGTAGCCTAGAGGGCCGAGGCCACTTCCGCGGCCTCATAGACCTGGCAGTGCTGGAACAAGTGTACGAAATGTGGACAAACCTGCCCAAATGCTGCCTCGCGATGTGGCTTCTCTTCTCTCCAGTGCTAAGACATACTGAGTGAATGTTGTCTCTGTGCGATTCTACATTTTGGTTCATGCCCTTCTTTCAGTGCTAAAGCACATTTTAAGTTTCTGTCAAACATAATGCTTGCTGTTCAGTATCTTATTCCGTAATTTATTCTCTATAGCTGCAGATCCATGGCAAACCTTATGCATATTAAGCTACGCGGCTATATTACCCTTCATCCGATGGCCCTGAATGCTGAGAGGCTGTTTGTGTGCAGGGGGGAAAAATATCTAATATTCAGCAAATTGCACCTGAAGTCACAATGGGTGCTACAAGGTCGGGGTGGAACACAGGTGCTGTTAAAAATAGCGAAAGGTCAGCATGATTCCATACAATTTATTAATGGGAAAACAGATGGACATAATACTAAACAAATATGAGTACTGCCCACCAACCGTTGTGGCAATGTGACAGTATAATGAAACCTAGTCTTTTTTAATGGTAGTAGTATTGTATTACAGTACATACAGGGATCTAGGGCATTTAGATTTCTCAGAATAATTGTCAGCTCTGCTGTGAATTGATTAGTACATTTATCACGGGCACTGGGCAAATACACTCCGCAGTCAGTGGCCACTTCATTAGGCACTGTACGTATATACACCCACACACACCCACACACAGGTTCGTAATTACATCATCGTGTGGACTCACTT
Organism: Gnathonemus echidnorhynchus; assembly: GCA_026776725.1. Lineage (NCBI taxonomy): Eukaryota > Metazoa > Chordata > Actinopteri > Osteoglossiformes > Mormyridae > Gnathonemus > Gnathonemus echidnorhynchus. The sequence goes on along the minus strand of JAODJU010000095.1, from coordinate 12,383,481 downwards.
CATTTCTATGGGGAAAACTCTAATCCCAACATGACAATCTTAACCCCTACCCAGCCCATAATCTACACACACACACACACACACACACACACACACTGCACTGGTTCCTTTCCCCTTGGAATCCAGTTAGGGGATGCCTGTTAGGGGTGGTCCAGTGGGTGGCAGTCTTTCTCTCCTTTCAATTGATTACCAAATCAATATTGTTTAAACAACTATAATAATAATAATAATAATAATAATAATAATAATAATAATAATAATAATAATATACCTCAATAGGTTTGGTAATGGTGAGGGAAATCTCTATGAAGTGTTTCTATAAAATATTGAATTTTTAAAGAAATAGTTTCCTATTTTATAACAACACTTCTATCCAGTAATAAAACAGGTTGATGAGTAACTCAGTGACTAACCCTTAAATGTTTGAGCACTGACAATGATTTCTGTGTGAGGTTTTTCCATCTCCTGTCAGGGATTATAACATGATGCAGAATGACATGTTTGTCACCTTTTATCAGATTTGAATCAAGCTTGTCTGTATGCTATCTATTGAAGTGTATCTTCCCAGCCTGCAGACCGACTGCTGACATAAATAGCCTTTTTGATGGTTATGAATAACATGACATATGCCTTTGCTTAATTTTAATTTTAGTAGCTTCCTGTATCTCACTTTTTTCTAGCAAAGGGTGGACTTGATACTAATGTTTAAATATTATGGTAACTTAATATAATGGGTAATATGCTCCATGTTCCACAGTCGGAGTCCTGCTCTTTTGTGAAAATACATATATAAGTTGTAATCTTAGAAGCACCTTGCTCCTTGATTTTACAACAAAATATTTACATTTATTGAGTTATATTTGGCTGCGAGGGAAAGTTAGTCCGCAAACAAATTATTGCTTTTTCTTAGTGATAAACATTTTAGAAATAATGGCGTTTGCTTGAGTGAAAAGGGTGTAAAAATGTATTTAATTTGCTTTGATACCTTTACCACAGCCTCTTCCATCATGAAGTGAGATGCTGAAATCAGATCACTGCAACATAATCCTAATTATAACAACTTGCAAACTGCAATAAATTCATGGAAAATTATTTTTTGCACTGATGTTATACTGATATTTTAATTAATTATTTTTTCGTTCTGAATTTTCCATTAAAACCATCCTGATAAACGGAAAACCAACATGTGGTTTATAGCAGGGAACCAAGTTTAGTCCAGTCTTTAAGGAGGTCCATGCAAGGCGAAATTAATCAAAATCCATCTTCATGGCTTAGGTGGGTATTTTCACTTATCACCCTACAGCAACTTCTGCTGTCTTCTGTGAGTGAAATCAGTGTATTTTCACTTATCACTCTACAGCAACTTCTGTCTTCTGTGAGGAAAATCAGTTCTCCCCCAGGTGTGTTACATTGCCTGACGTGGGTAGTGCATGGAGAATGAGATCCCAGCTTGGATAAACTGAACATTTCAGATTGTTTGACATGTCAGCCAAAATTAAGAAAATTTTTTTATTAAATAAAGAATTCTACAGTACAGTAAAGGGTTAAATATTTCATGAGGTCTTAATTTGCAGAATGCTGTGTGAAAGTTTAAAATCAATGCCTTTTTCAATAAAGTTTTACAAAATTGTAGTACAAAATTGAAATTAGATTTATATATGGTTTATATGTAGCATTTTCTAACAAGGCCTTGAAAGAACAGTATGTATATATATATATGGACTAGTTTCACAATAGTTCTAAATAAATGGGAAAACAGCAGTTAGAAAAAAAAGAAATTCAGACAAAACAAAGTTATAAAATAGACCTCTGCTGAAGGTCAAAGCACAACTCATCAATTATAAACTGTTCAGAAAGCTGGAATGTGCTGTAATATTCCTCATTCCCACAGTCAGGCTAGCCTAAATTTAGGAGAAAGGGAAGGGATGCCTTTTGGCCCTTTGTTACAACCACTGAGAATATACTCAGTATTATATTCCAGTACCACCACACAAATGAGCTGTTATGAAATGTTCAGTGTAAATTTGTAACATGAACAAGCTGAGCTTTGAATTAAGATCAAAAATTATGTTTTATAATGTTATTTAGCAATCAGAAAAAATATCAAATCCAGACAAGGGAAAAGAGATTTTTCAGGCCTCCTCCGTAGTATGTTGGAGGAAAGTTTGAATCAGCCGGGTTTCCAAATAGTGCACCTTCTTATAGAAGCTGTGAAGTTGTACAGAGTGCTTATATTTCAAAATAACCCTACAGTGAAATACAGCTGAAAAAGTGAACAAAACTATCCTTTTTATATTTTACAGGTTACAGGTTTCTTCGGACTTTTTTGCATTCATGCAGTAGATGAAACTAAAATAAAACTTAATACAAAATTAATTTCCTAATTAAAAAAAAAAAAAAGAATCAAAAATGATTTCACCAGTATCATTGTCCTTTGGTTGGGGGGGGGGGATATTGTGGATTTAAGTCAAAACTAACAAGAGAGCTGATAATATTTAAACAAAAAAAAAACTTATGAGTATTTATGGGTGAGTCAGCATCTGGTAACATTAAGAATATATAAAAAAAAAAAAAAAAAAAAAAAAAAAAAAAAAAAAAAAAAAAAAAGATGCAGGGAACAAATCAGAGACTTTACAAAATGAGTTATTAGCAGGTATATACCTCAGAAAACAAATCAAATGAGGCTGTAGGAAAAATCAGGTTATTAGTAGACCAAGATGTAAAGGAAATGCATAATATGTCTTGTGCTGTCTGACAGAGCTGTCTCCTCTACAGACATGACGAAATACTAAATAGATCTTCTGAATGTGAATAGGTCGGGGGGGGGGGGGGGGGGGGAAAG
>JAODJU010000095.1:12307950-12321205 GCA_026776725.1 Gnathonemus echidnorhynchus | reverse complement strand
AAATAATTTAACTGTGTTTTTGTGTATCGTGGTGAAACAGCATTTCATACAGTCATACAAGTAACCCTATCACAACCCTATCCATGAAAAAGGACTTTGAGGGCTGACATAAACCAAATGCATATGGTTAGCATAGGCTAAAAACAATTGCACAATTTGTATCTTACAATCATGTAAATATAAAGTACACTTCATTCACTAGTACATATGTAAAACCAATATATACATCTACCATCTAAAAACTAAATCTATTATATAATTATGTGTGTTGTGCTAGATTAAACTGCATTATTGTGTTGTGTGATTGCACTGAATTTCTTTGAACTGAATAATTAATAAATTAATACATTTTTTCTTCCTGTCATTCCACTTCCAATTGAACATCTTACAGTGTTTGGCCAGTTTAATTAAAATTCCAATAAATATATGGAATGGGGCACAATTCATAAATTCTGAACAACCATGGTACACAATGAGCTAACAAGTTAAACCTGCTACGTGTTCAGTTACATCCTTTAAATTGGGAAGGTCAATCACCCCTCAGGACCAGCAATGGCAACTCAACCGAATATGGGATTTGAGACAGCACTGTCCAGGAAGCCAAGCTACATGTCAAAATGCTGTATTGAGGAACATGAACCCTTAGGACCTTCTTAGTAATGAACAATTCATAGGCAAATACAGGATGGCCTGGGCTGAAATAATGAACCTTCTAGGTCTGGTGCAGGTTAAATTGAAAAGAGGAGAATATCAGAATTTTGCCTTCTTCTGACAGCTCTGTTTCTATGCCGTTGATGGGTACTGTTGGTGATGCACATGGCTCAGCAAGGCTGCTGTGTCCATATGCATGGATGCATTGATCACATTTCTATTGCACCGGGCGCACAACTATGTACAAGTTCGAGCTGTAGGGGATGCTTGTATTACACTACAAATGGTTTTCATGTCATTGCAGGCAGTTTTGGTGCACTGGATGGAACATGCAGCCCTATTCATACTCCCAAGCTCTTGAATCCTATATGTATCTGTAGAAAAAATGGTTCTTGGCACTAGGCCTAAATGTCCAGGTGATATGCAACCATCAAGGGCATTTTACAGACACTATAACCAAGTGGCCTGGGAGTCCACCGATGCTTATATCTGGTCCAGCTTTGGAGTGTGTCAGATAGCAAAGGATGGTGTGCTCCCTGGTGGCTGGTTTGGTCCTGGCTCCTCTTAGCGAATACCTGCTGGCTTCAGTGTTGAATCCCCAAACTGTGGCTGAGGAGACACATAACACCACACATCAAAGAACACACACTGCTGTAGAGCATGTTCTGGCCATGTGGAAGATGGCACCTGCAGAAGTCCTTAGGATTTCCCACTGATTGCTGCTGTGCTGTCATTGTTGCGGATGCTATGCTGCACACCACTGCAATAATTATTTTATTAAAATTTATTTTTGACCACCTCAATAAGATATTTTAACGCTTCTTTTAAGAAGTGTTACTTCCTTTTCCTATTGCTTGCTTGCCATTGTTCTTTTTTTACAAGGACGCAACATCATATTTTGAGCCCATTCATATATTTTCAACAAATAGGTTAATTTTGGTCTTAATCCCGTGTGATTTTATTGGATTTTTAATTAGTTTATCTTTTTTTACATTTGCATATGTCTGATGCGACAATCTCATAACATATTTCACCATTGAAATATGTCAGATTGATGTTCCTTTTATCAACAGTCTGTACTTTTCTTACGCGGAGGAACCAACAAATTACTATTTAAGGTTTGTTTGTTAATTCTGGAATAATGAAAGGTTTTGGGAAACACTCGCGGATCTCACTTGTTCTTTACCTACGTTGTTCATTATCTTGTTTGTTCTTCATAAGATCGACTGTTGTTGGGAAACACACCCCAGTTCTCTCTGAGTCTCCCCAATGGACTCAGATTTTTAGGCCAACCAGTCCCACTGTGAATTTCATGTTTTCAGTGGTCTAGCTCTGACTCCAAGGGGTCAGGGTTCCAATATGGCTGTTGGGAATGCTGGGAAAAAAATGTTTCCCTCTTTAGGGGACCACACATATTTTAGCCATGCACACACAAGTTAGTCGCATAAAGAATAATGATTAATGGAAGAATGGGCATTTCACAGAGGATGGGAAATGTGCATATATGCATTTGCATGAAGCATTTCACCTTTCATCATGGATATTTTTAATTTTCATGAACACATGATAAATTGCACTGATATGCTGGCAGCCTCCTGCTGAGGAACCCAGAACAATTAAACTAATGATTTGTAGCGATTGCAGGAAATTTAAGGCAGAAAAAGCTCCCCACAGGAAGGAAGAATCTCAATAGCTGAGGTGACACTTAGCTATGAGTCAGTTTTTGATAAGAAACATTTCATATGCACACATTGTATTTCACGCAGCACAGAGGGCAAAACTCACACAACACACACACACACGCAAAATAAATATAAGTCTTTATGGGGACTTTCCATTCATTTCTATGGGCATAACCCTAATCCCAACTATGACAACCCTATGCCATGCCCCTCCCAGCCCTAACCTTAACCATAAGGAACTAAACAAAATACATGACTTTTGCCATGTCTATTAATTAATTATATTACTAGCAGTATATTAATTAATGTTTGATTTTTATAAAATTGAGGTTATCCTTGTGGGGAATGAAAAAAATGTCCCCACAAGGTAAAATGTTACAGGTTTTCATTACATTGTGGAGAAATCTGGTCCCCACAATGTAATAATTACATAAAACACACTCTCACACACTCTTTTTCACTGAATCAAACCTGTCCTTTGAATTATGAAGAAAATAATGAAATCAAATATAGTTTCACTTAGTTTTTTAAATAAAAATTAATATGTACACCATGTATACATAGGATATGACTTGAGATGTGTGCTGTCATTAAATTATTATATCCTTAAAACTTTAGTAGTGAAGCAACATTTTAGATTTTTCATTCAGAATTCGTAGATTTTGGGATTAATATATTCTCATGATTGGCTTTCCTCATTTGTATTAGTACGCTCCTTAATGAATTTGTCAGCTGTTTTCTTGCTAACATACGCAGTTTTGCTTCACAGGGAACACACTGCTAAATGGGGTCCAGTGTAAGAACAGCTGGACTCCATGTTTCTATAATTTTGCTATTGCGCAACATAAGAGTCTGTGTTCAACCACCATGCGCTATGCTTTCACTCATTCATATTGAGCTTGACAGCTATGCCATCATACAGTACCTATTTATTTAATTTCAATGCCGTTCATAGCTTTAGCAAGTCTGCAAACTAATAACACAAGACAGTTATTCTGTTTTCTCAAAGGCAAAAGACAACAACTTTTCTGGGACTTATTGTGCCATCTTATTTCCATGCACATACACTCAGTGGCCACTTTATTAGGCATGGCTAGCTAGAACTCACCTACAAGAAAAGCTTGAAGAGAAGCTGTGAAATTGTATGTTCAGAAGAGTCTATCAGCACTTTGCTGTTGTACTGAGCTGTTCTTTTCACACTTGCGACCCTCTCAGCCCCAACTGGGACTTTTCTATTGGCATTTAGCTTTGTGAGATAGCATTCTGTGCCCATGTTTGTAAGGTTGTGGGTTCAAATCCTATGTCCACCAAAGTAATGAACCATATCTGCTTCAAGTACCCTGGCTGATGCTGCACTCTGATCGCAAAATCTGCTTTTTCCTGTGTGTACATATGTGTCTGTATCTCTCGTAGAGAGGAAGATGGGGTATGTGAAAACTACCTGGTTTCCCTGTGGAGATTAATAAAGTGCCTCTATTCCTTTTTGCTGTAATTAGTCATTCTTCTGTGATCTCAATCATTAACAAGGCGTTAATTGTAACAAACCACTGACTAGGTGCTTGCTTCACATACACTTTTCTGTACACTGTAGATGTAAGAAGATCTAGAACAGCTGTTCTGTAGATGCTGGAACAATAACACTGTGTTCAATATCGCTTAGATCATGCATCTTAGCCATTCTAATGTTTCACTGAACTGCAAGTGAAGCTCTTGTCTGGATATTGTATGTACACTTGACCCTTTCACCTTGTGGTTAGGTGTACAGGGCCCATGCGATCTGAAAGAACTGTGTAAAATGTGTCGGTCCTCTTGATGAAAAAAGCAAGCATGTGAGCAGAATGAAGCAAAGCGAAAAGATTTGAGAAAGACGAGATACAAAGATATCTGCGAGATATCACGTGAAGGGCCACAGTAAGCACCCTCCAAACCGGCACTGCACTGTATGCATTTATTATTAGTCACTAAACTTTTTGTGTGTCATCTACTGGCATGTCATCGGCAGCTTTTGCAAAATTACTTAATTTCTTAAGCTGATCGTACAATATATCGAAACCACGATGGGGAAAGTCGTGACGCGGAAGGGTCGACTGTATTCAGTTGCAGCCACATGATTTGCTTTTTGGAGAATAAGTGGCCTCAAAAAAAGGACTACACCCCCCGTATCCATATAAGGGGGGCTTTGAACCACCCGAGACTCAGGAAACACAGCAATGAACATGTGATCTACTATCACGATCTTTCTCAATTAGCTAATGTTTTCACAGAGCAACTAATGCAATCAAATATATACTGTATATATAAAAGACTCTATAAATATTATTGATGAATACAAGTACTACACTGGAGGCACATTTTTATTTTTTAAAGGGAAATAGCGCAATGCAGCATGTGTGTTTTTAATGAAGCACTTCTTAGATACATGCTTTGGAGAGGCGTTGAGGTGGTGCCCCCTCTGGTGGCGGCAACTGTGCAAATCACAGAAACCTGCCTTTGGTGTCAGATACACCTAATAAAATCTTTCCTGGAGTCACCTTCCCCAGAAGTTCTCTTATGTATTACCATAAGAATGCCTTTCATCATCTGGTTCTGCTTAGGCCTGATGATCCTTTCAAGCTCTTTGAACTGTTTCTTGTCTCCACTAAATATGTGTTTATGTCTCCGTCTTTCCTTTGCACATGATAACCTTTTTTCCCCCATAAATGGTTATAATACTGATTAGCAACAATGCATCGATAATTTTGTCTTATTAATTAGGCATAAATTGAGACGAATAAAATCTCTGTGGCCCAGGATTCCAGTGGCCCCATGCTGCTTACACTGCCCTCACTACTATTCTGATGCCAGGTCTACAGAAATGAGACAAAATATGTTTGGACACAGCAAAGCTGTGCTGAAGCTGGAGACCTCAGTCAAATGGACCACATGGTGATTAGAGTCAGCAGTGTTACTCGCCCCTTTCTCACATTTGGATCATGTGACAGGGATGATAAGGACACTGAAATGACAAGCCAAATTTAAGTACATCACCTGCAGTCTCCTGTCTGATCACCATGCCAGAAAAAAATTGTTATATTGCAATATATGGGAACATAGAACATGTGCAAAGAAAGTGACTCCCCACGTACTGTGCAAATACTCGTTACACATGATTTCCATCCATCCATTTTCTGTAACTACTTGTCCTGTTGAGGGTCTCAGGGAGTCCGGAGCCTCTCCCAGAGGCTGTAGGCACAAGGCAGGGAACAACCCAGGATGGGGCACCAACCCATCACAGAGCACACTCACACACCATTCACACCTATTGGTAACTCCAATTAACCTAAGCACAGTTTTGGACTGTAGAGGGAGACCAGAGTACCCAGAGGAAACCCCATAAAGACAAGGGGAGAACATGCAAACTCCACACACAGGAATCCATGGCAGAGATGCAAACCCTGATCTCATGTGGCAACAGTGCGAACCACTGCACCACCATGCCAACCCCTATACCCGATTTCATTATGCATAATCATTATTAAAGCTGGTAAGGTGCAGCAAGGCTTAAGTTCATAAAAGTTTTTTGGAACTAGTTTTTTTTGTTTGTCCTGTAACGCCATTACTAATACGGGGGTGTGACATTTGCTCGGCACTAAGAGTGAGAACACCAGCTGTAAATCCCAGGCATTGTGAAATAGTGGCAGGGTTAGGGTTAAGAGAAGCATAAAAACTAGATTGCCAGCCAAGTAACTATACGACCTTTAACAGGCTACTGTGTGAAAGTGTAATGCAGATTTAACGGCGTGGGCAACTTTTTTGTGTGTTAAAGGATGTTATTGCCAGTCTACAGAAATCTGTAATGCACAAAAAAGCGCTACATAAATACAGACTGTGTGAGAGGCCATACTTAAATTGCATGAAGCTGCTTTCAGCTAAACGCTTCCATATATCTATTAGGCCAACATTACATATTTCCCGTGCTACTGAAATAACCCTGTCAATGTCTGAGCTGTGACACAAAGTCACAAATGCAGACAAACGCAGAAGGCAGGCATGCCCCTTTCTCAGGGCTCACAGGAAAACTATTTACAAATCTACTCCTAAAGAAAAAGAGTCTGATACATAAACACTGCTGCTCCATTACAGTCACATCAGTTACATTCTTCGTTTCGCTACCCTCTCCCCCCTCCCTCCCCCTATACTGTACCTCCTTCATTGTTGTATTCTCAATGCCATAACTCTCCTCCTTTCAGCCCCTCCCCCCATCTTCAGCATTACCCCAAATAAAGATCCACCCCCGCCTGCCTTCCGCTTCATTCAGCGCTCTCCTCTCTCCCATCCCTTTGCATCCTTCTTTGAGCAGAAACTGACTGCCAAATCAGCTGAATGCATAATCTTGAGAAAGACGCACATGCATGACAGCGGAGAATCGCAAATTATATATACATACTGTAACCATCATTTTCTTTACTTTCATGTACAACAATGGCCTATCCCTCATCTGACAATTTCCATGTATATATTACAAAAAAGTACGCTTAACAGCAAGTAACAAATGGGCCTTAATGTGTGACCTTTTCTACCTCCTGTGATAAATTTGTCTGACCCCTGGCACAACAATTTAGCTGGAATTAAAAAAAATAATCAAAAATGAAATATGAAAAATGCAGAGAAAAATAGTCTGGTAAAACCAATAAAGAAATTGACTAATCAGATCAATAATGAACTTTTCAGGCAAACTATTACGCGAAAATAAAAACCACAATAAAAGCGTCTTGGTAAAGAGTGTTATATTAGCCCCATGCTGAATTAGGAATCACAGTATAAACACATAATAATGTATCACTTAAAAAATATGTGCAAATGCAATAAAAAGGGGAAAAATTTTAAAAGAATTAGCAGTCGTGTACATAATTCAGCTAATAACTGTTTGTACTTTGAAGCAATGTTCTGGCAATAAAAAAGAACAGAGGGGAAACCAAACAAAAAATACTCTCATGCGTGCACTTAAAAGTATGCGCTGAACTTCTTAAAGGGTTTATTGATGACTAACTCTAAATCAGTATGCTGACCTTTGCCACAGAGCACCATTTAAACATCTTGTGGGAATAAGAGAAAGGTTTGGTGATTTGGCGTGATGATTTTAGAGTCGACTTATACCCCTTTTAAAGGAATCAATACAGTGCGTATTATTGTCGTTTCTTCAAGCGCAGTTGCAGTACATGATTTGATAAACAGAAATGCACAAAGGTCAGCCTTCTTGCCTACTATACTGCAGCTGAATTGAACTTCAGGCTGTATGAACTTGGATAATCTGTGTTCAGCAAGGGAAAACCAAGCAATAAGAAACTGCTGCTTTTTTGGACTTTATGATTATTTTCTGGTCTGTTTGCTCATAGTTTTTCTAAGGCAGAGCCAAGTGGTTTGAAATGGAAACTAAGAAAATGAGACACGTACCCTGTCGTACTGGTGTAAGTAATGAAAAACATTTTGTGACATCAGTAGTATGCATAAATAAATCAATTGGTACTTCGCATTAGAATCCATAGTAGAAGATGTGGTATTAATGTGGATCAAATGTAACTATAGACAGGCTCGCATTGAGTTGTACTCTGCTCAGAGTCATATAAAATCAAAAAAAAAAAACCCATCTTGATACACGCAGCTGCACTAACAGGAAAAATTTTACTTTCTTTGCTGCAGGTGTAATCGATGAGGTCAGCAAAAATGATGATCTCTCCCATCATGTGACAACAATAACAGAGAAAAACAAGGACAGCAGAACCTTAGCTATGAGTCAAGAGAATGAACTGAATCCATGCTTATAAAAAGTAAAACATATGAAGCAAGAATGATTAAAGATATTGCTCAGTCTTTTTCTGTCCATGCTCAGTGTTCCAGTTGTGTGCGTGTGTGATTTGTTTCTATTTAGTTTGTACAGTTTAATCCAGTGCCTTCATTATTTTAATAGAATGCCTTGGCTTGATTAGTTTCACATGCTCCTTTCCTGCTGTTAATCTTTTAATTAGTTTTAACATGTTCATCCATTCTTTTTTCTTGTTATTTCATTCACAATTGATTATTAACACTATTTTTTGCCTTCTGTTCTGGCAATCTGTAAGTGATAAGACTTCACTGCACATTTTGTGTGGACTAACATCATATGGCAGTAACATGATTAATCACTTAGAAACCACTGATCCATGCTGCATGCTGCTTCTCTGCCAAATCATGTTTCACGGCTCATTTCCATATTTTCACTTATTTCTGTGATGATTACAGCCATGTGCAATTAGTGTTGTGCATTGCAGCATTTTATATTTACTAAAGGACATATATTTGCACTCTCAGTTCTTTTTATAAAAGTGCATCCATTACAATTATATGTACAGTTGTGAAAAGTGTTCAGTTTAGCCCTGTTATTTCTGGAGAATTGCCGTCTATATGATTGGCTATTGATTAGACATCACGTAACAATAACTATTACAGTTTCAATAATACCTAAAGGTCACCCTAAATTCCTTTCACTTGACTGTAGAATGAGTTTCTTACCTAGAGTATTAGGTTGCATGTTTCTTAGAAGTTTTATAAATGGAATGAACAGTTATAAATTACCATTCCTCCCCACCACTCACCTAAAGTACAAAATGTTGTTTATTCCAAAGCTGTTAACCTACATCTATAGTTTGGAAAAGCAAACAATCTGAACAGTCTGAAGGGTATGTTTCAGTCTAAAGGGTACTGTATGTTACAGTCTGAAGGGGTATGTTAACGTCAGGTGCAGAACAGGGCAGTGAAAACTGATGACTAAAGTGTTTCTCTGATGATAAATATGCTGTTTAGACCCTGTAAACTGCAACTTTGTATTAACTGAACCAATATAGTTCATTCCTGATTGTTCCTTGCTGACTGTGTTACATACATTGTCTTTTTCTCTGATCCATTGAAGCCAGAAAATCAGCATCTTATAGTGCAATACAACCGGATTATTGATTGTTCACTGCTGACATAAGTCACTAACATTGACTTTAACTAGCAGTACAATCTAAAGGACAATTTGCAGTTATAAATCCATTGAATATAGTATTATACAGTACATACCTTGCGATATATACTGTGAATTTTTTTTTAATCCTCTAAGGTTATAAGATTATATGGAAATTTAAAACAAAAACATATACGTCTAGATCTTATATGACATTGATATGATAATAAAATTCTTTATTACCAGATTGATGTATACAACCTAATATTTATTTTTAAAAGATTAAATAGAGAAAAGAAACCACACATGCACTGACATCATATCAATGTCAAGTAGTGGAGAAAACAGGAACAAATAAATATGCAATGATATTACATATTTTTAAATATTCACATCTACAGATAGATCTACAATTTTACTAACATCAAAAAATAAACTTTCATGTATGTAATTCATTTTTTGTGTCTTTGTTATGCTTTGAAAGACAAAAACAATTGCAAAAAAGTATATCCTGATTAATACATTTGTGTATTTTTTCTATTATGACTGTTTAAATAAATTCTAGGATTTGTGGTTGATTTCTGTGCCAAAATATCCTGAGAAGTAAATATTCATGTCATTTACATAACAGAATGAAATTGCATTCCAGGTTATTGATATGATTATATTTACATTATTGAAATTATACAATTTATAGCATATCAATAAATTAACAAGTGAATCCTTAGAAAAAGTCTAGACATATATACTATTTAAGTAATGTGATTTATATACAAATAAGTTTATGATTATGCAGATCAATTAGACATAGCTCATTATCATTTCATCGAACCAGCATTTTTCTTGACCATAAATTACTGGGTGTAATAACAGCTGAGTTTGCTTCTTACAAGGAATGCTCATCTCATTTAAGCGTCAGTCATTCTCAGAACTATGAGAAATGTTTCTGGGTAAGAAAGTCTGAGGCTGATTGTGAAAAGGTCGGGATGGAGTTCCGTCAGACGTGAGCTTCTTCACTTCTTCCTCTCCCTTTCAACCCTCCAGATCCCACAAAAGATTCCATAGAATTCCTCTTTTTAATACCTCCTTTGCTGGCCCATAAAGTGAAGATGTGCTGTGAAAAACCCAGATGTTTGCAACCTCATGAATAGCCATCACATCACACCTTGGATGAAGCTTAATCCCAAACAGCTGAGGCAAGTTTAGGCCACCAAACCAAACCAGCTTCCTCTTAATGGAAACAGACACTGAAACATATCTCAGACACCAAAACATATCTCAGAGACTGATCATAATGTACTAAGCTGTCAGGAGATTTAACCCACAATGGTCTATTACAGTGTTTCCCAACCCAATCTCCCTGCCATATTATAGCTCCCTACTGGAAGCTGGGGGGGGGGGGGGGGGGGGGGGGGGGCTAAAATGTGGACTGTCTGCAGGTCCCAACCTGTCTGCAGGTCTGTCTGTTGAGAAATGCTGGTCATGTAGGTGGGTAAGGGAAGCTGGGGAAGTGGTCACCCAGTGCATAGACAGGCACCTACCTCATAGACTGCAGTGGTTAGTTCGAGCAGTATGTCCAAGCATAAAGCTCTCAGTGCACTGCTGGCTGCTGGATGACAGGGAGCGGCGAGGGGATCGCTGGAAGCGGCTCCTGCGGTTGAAGTAACTCCCCGCGGTCCAGCTCCGCTGCCGATTGTGCAGGTACTCCTTGTAGTTCTTGGTGAGCAACGTGTAGAGGAAGGGATTGATGCAGCTGTTGCTGTAGGTGAGACAGGTGGTCAAGTAATTGATGTTGCGCCGGGCTTTGCTGGACAGAGATAAGGAAGGGTGGAACTGTCCCAAAAGCTGCCAGATCCAGAAGGGCAAAAAGCAGGCCCAGAAGAGCAGCACGATCGTGAAGATCAGGTACAGCACCTTCTGGTTAGGCAACTTCTTCGTCTGCTTGAAGATCTCTGTCTGACTGACCCAGTATGTCCGGGCCAGGCGGATGTAAAGGTAGCCAATGATCATTCCGGGGGCCACAATGCTTGTGCAGAAGAGGAAGGAGATATAGATCTTGTAGGACAGTTGGCTGAGAGTAGGCTGGCACATGATCTTGTTGTCCACCGGTATGAGGTGGATTCTGATGATCATGGGCAAGGTGAGAATGAGGGATGCCAACCACACCAGGATTGCAATGGCTTTGCGGTAGCTTTTGGACCTCTTCACGGTGTCCAGCGGCTTGAGAACGGCGAAGTATCTCTCTGTGCTCATGATGGTGAGTGTGAAGATGCTGGCATGCATGGTCAGGAAATCCATGCTGATCAGGATGTGGCAACCCGCCTCACCAAAGTACCAGCCCTTCAGGAAGTGGGTACAGACCACAAATGGGATTGTCAACAAGTACAGTAGGTCTGCCAGTGCCAGGCTGATGATGTAGATATACATGGAGGCCACTGAGCGCATGGAGTGACACATGACTACCAGAGTGTAGATGTTCCCAGTTACTCCCGCCAGGCACATGACGGACAGGATTGTGCCAATGGTAAAGGTGGCAGCCATATCCTCAGCTGAAGCATTCCGTGGAGGATCGGTGATGTTGGTCATCCTCTCCAAAAGGACTCCGACGGGTTCCAGGGTGGTCATCTCTGTGCGTCGATGGAAAACACATGGCCAGAAAACAGGCACATTTTACAGACATGAAATAATTTGCAACTGGGATTTTGTATGGAAATACCATTGATTTTTTGGACATTAATTCAGTTTTAGTTTAACTGAACTATTGTTTGCTAAAAGCACTGTGTGATGACAGCAAACACACAGAAGACACTATTGAAACTCTACCATATTTGTTGTCTGCTATGAGGGAGGATTCACCAAAATATCTGAAAAGTACTGGGCTGAATTGTAATTAAGATTTAAATTGTAATTAAGAGTTATTTGGCCTTCATATAAAAAAAAAAACTGCAGGTACCTCTAGTCTTAGTGAGTTACTCTCTATTTGGTACAGTTTCACTAAGACAAAGTACTAATTTGAACGCCTTACCTTGGTTGAGTGCAGAAGAAAGCAGGGCTTCTTTGAGAGAGCGGTTCGACATTTAGGGCCAGTCATACAACACTGATTAACTCATAGTGCACCATGCGTGATTCACATGAAGGTGTTAGCAGTTTGAGGTCCCAGTGATTACAAAAAGAAGCATTTTCAATAAATAAATTAATAAATAAAACAAACAACAAAAAGATGTTCCTACATTCACAAAAAGTCCACCTTTAACCTGCGGTCATCGGGCAATAGTCTGTCAAAGAAAGAAAATAAGAGCTTTGCCAGGAACAAAAATGACTGCCCCGATGATTAAGAAATTAGTGATTTTCATGCAAAAAAGATTTCAAAGAGGGAAATGAAACGAAATGAAAGTGAGAACATAAAATTACACACAGAAAATGGCAAAGTTGACGGCAGTCTCCAGACACGCAAACCAAAGTGAAGCACTGCAGAGAGAATATCCCCTCTTTCAGCCACAGACAGAGTTGCGTGTGTGAGGGAGAGGTCTTCAGAGGAGCGTTCGCACACAAGTGCGGGGTGGGAGGGGTGATGGGGGAGGCAGGGAACGACAGGCAGGGAGGCAGAGAGAGAGAGATTGGAAGGGAAGGGGCTGGCTTTCCGGGGAGGTATGCTGGAAATGCACCCGGCAGTCTCCCATTTCGGCTGCCTGCTCCTGAGCGGCGGGGCAACGGCACAGAACATGGGCAGCCTGGGCAGCTGTACACCATGACTCCCAGCGGCTGACTGCAGCGTCTGGAGTCATTAAAGTATCACTGCATCACTGATGCACACGTATGCTGCTCACTTTGCTGCTCCTTCATACCTCAATAGAGCAGCAGCACAAGAAGATCAGTATCATGTCCATATCTATCTATCTATCTATCTATCTATCTATCTATCTATCTATCTATCTATCTATCTATCTATCTATCTATCTAT
>JAODJU010000095.1:12275935-12298861 GCA_026776725.1 Gnathonemus echidnorhynchus | reverse complement strand
GTGATATTCTCTATTCTCGGGCCACTGTCGCTGCGTCGGATCAGTTTCAGTAAGTACCGGAACGCAGAAAAAAGTGGTGGAACCCAAAAGACGAAAATACAGAAGTTCCGGAACTTTGTTCCGCTGCGTTCCGGCCCACTTCAAGCACTGGTATCAACAACTTTTTATGTTCCTACAATGTTCTGATGTTTAAATTCTGGTTATTGAAGACTACCATTATCTTCCACCTTTGTTAGAAGTTATGTAGCTCTGGCTCCTAAACTGCTTGCACTTGTACCTGGGCATTCATTGGAAGCTCGGCCTAGCTGCACCTAGGCCAAACTGACCCCTTAACGGCACGTATAGTCGCAATGTTTCCTTTGCATCACCTGTATGTCACTTTAGACAAAAGTATCTGCTAAATATGTTAAATGTTACAATATAAAAAACCTGTCGTTGGTAGTTAGTAAACTCAGTTAAGCACATCTGGACATAAACAGCATTACTTACAGGCAATTTCTTGAATTTCTCTGATATATTCAGGTATCTACTGAGGAGACTATTGGCATCAGTTAAAAAAACATGCTTAAGTTTAAACACATGAAAAATGTATTATAGTTTTTTTTAATGTTAAATGACACATCAGTGTAAAATGTTCTGCATTGCTAAAAAACATTTCAAAATAATGCTGAACATTAAGAGACTATTGTGATGTCAGGCCAAACAATGCCCATGCAGAAGGTGCAAAGGGACTGTTAGGAATTAAATGTGTCATTTTCTTCTGCAACGACTCTCATTTTAAGCCTTTTTTATTGCAGATCGCAGCGGACAGTGAGCTGTGAGGGTCGCCGACCTGCTGGAATTCACTGAGGATGCTGCGATATGACTATTTACTTCCCTCCTGTACCCAGTAACAAAGAATAATAGGAAATACTTACCCAAAATACATGAAAGACTGATAACTAATAATCACTCCAGGCTATTCCAGTAATACATGAGCCTTAAGATATAATGGAGAAAAGTCCCAGGTGGGAGAGACAATTCTAATAAGTATTCTACCCTTTGTCTTTGTTTAAAGCTTATTGTGGAGAATTTCTGCCCCGTCTGAATTATACTTTCTTTTATTATATATTCAGAACTGTAGATTTGCAGGATTTGTTGTACTTATGATTATACGGCGCTATCGCACAAACTGGACTGGTGAGGTGCATCTAAAGTGTGAAAAAGGGTAAATAAAATCCCTTATGTGTTACTTGCATTAGCCTGTTTCTGCGGTAACAGCAGCACTGGCCTTGGATTCTTCCCCCCAGCCCTCATGGGCCTGTGGCTGATATTCGATGAGGCTGCAGTAGACGTGCAACCTGCTTCAATGACCACAAGCACCGCATACAAAACATCTGCTAAAAAGACCCACTGGGGGGGTGCTTATACTTTCATTTTCTTTACTATTTTTTGTACCTATTTCTAACTTTATCCCCATTTCCTCAGGTCCAGCTTGTTCTCCGCAGATCCATCTTGACATGTGGACTCCAATTTGCATAACGCGGACGCTCATTGCGCCATGTCACAGTTGAGTATGGCACTGCCTCTCCTTGGGCGCCGCGAGGTTAGGTGCAATCGGCTTCTGTGAATCGAACAGGAATAATTGAAGCGGGACCAACACAAAGTCAGCAGGCAAGACTCTAACAGGCTTAAGAGCTCAAAGATCTGCAGCTCTTTATATTACAAAGCCTAGTCTCTAGAGCCTAGGTGAGCATGAGTGGGGGTGTCACTGTGGGGGGGTGTTCATCTCCATCTCTAAGGCCAATCAGGTCTGATTCCTGAAGCATCATGAAAGAAGTCATACAAAACCAGGAGACCTATCTGCACCCACGAAATTCTTGCACACTAGAATGTTTTAGTTGTGTGCAAGATCCCACTGAATGATAAAATGTTATGTTTTATTTTTAGGCACATATTCTATTAAAAATGAATGGAAGAAAAACAGTAATGATTTGTGAAATATTCTGGGAAAAAATAGCCAACAAAAAATTGGAATAGGCTGATGGTTAGTCCAAGGAACACTTGCTGACTTTTCAGGCTGAGGGAACCACTTTGATAGAACCAGCAGGCTTGGGCTCTAAACCCAGCCCCACAAAAAGGCCTGGTGGGGTGCAGGAAGAAGTACAGTTTTATGGATCACTTAAACCCTTTAGTATATTTCTAAGATCCCATTGCTTTGTATCAGAAAGCCTGATGTATTGTATCTGAAAACCCAAAGTTAGAGCAGCTCAGGCTGTGAAAGAATTTCATAAAAAGTGTTTCCTAACCTGGTCCACAGGAACCCAGAGATGGTCCATGTTTTTACTCCCTCCCTGCTCCTAGCCCTGCAGTCCGTTTCCAGTTGTCTAACAACTTGCTGGTTAACCCTGAGACCTTGTTAGGACGTGAAGAACGGCATGGCAGGGAAGATGCCAGCGGAAATGGGAAAGATGTAATCTGTTACTGAGCCGGCTGTCTCTGTCATGGTAGAGCAGGCAGTGCCGCACGCTGTGTGGCAGACACCCTGTCACCCAGTTCTGGGAAGGCCAATGATGGATGAGCCGCACTTCCTCCATCTGCCTGTGGCCTGTGGCGGCTTCGCCCCTCCAGGAGAGAACTGCAGTCTCCTGCCTCCCTGCCCACAATTATCTCAGGCAGAACATCTGTCTCTTTAGCGAAGGAAATGCCCCCAATTATTTGGCTTGGGCTCCAGCACATCCCTGCGATTGCCGGAGACATCCAGCACTCTCTGCTGCATCCTAGGTGTGGCGAGCTCTGGGTCATGGGTACAGGGCGTTCACACAAGTGTACTTCTGATTGGTCTCTTTTTCGCTTGGTGCTTTTCTCCCAAATATGGAGCAGATGTGAATAGTTGACTGGAAAAGGCTCTGGACTACAGTAGTCAGACAACTTTTCTTTACTAAACAGTTCACATTTATTTATTTAACAGATTCTTTCATGCAAAACAATGTACATTTTGAGAAAGCAGGACCAGCCAGTCCCTGGAACAATTGGGGGTAAAGGGCCTTGCTCACCAAGAGTGAAATCACCCTGCTGACTTGGGAGTGAAACCACTGACCTTCTCATCACAGACACAGCGTCCAAACCCACTAAGCCACACACCACCCAAGGATAAATGACAGATTTGTGCAAAATCATAGAAGGAATTTAAAGGTGTATGCATATGTTACCGAAGGCCCTGGAGCTGCTTGCCGACATAAAAAACATGAAGATCGTTTCTCCAGTTTTGGATTTTTAGATCAGCCGGCAATAACAGGAAACACTTAATTCACGTACGTGAGATTTCAGCAGGAACATGAGGAGATCTGCTTTTTACAGTGTGTCTATTTATCAGGCAATTCATGCATCATTGACAGCAAGAAACTTGGCACGTTTTCTATTTGTCTTGACTGCTTCTTGCAAAGCACCAAGAAATTAATCACCAGGAAGGACACTAATTCCCCAGCTTTTCATTTTGGTTGATTAGCTAATAGTCCCTGAAAAGTGCATTGTGTAATAATAGTCCTTGATAATCCCCATAAAAGTCCAAGCTCTTTTACCTCCATGCTCAAAACAGAGCTACATCATTTACAAGTTCTAGCTGCTCAGTGCAAGCCACAGTAAACACACCATTTCCGAAAAGGCTCAAGCTGGACCCAAGCTTCGTGCTGCGACTGGATAAAATCAGAGCCTTGGCTAATTTCCACCTCTGAGCTTGAGTCGTGCCCCTTTACTGAATCTGATAAGGAGAGTACCAAGGAGGTCTCCTGAGAAATCTAGCCTCAAATTACTGCTGCCACTGACCGGCCTAGGGAACTGCGGGTATGGCACGTGCTTTTCCAGAGCAAGAAACCCAGCACTGTGTGAAAAACATTCACAAATTCACATTTACACAATGGAAAATATTACAAATTCAATGCATGAGAGTTCCAAATAGTCATTGGTGGTTATTGAATAATGACTGACTTAGTTTGCCTTCATTTCATGGTTAATTGAGGAAATGACTAATGTGAAGATGTAAACATTTTCATGATATTTGTTTAATTCATTTGTATTATTTATTGACATTCAACAATTAGTGCTTAGGATGGTTCTAAGGGATCCTGAGTGACAGGGGCCCTTGAAAATTTGGAATTTAATTGGAATGGTCTGGGTTGTGGTCAAATATGATATGCTATCGTGGGCCCCAAAGAATAGTTAAATGTTTTCAATTTTTTTTCTTTTCATTTCACAGCAGTCTGCTCTTCATCTTGGTGAGAAATATCAGTGGCATATAGATCTTGTTTCATTTTTTTCATCGAATAGGTCTGTCCCTTAGATCTTCATCAGACTTCAAAGGGTTATACGTTAAGTAACCTGCTTATGTTGAACATTTGAAGTGCTGATTTTGTGTTGAAATATTTTACAGTTTAGATAGTTGATAAAGCAGAACTGTTGCCCCACTTTTATCTTGTACTTTCTCTTTGAAGCACAAAACCCTAATCACTTCAGGGTATTGACATGTCTAAAGTTCAAGATACTTCAGCGTTTTGTTCTTTATGCTTAGGGCCTGGAGAAGTATCTTTAGGTACTTACTACTTTAGGTACTTTAGGTAAGTTGGATTTTTCATTCAGTACTTTTTGTGCCTCATATTCCTGTTTTTTTTTTAAGTCTTTCTTTATTCTCTTGACGTCGTGCATGGTTAAGGGAAAGCAGTGTTATCCCAATGACAGGTTTTCAGGTGAACCAAACAGTGTGGTTTTCTAAAAATCATCACTGCATGCAGACCAGGAAAAATAAACAGCATCGGTTTCTTGAGTATAGCTGGGTATTATTTTGAAGAGTCATTCAGATGGGCAGCTGCTGTATCCTCAGGTAACACCGTGCTCTGTTTTGTAAAGCAAGCTGCGCTGTAGCCTTAGGAGGTTTCGCGTGCAGTCAGACATTTCTGAAGATGGCGAAGCCGTGCTTGAGGTCTGCTAGTCCCCGTCTCTAATGTCCTTTCTATGAGTGCAGGTTATGATCGATCCGACTCATAGGACTTCAAGTGCACAATGTGGTGCAGGTCAGCTGAAAACATTGCTGCTAAAAGAAGCGATTAGTAGAACTGTGGTCAAGTTATGGAGGAGCAGGAGGTCTCCTTGACAACAGAGAAAATAGAGCAGTCAGTTTTATTTTAAGCTAAGGATGGAGTCTTCTATTCGGGATTGCTAGAATCACACGGGCGCTCATTAGAAATCTTGCAGCAATTCAATAACCAATTCAATGTACATATTTTATATTTCACAACCAGAATGCTAATGATAAGAATTTATTTGCAATTAAAAATTGCTAATTATCAAATTTACAAACTCTTTAATAACATATGAGACAACTGCGTCAGAATCAAATTTAATGACCCTGTAGTTACTTGTACTCCTAGAGAAAACGCTAAAAAGGAAATTTCCTGGTCGGTTACCTGGCATTCTGAGAAACTGTCTGAGCTCAGAAAATGTCTCTGGATGAGGTAAATATTGAAGCTTCTGCTGGATCCTTTGTGTTTGCTTTTGTTTTTTTTTTGGTGTTAAATAGTTAACTGCTCCCATGAAAATATACAAATGTCACGTGAGGAGACACATGGAGGTTACCATGGCTCAGTACTTGACTCTGCATCCCATGAAATTTGTTTTGTAATTAAATGTTTCACCTTTCATCTACACAGAAGAAACAGTTACTGTCTGTCCTGCCAGATAAGTACAGTGAGGTGATAGATTTTTCCTGTTGCCACAGCACCGTATCTGTGTGTTAGCACAGTGAGAGCTGTGTCAGTAATGATGAGAATGCAGTCTCTACCTTGGCCTGTCCAATAAGATGGGACCTCCCAAGAGCCTCATACGTAGCATGGTGCCAGTAAACAAGGGCCATCATTATCTGTCATCCTGCTTTTTGCTTCTTCAGTTGTTTCCTGGCAACTGTTTTTCAAGACTCCGTGTACAATTGCTCCGCTCCTCACAGTAACGTCACAGATGCTTCAACAAAAATTAAACGTGCTTTAGGCTGCAAAATCAATATGACAATGGGATGGTTTTGGGGGTAAAATGTTGTGAAGGTGTTTATCTTCAAAGAGCCCATGCTGCCTCTTTATTGAGTTAAGCTATTGAACAGTCCAGGAGAAGGTCCAGGAGAACAGCAATTATCTTCAAGTTATATCTCAGAGAAATATGGATACAGGTCTGTTTATTAATAACTTTGACAGGTTGCTGTGTATCTGCAGTCCAGGAACCCACACCAGTGCAGCTTGGTGCTTGGTGCCTTTGAGAACCATACCCATGTTAATTTTTTGAATGGCCTGGCTTTCTTTTGGCTAGCAATATACCATAGATATGGATGGGATGCAATTAGGAATGTCGTAATGGAGGAGCCGACCGATAGACCCGGATGTGCCGAAAGCCTGGCGCTAACCTCAGGTGGTTCCATTGTCTATTGCTTGTGAGACATAATGGGGGGAAGGTGTCACTGGGATAATACCAGCTATGCTGTGGGGGTGGGTGCTAGCTACATAAGTTTGAAATAAAGCAAACGTCAAAAATAAATGAATGAATGAAAATAATATCTATCTATCCATCCATCTATCCATCCATCCATCCATCCATCTGTTTTCTGAACCCTCTCCTGGAGGCTATGGGCACAAGGCAGGGAACAACCCAGGATGGGGCACCAACCCAACGCAGGGCACACTAACACACCATTCACTCACACCTATGGGCAATTTGGTAACTCCAATTAGCCTCCGGTTTTCATCAAAACTGGGAGAAGCGGAGGAAGACGGGGCACAGGTAATACCGGGGTACCACGTCAATGACTGGACTGGGGAACACTGAACTGGGAAGCATTTAAGTACAAGACTGACAAGGGAGCAAATGAGAGGCAGCTGGGGTGATTAACACGAGGGCGGGAATGAGAGGTAAGACTAACATTTAATAGGCGTGGCTTGTTAGGGCCATGCTAAGGAGGAAATAGGAGGGGCAGATGGGCCAAGGAGTGACATGAATGTGTTTGTTTACTATACTGGACCTTACAAAATACAATACAATATGTTGACATTTTTATTCGCTTCTGAAGCAAAAATGCATATTTTCTATGCACTACAATTTTCCCTGACAAAATGGGGATCAGGACATGGACGGTTTGCGGAATTTTACAATGTTAATTTATTGGCTTCTAATTTCCATGAGAATACATATACATTACTTGAACCTTTAATAAAACTGCTAGAGCTGCTAGGGAATTAATTGAAACATTTACCTTAGACCATACAGTGTTTGTGAAAAAAAATGAGCAGAATGAAAATGAGAAATTTGTAATCTGCTTAGCAGGGATTTATTTGACACTAGAGTAATAGCATGTATATCGGAGACAAAAGCTAGCTTAGTACATCCCCAAGGACATTATTGCCTAAGACGCAAACAAATCTTATGTTAAAGACTTCACACATAATGCAAAACAGGAGATTGGTGCCCCGAGAATGAAACCTGAAAACAAACAGGGCTGTACTCTCAGATTTCAGGCGTTGGCACACCATTTGGTGGAAGCTGTGATGGTGACCCCAGTGATTTCCTGAAATCCCTGGAGAAGCATCTTTCACAGAGGGACTAGATTTAATACTCGAGACCTCCCTGGAACAGCAGCATGTCATCTCTGAGGGACAAGTAAACAATGGAGGCAGAATAAACAGGAAACACTTGCAAAGTGGATTAGTTTTAAACAGACATTCTTAAGTGACCATGACAGGCTAAAAATGTGGAGCACCTTGAAGAAACTAGATGACAAGCTGAAACATAATGCTGTGAACAGTCCTTAATTAATACCATCCATTCAGAGTAAGGCGTATTTTTGAGGTTCATATTTCCCTGAAACTCTGAAAGATGCTTGAGTTGGATTCAAAGCCAGCAGAATTAATCTAGTTTTTGACCCAAGAGATGAACCCAAACTGAGAGGAGAGTCAGTAAGCAGCCCCAAGCATGGTTGGATCAATGAGAAATGGCATACAAGGCTACATTGTCCTAGCATGGGAGATAAAAGTGAAGATCACCAAAAACTTTTGGCAACTTTGACTAACCTCTCTGGACACCCTAGGCTGACATAGGTAGGAGGCTGCTTAAGTGGGCCATTTAAGGCATTTTTTGGAACTCAAAGAGGAACAAAAGGGAACTAAAAACTACAGAACATCAATAATCTGCTAACCAAAGTGTGGATGCCAGTGGTAAAACTTACCTTTCAGAGTGGGGGCCGGAGTGCTGTTGGTAAGGGGGAGTAGGATGTTATTCTGGCGGATTGATCGGCTAATTTTAAGGTGTATTATATTATCATACATTATTATATTTTGGTTCTGGAACCAATCTCCTGGAGAGGGACTGGACACTCTTTTCTTCTGGAGTTGCGGTGGGTGAGAGATGCCGGGCTGGGGTGGGGCTACTGGTGGCCCCACAGCTCGGTGCATTAACAACGGAGTTTACCCAGGTGAACGAGAGGGCTGTCTCCCTGCACCTTCGGGTTGGGGATAGGTCTCTGACTGTCATCTGCGCTTATGCACATTGTTTTTCAACGCTCACGTGGACAATGACAGTGTGGCCTGGAGGGGGGTGATTGGGAGGAATGGCCTCCCTGATCTGAATCCGAGTGGTGTTCTGTTATTGGACTTCTGTGCAATGCATGGTTTGTCCATAATGAACACCATGTTCGAGCATAAGGGTTTCCATAAGTGGACATGGTACAAACATGCCCTTGAGAAATCTGAGGGCACAGAGCCCGAGGGGGTTGGGGTGGATTTGCCCATTACTGGGGCTGAGGTGGCCAGGGTGGTTAAAGAGCTATGTGGTGGCCGGGCCCCAGGGGTGGACGAGATACACCTGGAGTACCTAAAGGTTCTGGATGTTGTGAGGCTGTCATGGAAGACACGCCTTCTCAATAGCGTGTGGAGGTCAGGGACAGTGCCGCTGGATTGGCAGACCAGGATGGCGGTCCTCTTTGAGAAAGGAGACCGGAGGGTATGTTCCAACTATAGGGGGATCACACTTCTCAGCATTCCTGGGAAGGTCTATTTTGGGGTACTGGGGAGGAGGGTGAGATCGATAGTCGAATCTCAGATTCAGGAGGAACAATCTGGTTTTCGTCCTGGCCGTGGAACACTGGACCAACTTTATATCCTTGCGAGGATACTGGAGGGGGCCTGGGAGTCTCAGAGTAGATCCGCTGCTTCTCCACATTGAAAGGAGTCAGTTGAGGTGGTTTGGACATCTGGTGCGGATGTCTCCTGGACGGCTACCCGAAGACGTTTTCTGTGCATGTCCTACAGGGAGGAGGCCCCGGGGTAGACCCAGGACACACTAGAGGGATTATACTGTATCTCTCAGTTGGCCTGGGAACACCTTAGCTGGTAGAGGTAGCTGCGGAGAGGGAGGTCTGGGTATCTCTCCTGAAGCTTCTACCCCCACGACCCGAACCCCGGACAAGTGGAAGTTAATGGATGGTTGGATATTATATTTTAACCAAAACTGTTATATGAACCATTTGGAGTTAACATTCATTTCAAGGGTTTTGTTACAAAAAAGGTCAAAATCAGCAGGGATCCCCCCCCAAATTGTGGGGTGAAGGGTGGACACCACCCCCCCCAAAAAAAAAAAAAAAAATTCTGCCCCTATAAGCAATGGATAATGAAGTGAGAGACCCAGTGCGCAGGACCTACCTGAAATCCAGATAATGCCTAAAGGAGAGCTGTAGTAGATGCAGAGGTCATCCAGTCAGCAAATTAGCATGAGAAACAGCTCTATAATAAAAATCATGGGGTGCAGAGAATGTGACCAGTAAGCTAACAGCAGGTAGTGTAACAAACTCAAGGGGTATGATGATAAAGGTGCACATTGAGGTGGCCACACAAATGGGGACAGGCAACCTGGTAATGGAGTTTGGGATGATTTCAGAAAAGTAAGTGTGACGATGCACAGGGCAAGGTTGCTGACAAATGGTGCTTGAATACGTTCCCAGTGATATTAGCCAACAAATATCTACTTGAAAATCTTGGATTAGCAATGGGCAAATTTTCGTGATCATCCAGATCCAGATGAATTGCCCTTTATCTCACATGGTTGGCAGTTGCTCTAAAGGTTGTCATGTGTATCATCAACTTAAATCTGATATCTTAATTAGAACAGATGCCATAATGAATGGAGCTCAAATGAAAGGGATTACTATCACAAGTGGGAAGACCAAGGATAAATCCTCATAACATGCCGTTCAGGCCTAAGGAGCTCGTTCAATTTTCAAATGATTTCTTTTTTTTTTGAGAAAGACCTCAGGCCCTGGTCTCTGAGCAGGGACATATCATTTTGAAAAGTGCGGGAAAATTATGAGAATGCTATAGTGTTTCAGAGAACGAGACCTTTACATTGAAAAAAGATGCTATTGATAGAGATGTGAATGGACATGTGTAGTGAGTATATTTCTTATTTAATTGCTATCTTCATCTCAGAGAGGTCCGAAGATGGACTGGTGCCCCATCAGCAGAGCGATTTAGATGAAAGTACGTGACTGAATAATTTGCGCTGATTTTAATTCTAGCTTTTATTTTGTATTGATTGTATTGTTAACTACTTACATTCTTTAAATGCATCTTTGAGGTTGCCATAAAAGTAATTTTGTTATGTTACACAATGACAATAAAGTAATTGAATTGAATTGGACTAAACTGAACTGAACTGAAAGAGGGCTCTGTTTTTTCCCTCACTTACGTCAAGGTCTGAAGATGCGGAGGCAAGGAGGCTGCATTCACTGTTGCAATCATTAAATTCACATTAAATGTAAATCAAAACAGCACACGGGAATGGTTCTTTTAAACGGTTTAATGTTTTAATAACTAGGTATGCTAGACATTAGTCAGACTATCACTAATGTGTTCTAGGCACAGACAAACCGTTCTTGCTCTCCTCTTTGCACGGTACTTCTCTATATCCAGCCAAGTTTTTACATATGAAGTATAAATACTGATCTGTATCAAAATCTGGGGGGATAATCTAAGCTCAAAAAATCAACAACATAGAAGAGTACATTTTTTACTGGTGCAAATTATGTCACATAAAAGCTTTTGAATTACTATCCAAACTGTTCATACTTCTGATTTTAACTTTTTTTTTCAGCTTACTCAAGGGAAATATATGTGAATTAAAACTAAATGCAAAAATACATATATTCCTGATGGAGCTTACATAAGAGGTTGTGATAAATTAAAGAGAGGCAGACAAACAATTTAAAAGTTTAGCAAAAGGCTAATGGCATTACCAGATTTGAACGTCTAATTTACAAATGACACTTGAAACTGAACTCAGCACCACAGATAAGCACACAAGTGGAAACCCTGCCCACTTTTCGTGTTGAATGTTACGCATGTAAAGTTTAAGGTCTCCAGAACACTGTTGGTAATAAATGAACAGGTCTGTTAGCATCATTCTCAGTTTAGCTTTACCTGTCTGGGGCCATGCTTCCATCATGACCATACAACCTCACTTTCTTTGGTAGCTTACTTTTAAACGCACATTTCTGTGAAGCTTGCCCACGTCTGTCCTCACCACTCATTACAGATAGTATTCCTAAATGCAAAAAGATGTATTCATTTTTATTTTATGTGAATGTTCAATGCACTATGGTTTGCTCTTGTGCTTAAAAATTGATGAACAGTTTAATAATTATTTTTTTGTATTATTCCTACAAATACATGGGTCTCAGCACTTTGGAAAATGTTTTTCTTTTTTTCCTTTGTTAAATCAACAACGCTAAAAATATCCTATGGTGAAAAAATAAAACAAACAACAATTTAACGTTGAAAAAAAAAATCACAAAAAAACAAATAAAAATAGAATGAAATTAAAAAAATCTACATCCTGTACAAACACTATGACCAAATAATTTAAGAAAATAGTGTCTCTAAAACGTTCATATTGCTTTGTACCTCCACAGCGGCCCTGTTCTGGCCAGAGTCCTACAGTACCATAGCTGGCAGCCTAGCAGGAGCCAGCAGAGGGCGCCCCAAGCAGGGCCTTGTGCCGACTTCTCTGAACGAGGTGTTGGGATTCACCTGCAGACTTTTGCAAGTGTCTTGGAAGAGGAACAGTCATGTTTTTCATCTTTAAGCAGTTTTTTTTTTTCTTCTGTATGTCTTTATTTTATCAATACAGAAAAAAGACAAAAGATGGTCATTACTCGATGATCATGGATAGGTACCGCTGTAAATATTATCATCTTTATTACTCTACAGTATTGTTACTATGACTATCATGGTCAGTGTGTTCCCGCTCGCCTGTGCGATTCAGTGCTCAGTGCTCGGCGCTCGTTTTCTGGGAGGAGAAGCTGGGCAGAGTCAATAGCTTAGGGGTGGGAGCGGGATCCTGGAGCGATCCATCCCCGCTCCCGAGGTCGAAGGAGTCCTTAGAGTCGCTGGAGGGCGCCCGCCGCCTCAGGCAGGTGTCCTGGCTGGCCAGCGTGGTGTCCTGCGTCTCGGGTGGCTCCACAGAGATGCAGGGGGGGCTCATCTTCTTCTTGCGGCGGGGAGAGGAGGGCAGGAGCGGCGCCGCCTGCTGCAGGCTGTTGGCGCGCGACACAAAGCCCGAGGAGGCGGAGCTACGCTGGGGGCTGCGTTGGGGGCTGCTCTCCACCGAGGAGCACACCTCGATGGAGTGCCGCCGTGGGTCGTCCAGCCAGGAGGTGGGCCGCGCCAGCAGCACCCGCCGGCCCTGTGTGTCCGCACTGTGGAACTTCTTTAGCTGCCTCCGGTAGGGGCTGTGACTCCCGCCACCATCTCCGCCGGCGCTGCTCACTAAGCCTGCCCGGATGATGCGGGATACCTCCTGGTCCACCGAGTCATCCTCCGTCTTCTCCTCGGTCTTGCTGCACGCCGGGGGCACAGGGAGGCGAGGGGGCGGAGGGGTCTTGGAGACATTGCGCTGGTTGTGGACGGTGTGTTGGGTGTGCACGCTGGAGCGGGTAGGACTTGGGGAGGCCCCGGGGGTGGCAGGAACCAGGAGGACCGTGGGCTGCTGGTGCTGCTGCTTCTGCTGGGTAGGGAAGCCTATAGGTGCCACGGACAAGCCCCCATGTCCTTGTGCTCTGCCAGCCTCCTCTGCCTCTGTACAGAGTGCCTCCTGCGAGTCATTGACCACAGCCACCTGGAGCGATGGGGGGAATGAGTGGGCAGTGAGGTAGGCGGGGAAGGGGGGGGGGTGAAAGGGAGACTGGTTAGTGTGAACTGGTCAAAGGGGATGGGTTGTAGTGGTGAAACCCTTATGAATTCATAGGGATTTGTTTCAGGGATTGATGTGTGCAAGCTGTCAGATTTTTAATAATGGCAAAGCGCTTTGAGATTATGAGTGTTTTCACAAGTCTGTACTCTAAAAAAGAAAGCTAGCATGATGACACAGCTTACGTGCTCTGCAGCTTCCATCATTTCCCATTCTAAACATTCCTTCATTGTTGACTTCTACACTGTGTGCCAATATGTGCCACCCCTCCTCCCTGCCCCCACTTGACTTAGCTTAACAAACCTAAAGTGTGTCTCCAACACAGAAACCCGACCTGTTTCAACTCTAAAATCTCTACTAATCAATACATGAATCGCATTACATATAACACCACCTCCATGAATTCGAAGTTTCAAGGAGGAACTGTGCATTAACTGCGAATAATAATAATAATAATAATAATAATAGTGACTAATTTCTACTCCACATAACAGGGTGCTCAGCTTGAGTACCAAACACTCAGATGTGCAAGCCAATTATCAAAACAGCTTGACTTTCCTTCAGATGAAAATTAGAGAGCTCTCAAGAAAAAAGAAAAAACGGTCAGCTGACACTGAGAAAAAAAAACAGCATTGTGCAACACAGCAGGAGTGGAGAATTCGAGGGGACATGATGTATTTACAGATATGTCACATTTGGACTGTGAAGATATATTCAGATTTCACTGCTTGAATTGAACTGGAAAACATGGAGTTTCAGGCAAATTTCTTTAGTGCAAGGAGACACGCACACTACCAGTCAAACGTTCTTGCACACCACAGGTTTATACCACTTTTCCATTTATTTCATAAACTGCAGATTTTTTATTCTTGTTAATCACTGGAAAGTTGAGTGAACAACTATAAATGAAAATATAATTCAAAACAAGTTTCCTTTATAACCTGGAAAGATTATGTGACATCCTATTATCTGATTGTTTGGTGATGGGATAGTCAAATTCTAGGCTGTCCTTTAACTTTAAATGCGCTAGTTAACTGTTTCATCCCATGAAATAGAGCAGTATTTAATGTCCCTTGTAGAAAGAATGCCTCAAATTTTCTCTGCTGTTGCAACTGCTAGAGGAGGCTATTTTGGTGAACTAAAGATATGGCATTTTTTGCTAATAAAGGTAGTCAAACGGTGAACATACTGTAAATATCTTTGTTAACAAAGAATCTTGAGTGTATTTTTAAATGTTAAGTAAGTAACATGCACATGTAAAAAATCTGTGTGTGCAAAAACATTTTACTGGTAGTGTAGGTGCTCTGCTATTTTTGAGAATAGTAGCGGGCTGAAACAAGGGGATTTTATTTAGAAAACTGTATAATGAAGGCAAGAGAAAGTTTCAGCTGTTTTTTTTTAATTTATGGCCCTTCTGGGCTGAGGGTGTTTTGAGGACACACACCCGACAGCCCAATTCTCTGCTTGTGACCTTTCCTCTCCCACAGACAGCTGCAGGCAAAGAATGCAGAGAACAGTGCAATGATTTGGAAGACAGAAGCTGTGAAGCCAAGGGTCAAGAAACCAGACCTGGCCGGTGGCCTGACACAGAAAAGGCTGGCCAAGAAAAGACAGAACAGCGGGCATGGAAGGTCAAATCTTTTGCTCTCACTTGTGATAGGAAGGCTCTGAAACAGCCTGCGTGTGGGTGTCTCAGCACAAGCATAAGGGAGACCACGAGGACATCTAGTGGACTAAGAGATGTACTGTACCAGCTTTCCCTTCATTGATTTTGCAGCATTGATTTTGATTTTGGTTTTGATTCACTGATTTTGCTACATTTTCCATTACTATCTGCGAAAATGTGTTGTGTTTTAACAAAAAGGAAAATAAGCACTTTAAAAAAGTGTTTCTAAGTTGAAGAACGAGCTGAAGCAGTATAAATTTTTCAAAAAATTCTATACAAATGAATTATAAAAATGCAATATCGGTGTATATACAAGCAAAAAGGACATACCTAGAAATTCCGTGGTGGTACCTTGCCATGCTACCTTGCCACCCCCCATTCCAATGTTCCGTATTATTTTACGGATTTTACGTCCCTGACAAGCATACATATTATAGTAAAAAATCTAATTCAAGCAAATACTATGCATAGGACCTTGTCAGTAATCCAAATAAACCGCTACTCATAAAAAAACCAAGACAAAGATACATTTGCTTGTTCTTTTTTCCACAGTAGTCTGCACTCACAAGTGCAATGAGAAATCCAGTATTACCTCCTGAGTCTGAATACATGCTGCAGGATATCGGAGAATATACCCAGAGGTATGGTTTTGCATGATAAAATTAGGACTGGAAGTTGTACTCAGGCAATTCAGCTTAATCACAGCAGATGTTCTTTTTAAGTCCAGTAATGGTAGTAGGTAACCTGCTTTTCAGTGTCTTGGCAAGTAAGCATTTCAGTATAAAATGATATATTTTCCTTTACAAAACAGCTTGCTCCTGCATTAGCCAACCACTGTAGAGGAACAGCCTTATATCACATTTATAATACCTCTGTTTCTAACCAACTGCTTTGGTAACTGTTTCTAACCAACTGCATATGGTATGTGTAAACAAACTGTAAATGTAATCTACAGGCAGCGACCTCCCTATCCAACAGAGGTCCCTGTGCCCCTGTCCTCATCTATGGTGGCAGAGCCCCTGTGACATACAGTACTGTGCAAATGTCATAGGCAGTCAAAGGAAATGTTTGAAACTATTTATCTCGGCAGTAAGTGTATACTTTGCCGATGAAAAAAATCACAATTTAACATTAGAACCTATTCAAATTGAGAGTAAGACGATAAAAACGAACAAGAATTTCTTCTGTTCACCAAAATGTTGCTAATATCATTATAGGATGGCTAGATGAACACCGTTTCAGTTTCCGAACCTCTCCTCAAGGGCACCTCAGCCATTCCATGCATTTGGTAAATTTCACAACCAGCTCACTTAATTAATTAAACTAGTTTACAAAGTCAGTGGGGTATCAGGTGTGCTAGCAGTCAAGTCAAAAACTGCATGGGTGAATTTTATGGTTGGTGTACATATTGGGGTGATTTCAGGAGAGGTTCTGATATGGTTATACTCACACACTTTTACAGACATCACAGTTTTACACTAAGATCATTGAAGCATCATTTTCTTTGACTGCCAGAGGCTTTTGCACAGTGCGATACATTTGGTGGTGAATCATGGGGGTGTGGACAGGGAGGTGGTGGCGGGGTTAGGAAGGGTGAAGGTTTGGGGGGGGCGGCATTTCAGAAACAGGTATATCTGTCTCTGAGCTGCAGCTTTGGGTCAGGCTTGCGATGGACCAGGCTGATCTGAGGGTTTAGTAGTTTACCAAGCAAAAAAACAACAGACATAGAGAAAAGAATTCAAAGACAGCATAGTTAGTTAAAACTATCAATGATAATATGGAAATGAAGATTTAAACCATCATACAGACTGATTTGAGTCGAAAGGATGTTATCAACACTTATATGCCAGTTGTTTAGAATATGTTACATGCATTTGTAATACACTCACTGCTATACGTTTCTTAAATCTATCAGTTTGTATAAGAGATACCAAGTGAAATATTGCTGGTAAACTGTGTGGAATATGCAAATACTATGATGATAAATTCAGTTATACGTACATTATGCATGATATATATCCTTAGTATTAGGATCTTCCTACAGTTGTTCCTACAGTATGTCATATAATATTTAACTGATGATCCCATTGATAGTATTTAAATTATATCTTGAGAGTTATTCTCAATACTCTCGTTTTATTTTTTCTTGTAATATTGTTGAAATACATCATAATATTATTGTAATAATATGTAAAATAATTGAAAAAATTGATGTATCCTGCGATATGTTTCTGTAATTTCCTTTGTTACGTACTTGACACAGCTTAAGGGCTATGTGTTATACCTCTTTGTGTTATTGAAATATTCTATTGCGTTGTCATGTGCAAAATCAATTTGCACTCACCTGTCTGCGTAAAGTACGGGCAAAGGTGTGGCCTCGGCGGGGGGGGGGGATGCGTGGGATGCTCTCCGAGTCGGAGAGGCTGTGGGGGCTGATCGGGCGAAAGAGGTCAGAGGGTACTGTCAGCTGCTGGGAGCCCTCCTCCGGCTGGGACCGCACTGAGCCTCTGGAGCCTGCGACGAACACAAGGGGGCAGCGTCGAGCGCTCGAGTTAAAGTCAAAGAAAATAATGCTTAAATGATCTTTGTGTTGGTAAAAATGTATGACGTTATGTCTGTTAAAGTGCAGCCGAGTTATTTCAATGTCGCCCTTAATTCTTGCAGCAACCATCCAATTCACCTATGTGTTGCATGACTCAAGCACTATCCCGCTTTGTGTGGAAAATCAATCAATCAAGTTAACTAATTAACTAATAAGCCATTAACTAATGGTGAAATGTAACAAATGCAAGAAATGGCTGAGGTGTCCCCGGGGAGAAGTTTGCGAACCAAAATGGCATTCCTCGATCTATCCAACAAGATATCAGTGACTTTTTGGAGAACAGAAGTAATTCTTGTTATATTTAGTTTTTATTGTGTTACTCTTAATTTGCATATGTTAAATTGTTTTGTTGTGTTTTTTTCTGCGGAAATGTACTGTACAGATGCATAGCTTAACACATTTTCTTTGACGGCCATGCACAGTACTGCGCGTGTGATGAATGAGGAGTGAGTGACAGCTGCAGGCGTCGATACCTGACTGGGCCCTCTTCGGGGGGGCGTGCTCGCCTGCATTGGACGTGGCCCACATGGGGAGAAACATGTAGCTGTCGTTGGGCAGGGAGTGTGTGCGACCCACCAGCGCCTTTCTCACGCTCAGCATGTTCTCCTCCAGCTTCTCCCCAGTGCCGACAGGCTCCGCCTAGAGACGGAGGGGCAGAGTGAGCGGTGCAGTGGCCAGGCGGAAGGTGGGTGCAGGGGCCACGCCGAGAGACCACTCCCCACAAACAGGCAGACATACAAAGGCTGGATGTGTTGGCACACGATGGTTGAAAGACGGCACCATTTCACGCCGGCCACAAGTAGGAGACGGACACAGTGATGTCACGGGCTGTAGCATGGTGGTCCTTCTCCCAATCCATCCTAACAGGACC
This sequence comes from Gnathonemus echidnorhynchus, assembly GCA_026776725.1. Lineage (NCBI taxonomy): Eukaryota > Metazoa > Chordata > Actinopteri > Osteoglossiformes > Mormyridae > Gnathonemus > Gnathonemus echidnorhynchus. The sequence continues at coordinate 12,280,477 of JAODJU010000095.1, read as the reverse complement.
ATCCTGGTCACAGAATATTTGCACATATATATATATATATATAGATATATATAAACATATACATAACAGATGCCTGTTGAAATACTGATGTGTCAACAACAAAAAGCCAGGTTAATGCATCATCAGTGTCATTTTATTCTGACCAAATTCATTCTGATTCCATGCCATGACTCAGTCGTGACTCTACCCCTATCACGGCTGTGCCCATTTCCTCTCTGTGCAAGCTCTGCCCACGGCCTCTGTCAGAAGACAGGAAAGGCAGCCGGTGGTCACCATGTAAAACACGGAGAGGACCAGACAGACCGAACCCAAAACAGGAACAACCACAAAGCAGAGCCAGACAGAGATACACAGAGAAAAAGACAGACAGAGAGACGGACGGGTACATGGCAGAAGACAGAAGCTAGAAGAGAGATGGGATCCAGAGATGTTGGAATAGACAGGCAGAAAGCCGCAGAGAACCCAAGTGGAAGACGGGCAGTACTACTCTACTGGACTGGAACGTACACACACCAGGCTGGAGGAGTGGGATGTGTACAGAGAGAAAGAGAAGCGTATGGTTAAGAAGCCCAGGGCATCCGAGGAGGCACACCAGCACAAACCAGCCGCACCCCTATGATCGATTGCACATCCCAATTTAGAGCTTTAATGATCTGTTTCTGAATCTTTTACCCCAGTGTAATTCTTTCCAAGGGCATCGCTTATTCATTTGAAATTGTGAACCAGTTCAAAGTTGTGAGGAACTCGTAAGAATACCATTACTACAATGTTATTTAATGTTATTATGTGGTTTCATTCAGTGGGTAACTTTCATTATTAGGACAGGAAGGGACACTGAGGACATCCTGTCCTGAGACAGCCACCTTCTGGGTTGGTTGGTAAGGTGAAGGGGGAGCTTGTATGCAGGTGTGTTTGGAAGCCCTGGGTGGACCAAGAGGACCGCAGAAGAGAATGAGCTTTGCTCTACTGTGAGTACATTGCACTCCAAACTGGTTAGTAAGAAGGGGTTAAAATCGTCGGGGACAGAGTCGTCCGTCAGAGCTAAGGACCAGGATTTCTCCGACGTCAGAGACAGAGCTTCCATCTCCGCTAGAGGGATCTAAACAGGAAGAGATGAGCCAAGGGTGAGAACGGCCATCCCTGGCAGTCAGGGACAGACAGACGAATGGGGATACAGAACGTTAGCAAGTGGGGACCCAGGTAGACTTTTCGATGGATACGCATGTATGGTGACATGCACAGAAGTGCCAGTGTCAGGAAGAAGATGGGAGTGATACACACACAGGGGTGAGAAACACACTTGTGGCAGTTTTACTTCCACAAAAATGTTCTGAGGGTAAAACAAAAAATGATTGGTTCAGAGAGATAACCAATCAGGTACAGGAGGTGGGGCCAAGCAACTGGAGGGGGCGGGACCAAGACATCTGTTTGGTTGGCCTCGCCTCCTCTTGTTGCTTGAACCCTCCTCTTCTACAATCTTATCTCTCTGAACCATCATTTTTCATTCTGCCCTCAGAGCATTTTTGTGTAAGTAAAATTCCCATGTATATGCGAAACACACATGTATGGAGAAGAGACAGTCACGTGGTGAAAACAAACCCATAAAGAAAAGGACCCTGGCTGTTGGACAGCAGGAGGCGGTAGGGCGGTCAGAACTCGCCATCCTGCCCTACGTTACAGAGCAGGCCTGCAGAAGTCACTCATCAGCAGCAATCACTCAGCATCCTCTGCACAGACTTTCCAGAAAACTCTACACGTTTTCTAGAATTTCTCTATGCCTTGTTAGAGGTGCCAGAGATGCAGGCTGGGCCTGGCCTCATCACCCGTCTTGGTTATGGAGACTTAACTGAAGAAATGCTTTCTGACAAGCTAAGGAATAATCCAGGCAGAAGGGAGAGTGGGCTGAGACCTACAGGCAAAGGTTGAGGTGCCAGTTAATTTAAAGAAAAAAACAGTGCTGGTACTCTTGAGGCATTAATGGGATCTGATTGGTTGGCCTCGCCTCCTCTAGTTGCTTGAACCCACCTCTTCTACAATCTGATTGGTTATCTCTCTGAACCATCATTTTTTGTTCTACCCTCAGAGCAGAACAAAAATGGAGAAACCTCCATTTACTTTAAAAAGCTTTAACATGGAATCATTTCACCACACTAATCTTGTTCCAAGTCATATTTCATCCTGAATGGGTAACAAAAGAAACACAAAGACATTTATGTGCACATTTAAGGCATCACCTAGTTTATTGATCACTGCATTATACCATAATAGTCCTGCTGACACTCACGCACTGGCAAAATAACTCCTGGTCCCTGTTCATAGCCCTTATCTCCCGTCTCTGATAAAGAGGCATAGATCCCATTTATGGTCTCCAGCCAAAGTGGTCTGTGTGGAAGCAGCAACATATCGAAGAGGATAAGACTGTGCAAAATGTTCTCTAGGAACCTGACCTGATGGTGCATCTCCCTGTCTCACAGGGTAGCTCTACAAAGGCTGCCAGGCTATTCTCTGATAGGGCCAAGGAATGATGTCATCACTCCTAAGCATGTTAAGTATCGTTGCACTTGTGTAATCCACTTGCACAAAGCATTGATTACAGGACGACTGAGAGGGGACTTGGACACACAGCACGGGTGGTCTGGGGTACAGAGAGAGATGGAAGGAGTGGGTGTCAGTGGTGGCAAGTGGGCAGGGGGCAGCGTAGTGTAGGTGTGAGAGATTGACCTGTTTCTCAGAGGAGTACTTGCAGGGCTGGGGGGGCAGGGCGTAGCAGTGGAAGATGGAGCCTGACAGGTTGTCCATAAGGCTGAGCTCCCCCTCCAGTGAACCCTGGATCACCAGGGACACGGAGTCAAGCATGACCCTCCGCTGGGGACCAGCGTGCAGGCAGGACAGGGAGGAAGGCAAAGGGGCACCGAGGGAGGGCCAGTGTTACGGGATGGGAAGGAGGAGGCGGGGGAGGCGAGAGAAGGCAAGGAGGGGAAAGTTCAGGGAGAAAGATCCAGGAGGTCATGAGGCAGGACAAACACACAAAAAGAGACAGGAGAGAGCAGCGCAGAGTTTCAGTTTATCTGCAGACTGTTACTGAAGTGTTAGGCAGGGTCGGGGCCATTCCGTAATACGTCCATCAATCCCAGTCCAAATCAGGAAATGGAACAGGAGTTGGGACTGAAAAAAATACTGTGGGGAAAAGAATTGTAAATGAGTTGGAATTTCAGGGAGATTTAAATTCCAACTCCAGTTCCATTTCCTGAATTGATTGAAATTGATGAATGCATTCCAGAATGGGCCCAGCCCTGGTGTTAGGGCATAAGATGCATACATGAGACATACATGAGTGCTACTATGTATACCAGACCATGAAGACCAGTGTATTCATAAATACTCTGTATTGCATGAGTTGTATACACTGTATACCCACATATGGCCTAAGTGAATAACACATCCGTAGTACACTAAAGCTCCCAATTAAAGAACCAAAGGGCCTTCATAAAAGTCTCAAGCTGTATTTGTATCTCAGTGGTTGGATTGCTATGTAAATGGCTATATTTCTAAATGAAATCCAAAGGAAGCCAACAGGGGGCACTACAGTACTGCTGGGAAACCAGTCTGTCTCGCTGCCAAAGTGAATTAGGATGCATCGATGCATGTGCTAGGAGCAGAAAGCAAGGGGGTCTTATTCTGCAAGCACAAGTTTTATTTACTGCAAAAATAAACCTACTGCATTATGAAATAAATAGTTATCAAGGATGAAAGAAGTGTATCTTCTTTCCCATGACATAAGTCTGACCTATACGTTGTATTTTCTCTTCATAATAAAACTAACCATATCCTGTCTAGGCAAACAATGTCACAATATACTGAGCTACGTCAGACCAAATATAAATTAATTTGGCACAGCATCATTTCTATGGCAACTGCTTTGCTTTTGCACATTGAATCACTGTGAGCATAACATACAGTGGCTGAAAATTTCTAGCTTTTTCGAGCTTGAGTTAAAAAAAATTCTGAATATATTATATACAATCCTACAATATTTATTATTACAATTTGTTCCTGAATAAGAATGTGTCATTAATCATATTATATATTACAGCCACATTTTGATCTATGCTAAATTAATAATTTAAAAAGTAACTTTAATATCCAGAATTTATAAAAAAAGATTTAACTTAAATCAAAAACAAAATGTTAGAAGAAATGAAAAGGTTTATATGAAATGTTTGGGTTAAAAAACAATACATCCAAAATCTTGTCTTGACGTCACCGTCCTGACATTCCTTCAGATATCCAAGTTAGTCAATGAATAATAAAAGCTGAAGGCCTCATGGAAGCCAGAAACTGTAAAGACATGTGGAGCTGCATCTCGTCTGACAAGACCATTTTTTGGTCAATTCATAATACAGTCGAGCACGGTTATTACGATTTTCTGGGGCCTTCTTTCGTTATAATCGAATTTCGTTATATTCATTTTCATGTAAGATTGCTATGTATTATGACTGATCGCTAGGCACGTGTATTATGACTGTATAAAATAACACTGAC
>JAODJU010000095.1:12249267-12275835 GCA_026776725.1 Gnathonemus echidnorhynchus | reverse complement strand
TTTCTTTAAGGTATTTAACGTTGATGAAGGTCGGGGATTTGGAATCGAAGCGTTACAAGCGTGTTTTCGTTATAAGCTGAATCGTCATAACCGTGCTCGACTGTACACACGTGACACATCACGTGACAAAGCACCAGCCCAGGGTCATTAGGGAGACCTTATTTCAAGTCACTGCTCCATGGCTCTTTCCTGATGAAACACTGGTTTATTCAACGCGTGAAACTGCGCTTGAGGATGCCGAACTCACAGCGGGTCACAGCGGCCGACACCCCAGCCTGCACGGACTACTCTGGAGCGGAAATACTTCACAAGCAGGCCGCATTCAATTCTGGCTTCAAAGCAGCCTCAGACTGAGCTGCCTGTAATTGGGCCCATGCTCTTCCTGCCCAAATCCCCTGTTTCAGCTCCTCAGAAAATGCAAAATATCTGGAGACAGAAAGTTAATCCTCCCTGCAACTTTGGAATGACACTACCCAGATATACCACAATGTAAGTCATATGTTTAAAACAGATAATTTTTATATTAATACATTTCTATTACATAAATATGAAAATATTCATGTATGCTTATTTATATCGGTTATATATTATTTATATTTATTAATGCTGGAATCATCCTTAAAAAATGTCTCCTTGAAGCTACTGTCATCAACAGACTGTATTTATGAAAAAATGTCATATCATCCACTATGATCCGCATTGTTTTTTCATGAGCTCAGCCCTGACTTTGATTGGTTGATTTTGCTGTCACTTAATGGTTTGTAAGGCTAATGACTTAGATAGGAATCTGTGATCCTGACCTCGTTTGGCTCTGTGCTGTTTTTCACCCTAGGGGGGAACTGAACTGTCAATTCAGCTCTGACGGGACTATGTTCACACACTCACTCTGACACATCAGTTGGACCCATCTCAACCCACACTGAATGAGAAGTTGCCCACAGGCATGCTCTTGCATACCTTATGCTCATAAATCCATTCATTCCTCTTCCCTTTTCTTCTTGCCCATTTGTACCCTGACGCAGGTCACTCAAGTCCACACAGAATAGCATTATGTGATATTAGCACAATTACTATGTGTAACTTCTGCTGGGATGTCACTCTACAGTATTACTTTGACTCTTTGTATTGCTTTGCAACTGGTGTGTTATGTTGTGAAGTGACCACTTTAGGTTGATCTACTTTGATTTAAATTGCAATTGACATGTCCAGTTGCTGGACAGGATTAGTACAGTACACACTAGAGCATTGTACAGTAACAGCTCTGGGTATTACAGTCTAGTGACTCTAGCTTTTTGACTTTGGTTGGTTAAACTGGCCCTGAATAACTACATAATACTGTACAGTGATAAACTGCTTTGCAGCCTCTCAGTTAAGTCAGTAAGACATGAGTTGAACTGATCAAGTACACTGATTACTGGTTTGCAGCTTCTGAGCTGAGTGGATCAGACATGAAGTGTATCAGAAAATGTATCAGTCTCTGAGCTGAAGTCATTAAACTTAGTGACAACTGCCTTGCAGCATATGACTTGAATAAATCAGATCTACTGGAATTGCACCAGTCCCTGAGCTGAATTGACCAAACACGCTGGCATTGTGCCAGCTTACAGCTGCCCTGCAGCCACCGAACTGAGCTCACTCTGGCTACTCCTGGTCCTTGTGTGTACTGCTTAATCAGCTGAAAGTGAATCTTAAATCAGAACATGACATTAAAGTCCGGAAGGAATGAGCTTAGTCAAAAAAAAAAGAAGTTAGGAATAATCAGAATCACCCTAAATTATCTGAAGATCTTAATTAAAGTGTTAAAAAATAAATCCTAAATTAAAATATTTAATTTGCTTTACTTTGAAGTTTAATTTGCTTTACTTTGAAGTTTAATTTGGTTTACTTTTTTTCAATGAAACATCCACATGCATTCAGAGTCTTCAGCTGCCCAATTGGATTCTGTCGTTGCCCAGTGGGCAGTAGGCTTGACTGAGAAAGCCTTAGGCTATATCAGGGGTAGCCAATCTTATCCGCAAAGGGCCGTTGTGTATGCAGGTTTCGGGGATAACCTGTACTGTAGGTCAGCTGTTCAAACCCAGGTGTTAGGACTCTTCAGCCAATCAGTCCTCTAATTAGTGATCTAATTAGGGAGTTGCAGCGAAAACCCACATACACAGCGGCCCTTTCTGGGTAAGATTGCCCACCCCTGGGCTATGTTCACACCACCAAGCTGAAGTGTCTAAAATCTGATTTTTTTGCTTGAATGTGACTCAGATCTGATTTTTTTCAGGGCTGTGTGGACACACAAATCTCATATTTTCAAATCAGATTCAAGTCACTTTCATATGTGGTCCTAGATCAGATATGTATCCGATTAGTGGCCATGTGACATGAATGTGAACGTTCAGATCAGTGCATGTGGTCCTTTGCCTTTCTGTGTGTGCTGAGCGTTTCTTTGTTGTTGGTGACACAGATGACTCGTGCAAAAACGTATCAGTGTGCATATGCAAACCGTTTCGGAGGACAGATGCATTCATATTACAGTTAGATACAGGTCACTTTATGAATATGAACCATCAAGGTGGGCAAATCCGATCTGAACAAAAAAACGGAATTGGACAAGGGGGCTTGTAATGTGAACATACCAAGCAACTTCATGCCCACTTCTTTCAAAAATATTTTTGTACTTTAAGCAGGATGCTAAGGAATAGATTATTGGATGTGATTATTGTATGTTTTCTCCAAGAATAAAATAACACAAGTAGATATTTTGCAAGTGTACTTGACCATGAGGAAGACACTGACATTGACTAAACAGATGGTAAAGGTATTGAACTTTTATAATACATTGAATATGTAGGTCATTCTGCACTGTTCCAGACATCACCTGCTTAGAAACAGTCTGCTACAACTCCTTGGGCAGGATACCGCCTAGTATTTCTGGCACAGACATATGTTATCATTTCCTGCCAAGTCCATGGTAGCGCGGTTTATCTGCATCGCCACTGACCGCTGCTATCGTATTAGTAGCGTGATAGTCATGTACAGTTTAAAAAGTGTGTAATGAACCATTTTCAGCTGTCCGGTTCGTTCTGACCTTCAAAGTATTTCAAAATGAACTGTAAACAAATAGATGTCGATGCTCACGTAATTGTTACAATGAAGAAAAAGGCACCACCTGAGGTTAAAGAGGTGATGAGACACATGTCAGACTGAATGCACAGGAAGTCACTCACCGAACGGGGTGGCTCAAGGCACAGGGTGGAGTCTGCCTTTATGTGTGTAAGGTCTCTGGGACTGTCCAGTGGGCCAGCTCTTTCCTGAAGGTCTCCGCACATCCAGGGTGGCACCCCGGGCCCACCAGAATCACTCAAAGCCAAGGGAGAGAGGCGTGGTCCCATGACCCCGCCCTCTCCCCCAATGGTTTGCAGCTCCAGTTCTGCCTCTAGCTCCGCCTCAAGCTCCGCCTCCTCCTTGGCCTCCTTGTTACTCTCTTCTAGATGCTTCATGAGCACGGCGATGACCACATTGACCAGCACGAACTGTGCAGTCAGCACGAAGGAGACGAAATAGAAGGGTGAGACTACGGTGTTGTAGCAGGGGCCGTTGTCCTGGGCGCAGTCCCGCAGTGTGTCCTGCAGGGGACAAAGGGCAGAAGAGGGTGGGTGAAGCCCTGGGTATTACAGGAACTAGACATGTGGCTGTTTCTTTCTAAATGGCAAATTGACCAAAACCTGATAATTCCACATGATTTCAAGTTATGTAATCATCTGGTATGGATTTCTTGATAATGGTGACTCTTGGCGTCTTTCGAAGACTCTAAAGATATATCTTATGAAAGGTGTTTGTATTCCTAGATATATTTCTCAAACAATCTCTTAAGAGATATAGAATTAATAGGCACCTGATTGGTTGACATCGATGGCTCGAGAATTGATTATTCCCTCCATGCAGCAATTACTTGACTGCCATATGAGAGAAAGTGATGTTCTATATAAATATAATACTGCAGGAATGCTTCAAAATGTAGCATTAATTAGAACTGGGGAGAACCTAAAATAAAATACCAAATTAACAAATTGAATCATCTAACCGTAAATATGATTTTCGCTCACTGGGTGCCCACACCCGCCTTCCCACAATGTAGTATCACCAGTTTATTTATATTTGATCTATAAACAGGGGTTCATATAACTGGTGCGCAAGTGCGCATTCACCTTTAAACACGATATGTGTGACAATCGATTGTTTGTAAAAGCGCAAATGCGTACTTATTTTATGTGCATTTGCGCTGCTATGACAAGAAAATACCTTGCATTTTAACCCGTATACCGCAAATGAAGTCGAGTTAGCATATAAAGATTAAAATGCATTATATTTTGTTTTCATAGCAGCGCAAATTTTCTTCTAATCTTCTCCTCAGTGCTAATCCAGAAATCCACAAATGCTATGAGATATGTTGGCATTTCAGAATTGCTTAAAAATGCAATTTTAAAGGGCAAATTTTCTTGGAATATATTAAAAAATGGAAGGTATATAAATATATATGTAATAAGGCTGCCTGAAGTGAGATAGGAGGCATAACATTAAACAGAGGTTGTGGTTCCTCATTCCCCCAACTTACCTTCATGATGCCATTCCAGTTGTCCCCTGTGGACACCCTGAAAAGCAGAAGGAACGCCATGCCAAAGTTCTTGAAGGTGGCGTACCGACCCAGACCCTCGCAAGGATGGAGTTCATCACATACTGTGATAAACAGGGAGGGGGAATAAGAGATAGCAGTTAATTTACTGCTTCTGACTGTGTGCCCCCCCCCCCCCCCCCCTCCAACACAGGTAAACTTAAGTGCATGTGTTTCCCAATCTGGTGCTCGGGGACCCACAGATGATCCACATTTTTTCTCCCTCCTAGCTTCCTGTCAGACCATCCAAATTGGGAGCTGAGAGGGAACAAAAATGTGGACCGTCTGGGGTTCCCCGAGGACCGGGTTGGGAAACCAAGGAGGAGGATATTAATTTAACTCTTTAGATACAAGCAGGCCTTTACTGGTCTTTGACTAGACAACATCACACCCTGGGGAAGAAACCCACAAGATCTTCTCTTGCATGAAATCTCTCAAATTATCAGCTCATCTTCTCAATTATGGTCCCTATTACTGGGTCAGGGCAATGGTTCTGAATCCCGGGACTGTAGACACCCCAGTGGGGTTAATAATGCCTTATGAGGTGAAATATTGAAGGTACGTCAAGGCTATCCGGAACGGGAGGTGTGTCACTTTCGATGGTAGGAGGCAGCTTACATTGAGAACAAGGAGAATAACAACTGGGAAAAAAATGGTTGTTCAGGAAACACTAGGTTCCAGGAAAGATGTCTCAGTCTTCTAATCTTCTCCTCAGTGCTAATCCAGAAATCCACAGCTCTGACAGAGTCATTTGGGGTGGTGGGGGTCCATTTTCAACCAGTGGCCTAATTGTACCTGCTGCTTTTATTCTGTTACTTTCAGTCCTTGATTGAATGTAGCCACAAAAAACAGAACTTTGGAGTGAAATTTTAATGACCTCTTTAATGGCTAATTCTGAAGAACCAATTAGATGAATCAATTCATCAGTTTAACAAACTCTTCAGGCAATTTACAGTTTAAATGGAACAGAACCCCATGCAAGAATGCACACCCTGAGAGTAGCATAGCTCTTGATAATTAGCGAGTGTTTGTGGCATATGTTTTCTGAGCAATCTGACGGTCTGTCAGCATGTTGTACGCTGTGTTTGAGATGCCTTACTCAGGTCACCAAACAGCTCCACGCCCAACGCTGCGAAGATAAAGAATAGCAGCATGAAGAGAAGACCCAGATTCCCCACCTAAAGGCAGAGGAGGAGGACGAGGAAAAAGAAAGAGATGCAGAGGGAAATCAGAAGCTATATCAGATAACACTTGAGGACGAGCAATGAAAAATCACCTCTGACCAAAAATATTTTCATTGTTATCATGGCCGGTCATGCAAATATCCAAGATTTACAGGAATTTAGATGGTGCCCGAAGGCTCACTATGTACTGAGATCAAAACTCGTCTGAATGTTAAATCGGCGCCCGATATCATCTGTGTGCCCCTGCTATGCTGGCATCCGATTATCTCTGCGACGCATGAATCTGCATTTCTAACCTCCATGTAAAGTGCAAATACACATTGACTTGACTGGGGAGATGTGAGATCCCAGGGAAAAAAAAGTAATCTGGGATAGCCCACAGTGTGTCTGAACCCCTGCCGGGGGGAGTGTGTCTGCTGATATTTAACTGCTTATGAAAAGGTCACAGTAATTGCAGGAGAGAAAAATAACATTATTTGCAGCCACAGACAGTATGGCAATTAAGCAACTGGACAAATGACTGCCAGTAATATCGGGAGTGTGACACACTACCAAACTTTTTCCATATATTTTCAAAAATTTTCAGTACCAGCAGGAATTGGCCATTGTGTAATTATTTTTGCTTTAAATTTGCACATCTATTTCCACATTTTGTACATTTTTTAAAATAATTTACTGACCATAAGTGATTTACTGATCTGCAATATTTCTCATGCTTTTGAATGTTATATTTTATTTCTTTTTATTATTGTTTATTTGTCTCTTGTGTTTTGATTTGAGAGTAGATGCAGCAATAGTGCCAAGACAAATTCCCAGCACATGCAGGTGTACCTGGCCAATAAAGTGAATTCTGATTGTGTAATGGTGTGAAATTGCGTGAAACTGTATGCCAGGGACAGACAGCTGATTCGGAGAACAGGATCCTACAGCTTAGATAAGAGGATCCCACCATGACATTTTCCGGACACCAGGGAAGAAGTGGTGAGCACGTACCTGAGGTAGGGCTTGTATCACTGTATCCAGGAGAGCCCTCATTCCAACAGCCATCTTCAGCAGCTTCAACACTGCACACACACACACACACACACACGTTTATATTTAAATCTTTGTGACGAGTGTCCATTTATTTCTATGGACAATGAGAACCCCTACCCAGCCCTAACCTTAACCATAATGACTGCATTATATCTGGCCTGACTGAATTTTATATTTTATTACTGAGCATTCTCATTTCTCATACATAAATACATCAGTAAGAACTTGCTGTCAGTGACGTCGTTCTTAAGGGGACTGCCCCCCCCCCCCAGGATGTAGCTGACATTCCAGTGCCGTCACTCAGAATTAACCTCGCCTGTCCTAGCAGGGTTCCCTCTTTAACCTCCTGTCTGCCCCAAAAGCCGCACGCCGCCCCCCTCCCTAACCGGGAGGGTCATGCACTCGCTCAAATGCTCATCCCCCCGACATCCTAAAAAAAAAAACCTGGGGCCCCCGAGGCCCTGGGCTGTCACGTCTCCCTGAGAACGTGGGCAACACCGCGGGGAGGAGACGCGTGGCGCCCCAGGCCACGCTAAGGGCTGGAGCGCGACACCCATGGCGCCGCTGTAATTTCCGCAGGTCGCAGGATGAGTCAGCGGGTGTTATTATTGGGGCCTTGCTCTACACAGTGGGCATATGTGAGGGGTTAATGACTTTGGTGACAGGGCCATTCAGCCCTCGCACACCAACATCTCAGGAGGACAGTTTTAGAAAAATCAGCACTAGCCGGCATTAGCGGAGGCTGGAGACGGGCATGACTTTAATTAAAGCAGCTCCCATTTGGTCCTGGGCAAACGGGCCCCATACAGCAGAAGAAGATGGCTCCGTGCAGGTGTGTTTATCCAGAGGTCTCCACGCAGGGTGTAATCGATACTGACGCCCGAGGCAGCTCTGTCGCTACGGAGGCAGCAATCACGCTAAGCATGGTTTCCATTTGCCCATTGTTTTTTTTTTTTTTTTTTTAAAGGGGAATTCATTTCGCATCACAGCCATCTGGAGTCCTACGTGTCAGTAAAACGACGTGCCCAGCTTGATCTAATGGGGGCAGGGCTGTGACTACAAGGAGGCGTGACTCTGTCCTTTTGGAAGAACCCTCATGTCAGCCTGGGAAGAGAAGGAGGAGGTGAGATAGGGTGGGGGGTCAGGCAGCAGCACTCACCACGGGCGATGCGCAGGACTCTCATGATGCGTATGATGGTGGGGTTGATGGGCAGGGAGGCGTTGACCTCGATCTCCTCAAGAGTGATGCCCATTATGGAGAGGAGTACGATGGCCAGGTCAAGCTGGTTCCACCTGCTCGGAGTGCAGCTGGTTTTAGCTCAAAGTGCAAAGTTAAAAAACCTAGAGAAACATGGCCGACAAAGAAAGGCACGGCGTGGCGCATTATGTTATCTGCCTGCTACAGATGCGCCGCCGCATTACCGCATTGTATCACATCACGGGAGCAGCGTAATGTATGGAAATAAGGGACAGTCTGTTCAATGGAGGCACGAGTGCTTCAATGCGAGGAAACCGATTGATGTGTGGAAAGAATTTCAATTAAAGTGCATTCAAGATAGACGTGAGAAACAACGCAGTGTATAAACAGCACTGCTTTCTGAAGCAACCTGCCTGATTAATCCCTTAAGTCCCACACAAATTCCCGTAGGTGCCTGGGTACAAACGCAAACAAGCTATATTCATAGCCAAGCACACAAATATATAAATACTCTTTAAAATAGTTCAACTTTACATAGAGAAAAAACACTTTCCACATCAGGAAAAAGCCTGTTCTTTTAAAAAGAACTTCATTCTTCAGTTCATTTCAATATTTTATTTAAATTTGAAAAACTGACTAAATTCCTATGCAGCCTGTCATATGGCCAAATACATAACATGTGATATGCATTCCTACAATGGCTTCCATCTGAAAGCTTTTCATTGAAAAACATCTTCAGAATGAATATATTTACTTAAATGAAAAAAAAAAGCCTTCAATTACTTCTGATTAACTAACGAACCTTAAAATACATTGAATTTCTGTGCAGAACATCTTTGCATTTCTGAACATCTGTGCAGAGTAAGAAAAAGGTCAACCTCCAGCTTAACTGTTTTAATGTATAAATTGCTGTCTGGGTCACCATGTATCACAATGAAAGGGGCGATCATTCATGTATGATGTAGTACTGGGGACATCGGCAGTGAAGGAAGTTGCACAAAGGCCTCTAGATCAAAAATGGTTTATTATACTAAGTCTTGCAGCAATTACCTTTGCTTTGGGAATTGGGAACTGCAACGAATTTCAGTGAATGAACTTCAAGAGATACCCCCTGCTTCCCCGATTAACACTTAAAACATCTGACACTAAATTCAGCATTCAGTCAGAATCAAACATAAGGAATGATTTTTAGATAGGCAATCTCAATAGCTTCCTTGGAATAATTCTATGCATTGTGTTTGCTGGTGTTTAAACTTGTACAAAAATCATTAACATGGAAGTGATATAAAGGAAAAACTGATGTAATACATTTTTGATTGACAGAAAAATGCAGTGGGTAAACACACAAAGCAGGCTCAGTGTAAAATGTGTTTGAAACATATTCCTGTATTCCTTAGTGCATATTTCACATACACTTGTGGATTGTTAGCATTGATGATATTTTAGACACAATTAAGATTTACCCAAGCCTGCCATCAACCTGTTACCCCCCAGACTAAAACATTAAAATGCTGTGATTTGCATAAATAAAAACATCAAAATGTATGAAATATGTATTATTTATTCACTTTTAGGTTACCTGCTGTCTTTTAAATTTGTTGTTTTAATAAATACTTAGACACAAATCCTTAAAACATGCAAGAAATCTGTGTTGCCTAGGATGTGGAATCTTCCTATAAACATTCACATCCAAAGATTCCTTCAGATTGAACAAAAAAATTTGAAACAGCAAAGACTAAGGTGTTTTTAAAGCAAGTAAAATTTACAATTCAATCACTATAGTGTACTTTTGCAGAATTTCCCTTCAGAATTTTTATACTGAACCACGCTGGGAATGGGAGGAAATGTCAGGTTTAAGATGTAAGAATACTTGACTTTTGGTAAAAGTGGTAAGCAAAACAGGCCAGCTTGTGTAGCACACATAAGAACAGAGACTTGAAAGGTTATATATTTATTTTGCAATTTTCCAGGACTGAATGCAACTGGTCATTATTTAGTTCTTTAAAGCAGTTTGATGCAATTGCCTCAAATACTGCTTTTAATCTGAATTGGACAGTTGGTTGATTTTTTTAAGAGAGAGAATGGTAGACCTGTCAGAATGTTCTGGTGTGGGAGTTCTAGTAAAAAATAAGAAAAAACAGGGTCCTTGCTTAAGCCAGGAAAGGCTAAAAATAATCATGTAGGAGAGCATAGCCTATTTCCAAGGGCAGATGGAGGAACCAATCAATATCTTTGTTTTTTAACCTTTCAGAAATCAATTATTTTCGAACACAATAATGTACCTAACAATGTTTATGTGTAATACGCCATACAATTGGTAACAAAGTGATTTTTAGTACAGTGGCTAATCACTGCATTCTGTTTAATAATCCTGCTGTGTTTCTATTATGCTTATGGTAGGTTCACGTGATCAACTTCATATTGTTAAAAGGAAGGGATTTGTAAAGGAATCAACTACAGTAATGGGATCATTCGAATTACAAAAATGAGGTTACCAGGGAGTATTACAAGCCTACCTTCTACCCTACTGAGTTTTGACATAACCGTTGAGTTAGTGCTCTGACCTGTCTTTGAAAAACCGGCGAAAGCCGAAAGCCACCAGCTTGAAAACAGACTCCAGGACGAAGATGATGGTGAAGATGTAGTTACAGATCTTCAGCGCTTCGTCCAACACCTGCGTCAGACAAAGAAAAGGATGATGAGGACGAGGAGAACAATTTTATGCACATGTACCACTCATGAGAAGCAAGATAACAACATACCATGGTTTAATATGACGACAGGTTATCTGATTCACCAGTCCACATAATTCTTGGCATCACATCAAGTACTATAAGAGCCTTCAACTTTATCGAAAGAGTTATCAGTTACTGATTATTATACTGAGTTTGTCGAGTAATGATGGAAATTGTTACAGTATAAGTCCATCATTTGTTAACAATTCCATCGCCTGTGCTGTCTTGCCCCCCTGACTCTGTCTCCACGCACAGACGCACCGTAATTAAGACCTGCACCGCTCTGGCTCTTCACCAGAAATCAATTGACTCCCTGGGTTGAATTACCCTGAATGACTTTGGGGACGGGGCTGGCTAACGATTGCCGTTACTTTCCCAGAAAAAAAAAAAATGAAATTGGAAAGGAGGAGAAACTAAAGACCTCAATTAGTGACAGGTGTAAAAATCTTGAAACCTGGATGGCTCAAGCGTCGGGGCATGACGCAAACATGGCCACCTACTGAGCCATTTGGGGAGACACCTGAGCAAGTCCAAACACACACACACACACACATATATATACAAGAGTGAGTTGCGTATATATTTCATTGTGGGGACCAAATTTTTTTGGTTCCAAACAGGGGAAATTCAATTTAATAAAAATCTGTGACTGCACACAAGAACTAAAATAGCCAAAAATCTTGTATTTTCTTTGGTTACTTATGGTTAGGGTTATAGTTTTGGTTAGGTTGGGTTGGGCTTTAGGTTGTCATAGTTAGGACTGGCACTTTGCCCATTGAAATGACTGGATGGTCCCCAGGAAGATTGCGGTTGCGGTTCAGTTCAAGACTGAGGAGAGAGAACAGTATATAATAGTGCCCAATAGGTAACTATTTTCAGGGTGTGCACTAGCTTGAACCCCCACCCCAAACACTTTCCTGGGCTAAATAAATTTAAGGCAGGAGTTCACTTCAGGAACATGATAAGTGCACTCAGGTACTAGAGTGTGAACAGAAAGAAAATACCCGCAGAATACTGTACATAGACTAGGTGTTGGTGTACATTCCTTATACTGTAAGTATGTTACTTTATGATGTGAGGCAGTCTATATGAGCCTGGAGTATGACTGTGGTATGTCGTTCAGCATTTTAACAGGCAGGATGGATGAGGAAAGATCGGAGATGGCTGAGCGGAGACTGGGGCAGCCAAAATCCCCGTTCTGTCACTTGTCGTCGTGCTCAAAATGATCGCTAATGAGGGCAATTTAGAAGCTGCCAGTCTGTACGCTCTGATGTTCGGAGTGAAAAGGAATTTAGCTTGTCTTTCAAGCCCCCTCTCCTCAAGTGCACCTTCCATTTTCCCTCCCCTCGCTCACCGGTCTCCAGCTCCTTTGCCTCACTGAGTTTGAGGGGCCATAAAGACCGCTATGGATTGGTGGAGATTTACAGCGTCGCTTTTTCATTTAAAGGTTAATCTCGACAGACAAACATGCAATAAAGGGATGGCAGCACACTGAGGATTTACCGTCTAACCGATAGCTCCGGTTGCCTCCTGTGGCTCATTTGTTTTCCCTATCCCTGTCACTTCAAATAATCAACGATTAATTTGTTGCACTGTATGAATTACAGGCCGGAGCCATTAAAGCTCAAAGATTGTGCAGTCTGGAACAATGCTGGAACACTCCTGTCAGGGTAACTCACACCACAACAGATGGGGGAATTTCCCTGAGCAATATGTCTGTAGAGTGTGTGTCACTTATGTGTGTGTGTGTGCGTGTGTGTGCATGCTACACAGGGTTTCCTGGATTCCCCTGCTACGCCAGCAGATACCATCCCTACCTTGGGCTGCCGGTAGTGTTCCATGGCCATAGTGATGACGTTTAGGCCTATCACCACGGTGATGAAGAGGTCCAGGTAGTGACTGGTGCACATCTTGTGGATGAGCAGGCGGGTTGGCGAGTAGTCCGAGTAGTAGGGCTTACACTGGGCTTCTGTGGCAGGAAAATTGGGGCGGGAGTGGGTCAGGGGTTCAGGGTGGGTGAGGGGGGAGAGTGAGACCGCGGCCCAGTCGCACACGCTGACTCCACCGCTCTCCATCAGCACACGGGACCGAGAGAAAAAGACAAGGTGACAGAGCAAAGAGAAACAGGCCGAAAGACAGCAGAGCAGAGCATCCACTCTCGAGGGAGTCATGTTACCAAAAGAAAGAAAGAAAGAAAGAAGGTCCAGCTTTTGTCTTATAACCCTGAAATATGAGGACAAGGACCAGGCCATGGCCATGAATGGGAGTCTACACACTCAACTGGCTTAAGAATAATGAGCCAAATAAGTAGATCTGAAATGTTCTCCTTCAGCCACCAAATAATTTCAAGACAGATCTTAGGATAGAAAAAACTGAGAAAATGAGAACAATTATTTTCCTTGAGGAATGGAAACTATGGGAGGGCACCTTTGAGTTTAAGAGGGAAGAAATTCTACTTAAAGTTGTTTATTATATGGCAGTGGCATTACCAGCTTAACGTACCTAGTTTCTTTCTTTAGGAAACCTCAGAGAGGGACAAACATTAACTTGTGTTGCTATGACAACAAAAAAGAAAACTGGAAAAAAGAAGACAGCTTTACAATTTCCAGTATCTTAGAAGGACTGTATAAAATGATACAAAAGAAAATGAGACAACCGGCAGTGTTTGAAGAAGAGAGGCTATTCTTTTCCTGACCTACATCAATGCTGAAGCGACAGAGAAGCAGTGGTGTGTCCATGTGGGGCCTTACTGTCCAACGGGGGCAGGACAACAAGGGCGTCTCCTGGGACATGCTGTCCATAGAAATGCAGTGGGAACGCGAGGAACAAGCACACTGCATTGCAGTGCATCATAATGGAATAGTGGAAAGCCCATGGTTATGCACTGGCAGCTTTCCATGCAAAAGACCCAGGATAAGGTATGGCTATGAGAAGTCTGAACAGGTGGCACATTTTTCATTGGGAAAAAAATACAGGGATGACATACCCATCTGTATTGAGGCATCTTTGTACGCATGGTATATGGAGCACCAGGAGTCAGTACGATGGGGTTCCAGGAAAGGATGCCAACCAGACCAGTCATGTGGTTCATTATTGCGAGGATTATAAGAGACATCTGGCTCCAATGCAGACTAATTGGAAACATGTTCCTTACGTTCCCAAACCTGCTGACTTGACATTAAATAACTTTCATAATCCACAATTTATGAATTGGCCTCACATCTTTTCAATAGCGTCTAACACCTCACATGCTCTCTGACATCAGCAAAATAATGCCTCCACCTGTGAGCTTTTGCGGGAGTAGATGAGGTCTAATAAAAAGCAGCAGTCTGGGGTCGTTCATTGGCAGTGATGGCAATGGCCAACTCCGCGTAATAAAAATGGTGTCAGACTAGGCTGCCGCTTTCCTGTCCTGAGCCGGCTTGGCTCCTGCCCCGGATCGGCTTGCAGGTTTTTGGGCCTAGATGCTCTGGGAACTTAATATAATAATAGAAGCGAAGCCCCACAGGTCAGCCCAGCTCCTCTGGTCCTTCAGCACAGCACTACTCGCTTCATTAGCCTCTCAGCTAGTCTTCCCTTCCCCCACTGGGCTTAGCGAATCAACAGTATCCTCAGTGGAAGTAAAATAAAAAAAAAACTAGAGGGCATTTAAGCTAAAGGTTTTTTTTTTCTTTTTTCCCCCCTAGTTTAAAATGATTTCGGATATTTAAAGCCTTCAACTAGGCTGTTTTATTGTAACGCTACTTCTTTAGAAGTTGCTCCTCAGAGAAAAAAAAAATCCCACAGAGGAGGAAGAGAAATGATACTGAGAACTGAGATTATGCCCTGCTAGGACTTCACTGAGACTGGGGGAGGCAGGCCTTCTTCCCCTGAGTACTGCGCTGAGACTGTGGGAGGCAGGCCTTCTTCCCCTGAGTACTGCACTGAGACTGAGGGAGGCAGGCCTTCTTCCACTGGCCACCCTGCCAACCTACCCTTCACAAATTCAAGGCTCGAGTTCCCAGCTCGCTCGAGAAACGAACAAATGTGATGTTAGAGAATTGGATTATACTGTAGGCCCCAGTTACAACAACCAAGCCAAGGTAGTTTAAGTTTAGTTTAGTAGGTTTAAACTGAATAAAGAATCGGAAAATACCATTGATTGGGGTTATCAGTTCCTGACTCCAAAAAAATGGCTGGTGGCTCAGTGCAGTACTCAATCGGGTTCAAAGCCCACAAATGCCAACTCATTCCCACCTCCCCATCCACCAGTCGGTATTCATGCTCATCACGCTGCCCCCGCCTGGAGGCCTGCATATTTCGCCCTGTGCTCGTGCAGGCTGAGAGCTGGATTTCTTCATCTACCCTTATCCCTCGCAAAGGCCACGGACCTTGCACACTCTGCCCTCACGACAGCGCGAATCAGTCTTTTCCGCAGTGGGCAATATTCCTCACAATCGCTCCCTCTGTCTGGGCAGATGACATCGAGTGATCCCATGTGGTCTAGAGGATATCTCTAGACTGAGGGGGAAACCATTTTCAGGGCACTCGTTCTGGAGGTCCAAGGCCCCCCCTCGAAAAAATACATCCAAGGTAAATTGAGGGTTGTTACAAAAGGCAAAAAGGGAACATCCATTAGCAGAGAAGATGCAGAAATCGACCTGAACCTGAGGAGTGTTGGGACATACAGTAAGTGTCTATCTATCATCACCTAACTAGGTATAACATCAGAGACACACATAATGAGAAATCTTTGTCATATTCATTTGTCACATAAATCATGGGGGTACCTGATTAAAGGTTAATGGAGCTTTAAAGAAACACTTACATTAGCTAAGCCGAAAGATTTTTCTGTGGCTATTTCCACCAGTGGATCAAAAAACCTGGATCTTGTCCTCTATGGGCCAGACCTGACTGTGGGCACGGTAAGGAGTATCTGAACAAGGCTATGGCCTTATGGGGTTAAAATGCTTCTGTGTGGAGTCACAGCCAATATTTTAGGTAGAATGTGGAGCCCTGAAAGGGTAGTGGCCCTGGGCAGGAGGTTAATGTCATGAGCTGTGTGACTGAGACCAGGGCTGGACAGAGACAGCTGAAAAGGTGACAGAAGCTCAGAGCCCTGGATGGTAACAATGTCTTCAAAAGGAAGAAAAGGACAGGAGTGGTAAAACCAGCTGCAAAAAGGTCATCAATGTCACAGCTGTTCATGAATTTAAGCTTCTTTTTGTCTTCCAAGATCCTATTAGGCCCGAGATTTATTTTAGTTCCACTGGTTTTACACCCCTGACATCAACAGCCAATGACTTAATCACATTAGAGTCAATGTTTGCTGGATGCTGATATTACTACTAATTGTCTGTCAATTTAAAGCAAAACATTTCCTTTCTAATAGCTATGTTTTGGTTTTCTGTCATCATTTTTAACCAGCATACATTGAATCAAAGGCTAACTGTACAAAAGAAGTGAAGGGAAAAAAAATGCGTCGAGAGAATTCTGTTGGATTTCTCAAATGCTCTACCCTCTTTGACATCAATATTACAGAAGAAAACACGAAAGACGGAGAGAATGAGCAGTGGAGCCATTTGAGGAGTCCAGAAGAAAGAAAGAAAGAAAGAAAGAAAGGCGGAGAAAGAAAAATAACATTGATCACAATGACAAGGCATGATAGCATCATAGACCAATATATGTACAGATACAATGCACACACAAGCACTCAAACATACAGAAACGCATACAGACCAATGCACATACATGAAAACTCACACACATCCACAAACAGACATGTTAAGACAAACGCACTCGCACGCATCATGCGGCAGGTTAACATGTGAAACAAACCACACACTTCTTTCTGAGTCTGACTTGAGAGAGATGGGCCGTCTGGAATGGAAACTGAATGGCGACTGGAGGTGGGCGATTATGTAGCTGTGAGTGGTGGACAGCTCACTGGGGGGAGGGGGTGTGCGTGAGATAATACCATTAAAGGGGACAGAGATCATTAGGGATTTAAACGGAGGGGAAGATTTGCAGATTTGTCTATGAGCCCCAACCAGAGGTACAGCTGTGTTTTCTATTCAGAAAAGGTATTTTTCCAATCTAATTATTACCCTTATTTGCCCAGAATACATTCTAAAAAAAATCAGAACCATATATTTCATTCTGTACACAGTGGATTATTTGGCTCTTACCCATCAAGGAACTCATTTTTCAAGATAAGTAGAGCTAAAAAGTACAATTTAGATCTCTTTCACTACTCCATATCTACTAGCTCAAAATGTATTATATATTACTCATTAGTGTAATACACCCATAAGTACAAGCTTACATAAACTAGGACAACTGTTTCTTCTCATCCAATTCATTTTTGCAGGTATTATTTGAATTTTGTCTTAAAATTGTGAACTTAAAAGAAAAAAATGAAGAAAAAAAAACATCAATCAACGGTGCACAAAGGCTTTCAAGTAGTCCCAGTCACAGCCTCGTCCAAGAGGATAACTATACCTACCACATTAAACATTCACCCTCCAGCACATGTCAGGAGTGCCCCCTGCCAAGAGATAATCATCTGCTGATGAAGAAAGCACATTTCAGCCTCGTTTCTTATAAGGCCCCTCCCTCACTCCATAGCAGAGATGGATTTGATGGGCTAATGGGCTGCCGTAATTAATTACCTCCCCCCCCCCCAGTCAAGAGAAAAAAATGCGGGAGGTGGAAAAAAAAGAGTTTTGTTAAATCCGTTTCAACAAATTGTGACCTAGAAAGAAGCTGAAAGATCACCATATCTTGGGGTGTTTGTCAAATCACAGATTCTTACATTTAGAAGAGTTTCAACAGCCGCACTCTAATCTCTTTGTTTACCGTTTTGCTGTTTGCCCCATATCAGGGTTTAACACTCCGGTGCACGAATATTGCTGTGCTTGTTCTTTCCATGTATAACTGAGTTACTGCTCTAAGATTAAATGTTCTGCAAAGTTCCCCTTCAACATGTGATTTGCTTAAACTTTTTATATTGTATATACATACACGGTATCTTTAAGAGCCCTTTATTGGAAAATACTGCTCATTAATATTCTCAGTTAAGCACCACGGACTTTGTACTGTGAAAAAAACACTGCAATCTACTAAATGTTTTAACTCGTTATTGATGAGTCATTTTTGATTTGTGCAATAAAAAAAGATTTTTTTTTTCAATGATAACAAATGAACTAAAAACAGACACCTTTAGGGAAATGGCGAATGGACACATACTAGATTATAACACCATCAAATGCATTTGAGCAATACCTCCCTGTACGCAGAAAAGTTCACGCCATCTGTTCATTCTGTGGAGCCACTGTTTTTTGGAGTTGCATTAAAACACTTCTCGTCAGTTTTGCTCGTGGGGTGACAAAAAGGAGCCGTGTTTCTCACTGCCAGATTGCGTAAGAAACCACACTTCCTTCAGCTGCCAAAAGTAGAGCTAAAAAGTATCATTTTGATCTCTCTCACTACTCCATATCTACTAGCTTAAAATGTATTATATATTACTCATTAGTGTAATACACCCATAAGTACAATAAACCTCTACAATCAAACTCTTAGTTCACTTATCGGAGTGCTCGTACACGTTGCATCATTTCATCATTTCATCATACTCCACAACTCATTAAGTTATGAAAAAAACAATATATGTAGCATCCAGTATGAATTTTGTTTACAAGCCAGCCATATCTGACCTGACAAGTTTCAGTGGGCAAGTGTACAAAATTTTAATTTGACCTCACATATAAAGAAAATGTGAATACCAAATTCTCGCAGCTGTGTAGGTTCCATTGAAATGCATCAAAGAACACGTGTTCTTCTGTTGGAGCTATGTGACCCAGAAGTGGTATTATATCCTAAGCTGTAGTTCTCAGAGAGGTGACGGTCGACTACAGTGGACCCTTGGCCACCATTCACCCGGGGCAAGGGAAAGCTTTGGCTCACACTATCTCAGTTGACAAAGCAGCTCCACCTGCCCTGAGCATTTCAGCCATCTCCAGGTAAATGAAAACAGCCTCAGATGAAAAGCCAGAGCAGGATGAATAAGTTATGACTCAAGGAGTCACCAGGAGTGAGGAGGAATCAGGTACAGAGAGACAGATGGTTCCGGTTCCACAACTGAGTGAGATTATTAGCCGTCACCTCTGATCCGGCGTGCCGGTATGCAGGATCTTCAGCCAACGTGGGCCGTCCAACAGGAGTGGAACAGAAGCTAACTGACAGAGACAGACTAGTGGGTGGCCTCCCTATCACAGCTGCCCAAAAGTGTGCCGAATCACGCTGGAGGACAGGCTAATTAACACGTTGCCTTCTAATTAGCAAAAAACACAGGTTCCCTGGCTAGTAGGAATGGATGAAACTGCAGTACATCCCTACATGTTAAGTTGGCCACTTCCCACTGTGTGTCAAGGCTTTTAATAAGATCTCATCACTCTAGAACGGGCAATGCCATGCCAGACTCCAACCACCGTGCAATTCTGCAACTTATCAACCACATAATGCAAATCAGGTGGACATCAGGTGATGCATCCTGAAGAAACTAGACTTGACAAACATACTTGAGCTCAATTGTTTCGATGAATATCCAGTATAAATGAACAAATTTAGAGTCCTGTATGCTCTGTAAGTCACTTTGAATAAAAGCATTTGTTAAGCAAATAAAATATGCAATGTGACCTGACACAAATGAGAATTCTCTGCTCCTTTTTATAGATGCCTCCATTTTATGGATACCTTTGTATGGATACCAAAAAAATATATTCCATTTCAGAAGCCAGACAACTTGAGAATTGAAAGCAAACAGTACATTCACCACAGGAAGAGGTAAAGGCTTATGCTAGTCAAAACAATGCAGAGTGTTCACACTGATCGCACACCTTACAACTTGACCTGTTCTTTAAGGGTGTGTTTGAGATGGCCAGGAACAAGGGTCTCATGCTGTTCATGTTCATGGTGACAACAAAAGACTAATGGCGCTGTCTTACAAAGCTGTTATTCCATTAAAAGGATTGGAATCCCAGAAACGGAAGAGTGCGTGTTTTCCAAACTTCTTTATTGTGAAAATGTATGAACCTCAATGGTCTACCTTAAGAATAATCTCCTTCCCAGAGAATGCAGATTTTGTTCTTCATGTTTTAGTGCTTAACCAGTAACTTAACCTCAGCAATGCCCAGAAACCACTTCGCCACGCTTGAGTCTCAGCTGACAAACTCAGTTCTCAATCCCCATTGTCATCGTCAAAAAAGTACACACATACACACCCTGAAACATTTCTTTCCTAACCCTCCTGTAAAGTGGAAATGCTGAAGGCCTTTCATCTTCTTAGCACAAGGTACGAATGAGTCACAATCATGCATTTCTGAACAGTCATAAATGATAAACACCATGTGTTTATAAAAAAAAACACCCTGGCACACTGTTGCCGTGGACACGGTCACGTGTACAGTCACAGTACAATGCCAACACCGGAAGGACCAACAATGAGACTCCAAACACACGAATCTGAGTTTATGAGTGCCCCCCCCTCCTCACACAGCAAGCCAAGAAGCATCACGCTGGGAGAGTGAGTGTGTAACAAAGGAGAGAACTAACACACACGACCAGATACAGTGTTTGTTACCACATTAACAACTTACAGTGATACCTTTTGTATCTATTAGAAGTTGAGCATAGTGCATTTTTGGTATTTTGAGTCATTCTATTAGAGGGACCAGATCATTGGCCCATTAAGATGTTACTTTTCAGTTTTTCTTTTTCACTTTAGACTGAAGCAACAATTCTTGGTGCTAAGGACTGCACTCCTCCGATGCAGCCTCTGGCCAAGTTGATTGCTTTTTTATAGACCACATGTTATATGGCCCCATACGGAAAAGCTTCTTCTGATTGAAGGCTGTAGGAGGCACTATTGCTAGACTAGATGATTATAATGTAAACTGTCTTTCTGCTGACAAAGCAGTGCCAATTACGTTCTACACCAGCGGCCAAAATTGTGGAAACACTTATAATTTTTAGATTGCAGAACTTTATTCAACTTACGTAATCGTCCAATGTATGATATTTGTAACATTCTTTGATTGTTTATGTACATTACCGCCCATATTCATGTATTAATTTTTAAAGCATAATGCCAAAAATCCTAGATTTTTCCACAATTTTGGCCACTAGTGTACCTGTACAGGACTTATGGCCACCATCTGCAGATGGCCCACATATAGCTCAGGCTTGAAACCTGGCTATAGATCTCAGAAAGAGAAAACCTTCACAGGCTACTCTCTGCTTGCTTGACAATGTCTACCCTACTCTCCCCAGTTTGAACGTGAGGCTGCCTGGCTCTCCGAACCCGGTCTACGTGGCTGGTCCCCTGTATGAGTGGCACACAGATCTTGACACACAAGATGTCCCTATGCATGGTGGCCAGTCGGTGAGACAGGAAAGGGGCGAGAGCATGGAAGGTGCCTATCCCCCTCCCCGTCTGCTCCCAAAAGTAAGCCCCCTCCCACCCCACCGTAGGGCTGCGTTACACAGCGGCCCAGAAGCACAGTGTACACACACGGACATGCTAGAGCTCAGTACCTGTCGACGTGCCTCCTGAGCTGGCCCAACTTACACCCGTCAGCATTACATCTAGAAGGATGAGACCATGTTAATCAGGCTGAGTGCAGCAGCAATAGTGGGTCAGAAGGAGAAATGCCACATGTGTGGGAGAATGTCCCACATTCACCAGCATTCTGAGTCCAGCTTAAACTCCTGCTACTCCATCACACCTATTTGAAATCTATGGAATTCTGTGCCAGTCCGACCAACAAGCGTTTCAGTTTCAGATCTGTGGAATCTTATTTTTTTTAACTTTCTTGTGTTAAGTAAAGGCGATATTATTCTACAGCTTCAGAAAGTCTATTTACACCACGTTTCACCGTTCCTCCAATTATCTACTAGTGTTCTTCACTTGTGTGGATGAGCTGTCATTATATACAACCTTTTTGCTAGCTAAATGGACCTACTTTAATGAAGAGCCCTTATGACATATTTAGTGTTGAGCCCCAAAAAAATGAAAAAGAAAACGTCAGTTTTACAACAATGTAAAATCCTAATTGTAAGTACTACATAATGGCTAGTGATAAAAATATTATGCGGAAAGACATATAGTATCATAGACCATTGTTTCACAACCCAGTACTCGGGGATCTACTGATGGTGCCCATTTTCCCAGCTCCCAAAGGAGCAAAACGTGAATTGTCTATGGGTTCCTGAGGACAGGACTGGGAAACACTGTCATAGACAGTAAAAGCACTATAAATATATTTATATATAAATATATAAATCAAAAGCATTATTAATATAGGGTATTTTGAACTGAGGGAAATGTGTGAACACTTTTATTATATAATGAAGCAAAATATTGGTGCTAATATTGTGTAGAAATAATGTATACTAATAATGGTAATAATTCTGGTTTCTGGTTGTTTCCAATGATCTCACTGTCCTTTGGTGATGATGAAGTCACTCGATAGTCCCTCTGACTCACCAGAGCTGGAACTGTGAACCAGAGTTTATGCAGTAATCCTTACAGCTTGACACTGTCGGAGATCATATGCGGCCATTATGGTGCGACGAGAAGGTGTGAGGATTGACACCATCAGCAGAGAAGCAGAGGATCGCTAAATGCCAGTGGGAAAGCACGCACATTCCTCCAAGATATGAAGGAGGGTGATTGGGGGGGGGGGGGGGGCAGTTAAGGATGTTGCCAAGCAACTGTGCTTTAACTCCCATGTGGCTGGGAGCTGTCAGTATGACAAAGCATGGTGGACAAAGGTCTAATATTCTTCAACTTTGGCTGCCGTTGCTCACTATCCATCACTGGTGCTCGGCATGTCTTTGCATTCTGTGCATTTTGTTCCATCCCACCTCACTGCATCGTATCGTGTCACGTCGAACATTGATGGTTGCAAATTTCAGGTACACCTTCCACATCAATCTACCAGCCCTTTCACTGAAAACCAAAAACCCACCATAATACAAGAAGCTGGGCAAAACATCAGCTCCCTCCACATTTTCTTTATATGTGAGGTCTTTCTTGGAACAATTATAACAACTGTTATAACTTATGCAATCAGCAGCCTTCACAATTAAAGCATCTTTAATCCACACTGTCCCCCCTGATGTCAGAGGGTGACCTTTGACCCGGTGGGTCCGAACCTCAGCTTCCCAGTGTAGGCCGCTGCTCTTTTTTGGTGTACTGTGCTGCAGCGTCAGTCATCCACACCAGTGAGTGAATGAATTCCCAGCAACTAAAAAGAGCAAGCTGGTGAGTGAGTGGGTGAGGAGGGGAAATGAGGTGGAAGCTTAGTATAGCTTATGATGTTTGATTAATCAACGGAAGTTTAAATATATCCATATAAAAATAATAATTATGGATCAATGGAGACCATTTAGTGAACGTGAAAAAGAGGTCTGACCTCTGACTCAAGGGGTCAAAAAGCAGTATGTTTGGGGGGTCCTTTTCAGAAATGAGATGTGTGCGTAAATTTCTTTCTCCCTGAAAAAAACAATAGACTTCCAGTTGTATCTTTTCTGTTGTTGTTTCAGGTGAATGTTTTTTGGGACCTTCAGGAAAATTCTTTCCATTTTGTCAGACGTGAGGGTGGACAGAAAGTGCTTCTGATTCTGTCCTGTAACAGAGACAAGTGGTATCATCCAAAAAGGAAGCAGGGCTTCTGTCTATCTTTCTAATCCAAGATATGCCCCCTTCATTTGGAAGCTATCAGCATTTTGCATTCAGCTGCGTACAATCGCCATACATTTTTAGAAAGAGGTGTTTAGGCCAGGTTATCAATTGAGGAAAATGCCATCCCGAGGCTATATGGCGAATTTTGTATAGTGAATATTGGGTGGGATTACATCTCTCGGACTGGAGAAACAGGTTGTAAATGGCTGGATGGGTAAACTAAGCGGCAGGCACCCTGACACCCGCCGCCTGCGCCCTGGTGCCTGCGGAGCCGCGCTGTCGTCCTGAGGAGCACGGTTTGCTGTCTGCCTACCTGCCTGGCGATCCTGGCCTAAGCGCGGAAGAAGAGAGGGAGGGGGCAAGCTGCTAAAACTGTATGGGCATGCCACAAGTCCACCCCACCCCACCCTAAGCGTTCTGTCATGCAGATTCCTGCGTATGCACACAAAACATGCTCTGGAAAGTAAACCAGGCGCAGAAATAGCGGGCAAGGCTGGGGAGGGGCATTCCCTAATGCAAAGAGGAGGAAATACTGGGCTAAGGGCTTTTTTTTTTAGAGGAGGGGCTTCATTTCACGTATCAATGTTTTGCTTTCTATCAAAAGTCAAGCAGGACTCAGAAAGATGTGGAAAAGCTACCGACCAGCCAGCTGCTTCTCCTTACTGCGTCTCTTTTTCTCCATCCGCTTCAGCCGCTTCTCCTCGCGCCGCTTGGCCTCCTCCGCCTCCTGGTGCCGCCGGCACTTGTGGAAGTTCTCCACCACCACGCCCACGAACATGTTGAGGACGAAGAAGGCCACGATGAGCAGGAAGGAGATGAAGTAGAGCAGCATCCACGGGTTGTGGTTCATCATGGGCTGTCAGATGGGAAACGAGTGAGAGCCACGCCGTGCACAGGAACTACCGCACCGTGCACAGGAAGTACCATACATATGGTGATAAACAAAAATATTGGCCATGTCTTGCGCATCATGCTCTCCACAAAAATAAACAGGTGAGAGTGAAGCTTGGGGTCAGAGAGTAGGGCCGGCCTTTTATCTGGATGGAGCATTTTTCAAGGGGTTAAGAGCCAAGCTCAACAACCCATCAGAGATGCCGTTATTCTTGCTGAATATAGGATTTGAACCGACGACCTTCCGTACACAAGCAGAGTGACCTAACTCACTGATCTGCACTGTGTGAGGCTTTGGAAAGAGTGAGTGCCCTGTTTAAGTGATTTGATAACAGCATTACAAAACTGAAGCTGGCCATTGCCATTGTGATGACGGAGGTGCAGCCATTCAAATTTCTGCCAGCTTCTGAATTTTTTTTTTTTAAAAACGGAAAATGGACACTTTTGGTGAGAAGCATAATATACTCAGCCAAAGCAAAGGAAAAATCGTAGAAAAATATTGCAAGGGAAAGTAAGAAGCTTATGGAAGTGAAAATAGGCAGACTTTGAAATCTGGTCCGAAATGTTGACCTGCCAGTTTAGTGATGTTTTTCCCTTCCTTGACTTTACCAAGTTTTGTTTTAAGCTTCCTGTCTATAGTGAACATGACAAAGGCTGGATTAGGTTTAAGATCCGAGGTTTGCATGTCCCTTCTAGTTTTATTAACTTGACCAGCGCTCTCATAATCCTGGATGGGGCTTCTTTGTTATTGCAGCTTAATTTTGGAACATTGTGACTGAAAGGAAGCACACACACACACACACACACCACAAGACTCTAAAGCATGCTTTTTAAGGTTCTGATGCAAACCTGCTGATCCACCCCCACTGCATCCAAGCCGTCATACATAATGTCAACCCAGCCATCCTTGGAGGCCAGAACGAAGAGGGACATCAAAGCCTGACAAAAGAGGAGGATGAGTGGTGAGGGAGTAGCAACAGTCCACACTGTCCAACCCCACGCCACACGGAGTTTGGCAGAAACCCACTGCTTTCCATTCTTACTCTGCAGTAAACTGGTAAAGTTTTACAGCTTGGCTGAGGACTCCGCACTGCGCACTGTAGCGTGGGTCGTCAGCAGGTCTGACTCACCTGGCCCAGGTTGTCAAAGTTGTACTTGTGTCGGACCCACTTGTAATTAGCTAGCAGGCAGTCAGACTTGTTGGTGATGTTCCTGGTATCCTCTCCTTGGCAGACATAGAACTTCCCTTTGAAGAGCTGAGAAATGGGAATTAAACAGAGAAGTATCACCCTGAAATAAGTGCTATTTTTATTAGTTACATATTTAATTACTGCTTTCCTGCCACAGTTCGTACATAGATGATTGTGCGTAAAGGTACTGTATAGAAAACGTGTGAGCATCTGGGCTGAATTCAAGCAAACATTTGATAATCCTCTGAATAAAAATCAGCATTTTGTCATATATAACAGGCTGCCATGTGTAGCTGTGCAGTACAGAAAATACATCTGATACTTTGTCACTGGTTAAGAGTCTGTCAGATTGATGGAACCAGGTTTTAAGATAACACATTTTACTCTAAGAATAAACACTTTTATTACATTTTATTGACTGAGAATGGTTTGCAAATGTCCCTTTTCAATCTAAAAGAAGTTATTAGCTTTCATGCTGTTGTATTCATAAAATTATAGAGATGTGTCCGAGAAAAAAAGATTATTTACCAATTTAAGTTTCTAATAGGTCTATATAAGACAATTTATGTTTATGACGTGATGCATTTAACACAATCAATTGCTGAAGGAGTGTTTCTGTCCCCATTATGTCATTAAACAGTCGGTGAGAGAAATAACTGTTTTCATTAACACATAGAACATTAGTTCAGGTCAGTTTAGATGAGATGACCTTTTCACACATGACAAAGACTGCAGGAGAAACTGACTTCACATACCATGTTTCCCCGAAAATAAGACCTACCCCGAGAATAAGCCCTAGCATGATTTTTCAGGATGCTCGTAATATAAGTCCTACTCCAAAAATAAGCCCTAGTTACTATCCCATGGATTGTACGGTAACTAGAATGAGATGTGATTATATGTAAACAGGAAATAATATTTTGACCCCCAGACAAGATGAGTGCAAAA